>CAJRST010011112.1:6096812-6157768 GCA_907169785.1 Menidia menidia | reverse complement strand
TGATAATAGCACACATACATACAGGACCGCACAGCAGGGCCGTCACAAGCATGAACAGAAAAAAAAGCCCAAGACTCTGTTAAAGAAAATTGCAACTGAGATGAATGTAAATGTAAATGTGAAAGTTTACTTTCAGACAGACATTTGGTGGCTTAAAACCTGATTGCTTCAAGGAGAGCAAAATTAAGCAATGCAGGAAAAGACAGAGAGCAGGGACAGGGATTAAGTGCTGCAGACCCTCAGACTATTTCTGTCCCCGGTGTCCTTCAATCAGCCACCCGGAGCAGCAGGATCAAAATTTATTGCTAACAGAGTGATTGACCCAAAAAAAGAGCGGATAAGAGGATGAAAGTCAAAGAAAGGATGGACTTGAGCTATGTTGAGTCCTCTAAAATGGGAAATCACTTAATTTGTCTATTTAAATCATAGCCCAACTTGAGCTTTGCACTTAGTTATACTCTTCCTTCTACGAGCTGATGCAGTTTGGTTTGATTCCTAATTGACGGCTCCTGACAGAACGTCTTGCCTGAAAAATAAAAATAAGGCACAATTTCTCACAATGACTCTGCGGCCACCTGGTAGTTTATTAAGGCTCCTCATGTTTTCTCTGCTATCTGTGCCATTGGCAGTGTGGCAGTTTTGAGTGAAAGAGAAGATTCATAAGTAAATTAACATGAACGATTTTAGCTCCTTCCGTAGCTGTGTTATTTCGAGACATGGTCTCAGACAAAACATGACAAGAATATTCTTGTTTGAATGTATACAGAACAATAAGATACTGAAAATGATCAATGGATATGTTCCACAAGACTTGAAGAATGTCTGCAGTTCTTCCACATTTTCATAACCGATCATTCTTTAATCTGTTCTTCTTTCCAGTTGGGCTAATGCTCAATATCATGGGGAGATGAGACGCACTTCCCTAAATCCTGTTACATCCTGTGTCATCCCACATTTAAGCAGCTGCAGTTTTACATTTGACTGAGTGTCAGACCAGCCTCTCTTCTGCGCCTCGGGGTTTGGAAGTTTAATGAGACAGCGCTGATTAAAGACTAAATGAATTCAGTTCACTACCCCGTATCTGCATCTCAAATTTCCCATCTAAAAAATGTTCACATGCGCTGGTCGGAGTTTGAATAAGCGCGTGTGTGCACATTTAAAATGGAGATGGAAGAGACAAATACACCATTCAAACCATGGTTTGTACATGGTCCAGTTTAGTTAAATCCTCTCTCTGAATTTGACAGACTCAGGAGTTATTTCTAGATGGAGTGTCTACTGGGAATGATCATGTGTTTCCACTTCAAATCCACAGAACGTATATTTAGTAGTTATGATTATTAGTCATTTGAGGACATGTTGATCAATCTTGGGGGACCCTCCTTTTTGACTTGCACATATTTCATTTTTACTGTTTTTTCACAATGAAGCTCTTCACACTGATACAAATTATTGAGAAGCGTTCAACCTCAGTTGTGTGATTTCTTACAAGATGCTGCAGCCAAATATTGACTTCTCTTCATGTGTGGTAATGATAATCTGTAAGCCTCCCCGCACTGGCAGCGAGGTATTTGCAGCTCTGAAGAGGGAAAGCTTAATTTCATGCTCTGTTATCAATCACTTCCATTACCACAGCCCACATTCATTTGACAGCAGAGCTAATAAAAGGGAAACTAAACCACAGAGAGGGTTTGTGATGGAGGACAACTGCATCTGTCTACCTATAGTTTAGGTTCAGCTCTCCTTCCATTTCTCGCTGGCATAAAAATACAAGCCTTTTGATTGATACCCTACGACGTCGTATTGTTTCAGTCTTTCCCCGTTTGTTTATACTTCCCCTCAGCCACTCTGTGTTCCTTTTCAGAGTTTTCTGTATTGCCTCTCTCAATCAGACTTGCCAGGTCTATAAATACAAAGACAAATCTGGCAGCGAGCTCCATAGAGGATTTTTTTTTTTTTTTTTGCATTACAGCTCCACTGCATCGACAGAGTTATGACATGGCAACGGTGTAAAAATAAAAAGAAAGGAAAAAAATTAAAAAGAAATGCATAATCAGTCCCTTTTCAGTAATACAGCTGATGAGGAGGCTGCATTTGATGAATTTTTACCAGAGTGATGTCTTCAAAATGTCACCACTGGCAAAGGAGCCTGAATTGCTACTGGTTGAAAAGAGGTGCGAGAGTAGATTTCAGCGTTGAGATCATAAAGTGATATTGTAGTTCCATTGCCCTCGTTATGGGATCCAATTTAAAGCATCACTCAACCTTAAATCCGTACCTGTCTACAGTAGCGGGAGAGCCTTGTAAAGCCGTAACAGGATGAGCGAGCGACTCATCTGTTAGTAATGGGACTGAGCTCACTGGGCAGCTCTCATAATTTGATCCGGAACAAGCTTTGACAGAAACAGAGTGCTAGATTAAGATGTATTCCTATCACACCTCCCCCCCCCCCCTTTCTCCTCCTCCTCCAACAGCCTGCAGCCCCAGTCACTCCATCTGACTCTTTCCCCGCTGGCCGCTCTTATTTGCTGTAAAATTTCACATTAACCTCCCCTAACCTGTGCGGGGCAGACACCACCAAAGCAACTTTCCAATCTGTGAGCGCCTCTCCTCTCCCCGAAAGATAACCGTTTGCCTTGTCACCTACTTTCCCCCTCCCCCCCCCAATACACTCTCCCATTTCAAGAGATAAACTCTAAAACTGGAAAGAGCAACAATATGCGGCGGGAGTTTCTGCTCCGCGGAGACCTTATGATCCCATTCTGCAGTGTCAGGCACTTAGGAGATGAGGTAAGCTCGTTTCCTCAGCCTCTTCTGCTGGTTATCGCCTTCCCACAGGCAGACCTACACAGACCACGGGTCTTCAGGGGAGCGGAGCGTGTGCTGCTCTTCAGTACAGTTTTGGACTTAACTTGTGTTTTTGACAAAACAGAAATCAAATCTTCGAGGGAGCGACAATGGAGATAGAGGTGAGATTAGACGTAAGTGAATAGGAATCCTCTTCAAGAAGGAGGACCAAAAGGTGACACGCCGGTTGGATGTGGTAAATTGCGTTTTTTCTCTATTTTTGAGTGACACAAGCTGCATTTGAAGCCTTTGAGTTTGTTTTGCGGGGCATTCGTAATCCCGTAAACATTCCTGCCTTTATTGTTTTACCCCTCCGTGGCCAAATGAGTCAGCATCATCCTGCATAAGCCTCAAAAAGGACGTCCAATGCCAGGCCCCAGAACGACAGCAACGCGGATCGCTCTTAAGACCTTTTGTATCCAAGTTAAGAATGTCACTTACAGAAGCGAAGGGCAACGGGGAGAAATACAGAAAAAGGTGATGAATGGGGATTAAAGGCTTTTGTTGAAACCACAATTGCTGCAGTTATTATCCTGAATTGGTTTTTGCTGCTGACAGCAGAATGAATAAAGGAGGAGCTTAAACGTGTGGATTTTCAGCGGTTGCAATGCACTTCATCTGTATTGGAGTTATTTGTGACAGTCTCAACTGACCATAAGGTACTGGATAAGATAGGTTGCTGTGACAGATAATGGTTAATGTTATTTCTGTTCATTTACTCATACTCGAACCAATAATCTTGCAAGAGATTCTTGGATGATACCGAGTGGTTAAAATCAATGCAGTCCCACCTGCCAGAATATCTTTTTATCCTGTTAGGATCTTTCAAAAGGGCTAATATTCGCTTTAACCTTGAAATTGTATACGTTTGCGTCTGTGTTAGTTATCAGGAACACAGTGGATCAATACTGTTTTACGTCAATATGGTATGCAGGCTGGGAGAGGGGCTTAATATGAACTCAGTCTTTAACAGAACCTATCAAAAGCTTACAGATACATTATCCAAGCAAACGGTAAACCTAACAAAAGCAAGCACCCAGTAAGCAACAGTTAATTAAAGTTTATTTATGGCATTGTCATTTTTTTTTTTTACTTGTTTCTGTTGTTTAATGAATGTTTTGTGTTTTGGATACATAAAGAGTAAATGCCAGCTAAAGCAGAGTTTGATAGGTGGCCTTTACAAAAAATAAACAGAGTTAATTCACGGAGGTCACGATTACAACGTAGGTTAGCATTTTAATCGAGTGAGTCTAAAAGAGAGCCACCTTCATGAGACCAAATAACCTGTGACTCTAGGATCAACTTATGTGGCTCGCCCATTAATCTCGGCTCGTAGCACACACCTGAGGACAGACCCACCAGAAAAGGTCAGGCCATGAATTACCCCAAAAGATTAACAGGATATAGTGGCAACATGTAGGGAAATGTTACATTCATATTCTGAGTCCCGCTTTGAAATGAATATGTTCATAAAATTATTCTTAGGTGAAAAACTTAAGTTGCAACATTTTTTTGATAGAAAACAATCTATATTAATATAGAAATTGTAGATTGAAGGTTGTAAAGAAGAAGGAGTGATTTAGAGTCAGGGAAGATGGGCCCAATAGATTATCTGTGCAAACAGCAACATTTGATTTTTTTTACTTTCTTGCTCTTTTTAAGAAATGATGATTTCCTCAAATTCTTCAAATTCCAGAAACACTCTTGGCTGACTTTATTAATTAGCATTTCCTTTTTACCTCACACATCCCCATTCCACTCGTGTCTAATTTTCTGGGTGTGACAAAGAACCCGGAACAAAGCGGCATGGATGAAATGAATTGTTATCCCCTCTAAAGCCCACAGAAACCTCTTGGCTGTCAGATTTCCTCTCGGTGCCTCTGCCTGCTGCTGCCATTGTTCTTTGACACAGTGTAATATAAACGCTACTGGCAGCCCTGATTATCCCCAAACCCCTGCAGCCCTCACTGCTGTAGTTCACATTTTAAATCTAAAATTTCTCAGAAAAAGGACCATTAAAGGTACTTTCTAGGTGTCAGAAGGGACACTTCCCCCCCAAAAAAAGAAAAAAAAACAAGTTTCATATTCCTTTTTATTGCAACATTAAAAACAGCTCAACTATAACCTTCCTCTTCTCAAAATCCCTTCATGCTGGGATTGGGCATGTCTAAAGTAATTTGCTTTTGTGCTATTCCACATGGACGACTCCCTAAGATACCCTGTGGCCATACTGCCTGAACTACAGTGACAGAGGAGAAGAGGAGGAATTAAATAGAGACAGACAATAAGTCAGATGTGAAAGATGAAAAGCATTGAACTAGATGACGGAGGGATACCCAAAGGAATTTCACAGTTTTTCAGAGACCCTGTCTTGAAATAGATGGAGGAGATGAAAGTATCTGTAAGTGTCACTATGAAAAATGTTGTACAGTGGAATAGCTTCATACATATGACCAAAATGTGTCATAATCATTATCACTGCGTGTCACCCTGAAAATAACCTCATCCAGGGTTTCAGCTTGGATTTTTAGCAACAAAAGTGGATATTTTTTGTGTTGCATTTTTCACTTGGATGCTTCTTTATTACCTGGATTTTCTTTTAATGGAAAAAAGACGATTCTTCATTTTTACAGGTGTAAAGATCATCTTACATTTCTTACTGCCAGAATCTTGTCAAATAATGGGAAGTTCAAATAGAGAGTAAAGAGGTGGATTAAATGGGAGATGAACTTTTGTCCTCCATTTTACACTCATGCACATTCCATTATGCTCTCCAGTGTCCCCTACACCCTTTGACTTCTTTCAGAACCGTTTCAACTGCAACATGTTGAGGCCCACAATTTTTTTATTTCGAGGATTTCCTTCAAAGTCCCTGGGATTAACACAAACCTTTCGAGATGGTAAAACATCAATTTCCAAATATAAGACCTGCTTTCATGGGCATTAAACATATGTGAAACCGCCTTGAAAGAGCTTTCATATTTGTTTATCTAATTCTTTGGCCATTTCAGTTGGCAGTTGAGGCATCATTTGGGTTTTGGAAACAAGGACACAGATTCATAACTTGCATTGAGTTCTTATCAACCAATAAACTGAAGTGCTGGGATACATTAAACATTATATGGTATTGTTGGCTTGCAAGAGAAAAGGGACTAAATTCCCTTTGTTTGAGTGGATTTCACACTTTTCTCACACCTCACTTCCATTTTCGCACATAGCGCAATGCTAGTTTACAACTGTTCTTTTTTTTTTTGTCGCATAAAAGCAGAGCAGAGTAGTGCAACATCAGAGATGAGAAACATCAACCACAAAATAATGCTGTTTTGTATACGCACCATTTAGAGTTATGGGAGCTGTATATCCGGAGCCTACATTTTTACATTATAAGAGCTGGTTTTACACAAGCACACAAAACCACCTGTAGGAAAAAATAAGATAAAGGAGAAAAAAATCCACACATACTTCTTAGGCCTGTAGTCAGGGATGCTCCTGTCGAGGGAAATGCGGTCACTGAGCTGAGCGTTGTAGCCGTACTCCTCGTATTTTCCCTCTCCATCACGACTGTCTTCTCCCAGAGTGGCAGGCGCTCCCCCCTGGCCAAGCCCCCCAGGTCCTTCTACAAGCCCCATGGGCTTGGCTAAACCTGTCAAAAAAGATGACATACCAGAAAGACAGTCATGCAAATGCAGATGACCGAGGCCCTGAGCAGACTACGAGCGGGCGGAGACAGACAGGTGAGAGGAGAGGCCACGCAGAGGGACAGATTACTGACACCCCGGCGCTGAGTAACTGGTGTTTGGCAGAACCAATACCCTCTGGAGCTCATCCTTTGGGTATCATTACACTGCCTGTCAATGAAAAAGCTGCAAAACACCCGCGGGGACACAGATGCCATAAAGATGTTCACGAGCTGATGGACACATGGGGACAATGCAGCAATTGAGACCATGGAGAATTTATAGCACGCAGCTGTAAGTCACATTCTGTCTGGTAATGGACTTCTCCAGTTTGGACCCAGATTTCTTGTTAAACCTTTCACCGTAGGCCACCTTAATCCCGGCTCTGCTCTGATACAACACAAGTCAGAATTCATGGTTGATGATTGTAAATAACAGCATTTCAATTCAGTACATCTCAGTTTGGTGAGAACAAAACTACTCAGAGGACTGAAAATCTTTCTGGGTGCCTTATTTTTATCATTAATAACTGAAAAGATTATATTTGCGAGGCCACTTTGGAGATTACATGGAGACGTGACAAAATCGAAAATTGACGCTATTAATATTCATTTGAGGATAATATTCAGCTCTAAAGAATCAAAACCATTTATCTGTTGTGAAAAAGATTTAAAAGTGGACAAAAAGCTAGATGGTCAGCTTTTAATGTTTTGTTGCTGGTAGTCCTGGTGGTTCTTGACAATAACACAACCAAGAGCAATAAAAAATGAGTTGCATTCACATGTTTGACATTTTATTTAAAGCAATATTCTAAAACTGACTATTCTCATTGGAAAAGTTCTGTTGAATTTTTGATTGCTTTCATAGTTTTACTGTTGTCCATCCATCTCAAGGATCCATCAGACACTCCATATTAAAGAAGGTTGGCGAGGCCCTGTAGACTTTTGTAACTATCCCACTGGGCGAGAGACATATGCAGTTTGAATGGGTCATTTCAAAAGGACAAGGTACCAAGTTCTGATTTATCTATTCAATAGCTAATTGAATGTTACACTAAAACATCAAACCTGTCCTCTCCTCTCTTAGAAATTCAGTCAAATGTTTTGGTTTGCCTAAAAACAGCTCTTAAAACTGCAAGTTTCTTCTTCTACATTGCTAAAACACAAACAAATAAGATACAACGCTCCAAACTATTGTGCTGAATGCACTTTAAAGTGCAGAATGTAGATGTTACAATGCCCTGTGATGGACTGGCGGCCTGTCCAGGGTGTACCCTGCCTCTCGCCCAATGACAGCTGGGACAGGCTCCAGCTCACGGATAGATGGGTGGATGGACATATCGTTATAAAATGTCAATTTAAGGGAAATCCAAGGAGTCACTTCACTGGAGGGATGTCAGGTAATGATAATGATTTTTCCCCTGTCCAATTCTGCTTGAAGCAGAAATCTGTGGCGTCACATGGGATGGTGCATACTTAAGCTTGAACGCAGTGGTAAATTCCATTTCTCATTTTAAAACAGGAAATAAAGAGTTGGATTCTCCACAGTGATCACGCTGACACCAATAAGGATCCAATTGAGATCCATGGTGTTCCCTCTAAATATTTCAGTCCCAGGATGTCACTCAGTTATTAGCGCTTGTTAACAGAGAAATCTTGTTGTGATGCTAATTGCCATATATGCGCACAATCCCGGGTTGTGCGGAATTCATCTGTGTTTAAAGCCTTTTAGGAAATGAGTCCTTGAGTATTTCTTACCCCTATGACAACGTCAATGAACTAGACATTTCATTGGTCGTCACAAACATAAGCCGTAAGGTTTTGGAATATTCTTAGAATATCTTAAAAACAGAAAAAAAAATGGTAATGTGGGATTTTTCCTTAGATTGAAATGCATAGTAATATAGAATGAACAGGGAAAATAGTAGTACAGCAGAGGGACTGGTGGCCTCTTAAATACATTGTTCTTTTGCACAGATGGCAATCTAATTAACAACTGTCTGATAATCTTGGAAAATGTCAGACATATGATATATAGGAGATACAAAGACAACTAACATAAGCTTCACAGTTAACATAATTCTTTATTTCCCCTTTTTTAACTGATACTTACTTTGAAACTCATCCCCATTGTTCTGTTTAATTCAGAAAGACTTAATGAAGAGAACTGGCATGCATTGAACACCAGCAAATCACTTACAAATACTGATAGCATTAAAGTAATTACTGAGGCTGTTTTATTGAAAATGACTTGTGTGGAAATCATCAGTGTATGAAAGATGAAAAAAAATTATTTAAGAGAAAAAAAGCGACCAAACATTCTTGAAATCAGCTGCTAAGTGCTCAACCAAATGTGAGGTCAAACAAACAACGCTGCACTGAAAAGAAACATTTAAGACTGTTTTGGTATGCTTTGAGCCTTCTGACAAAATGCTGTGCTAGAATGAGCTTCACACAAAAAATAATTTTATTTTTATGAAAGAAAATGCAGAAAAGGTTAAACACAGCTTATATAGTTTATTTGGTGCCATGTTTGATATCTATTAATGTGTATTGTCCTGGAGAATGACTGGGTCCCTTTGCACCCGGGTCTTCCTGCTCCAAATGGACTCTTGGGGTAGAGACTACAGTTTTATGCCGGCTGCAGTATCTATCCTCTATTTTTCTAAGCTCATGAACTCTGATGACACATTTAAAGGAAATATGGGAGAAAATAAAAGCTTCCTCTTGTAAATATATTGTCTGAATTCCACACAATGTGGGAACTTGTGATTTCTGAACATTGTCAGATCACTTTTAAGTCTTTAGTCTTATGACAGTACACACTGAAGAAACCTCTAACCTCCCCACTGTGTGCCTGAACATTGTGTCACTAGCATGCTGTCATTTGTCACCACAGCCTTTGCCACTGCCAGTGATTGGAAATGCCATGAAACTGCAAGATAATGTCAGATCATCACAATGTGAGCCAAGCTTCCCGCTTGTCTGTTCTCCACATCAACAGATGGACACACAGACAGTGAGTAAACAGAGCATACCAATGAAGAGCTCAACTCTGAGCTTCACCCCCTCCTGGAACCGTGGAGTAATCGCCATATTTGGATGGTCTCAAATCCTCGGGTGCTACTGGAGATTTGTAATTGGAACTGAATGGGTGCAAGCGGGCTTCTCCCAATAGAGGGATTTACCGTGCCCTGCACCAGCCAATGCCATGGCATTTTGACAAGTAAGGGTGGGGTTCGCATCATGGACTAGCCATCTGGCATGGCTATGCATGTGGCACAATACGGCAGATACTCTGAGATTTGCCTTTCTTCTTGGCATTAGACTTGGGAGCCAGACAACTGTGCCCACCAGCTGTGTTCTCTGGTGGATGAGAGATTGCCCCCCCTCCTCTAATGCCTCTGATTGACTGAAATTCCATAATGATATCCGGCATTCATCACAAGTTTTGCAAATCAGATGCAAGCTTCATTATATTGAAGAATAACCTTTGTGCATAGTCAACACAGTCTGGCGACATATGCAGTTCAAAGGCTACCAACGTAAAATTTAGGGTATTGTCGTTTTTCTCTGTGGGGCCCTTTATCAATAGGGGTGCTGGAAAATGTTTCTGCACAATTTCATGAGCAGAATAAGCCAAATAAGTAGATTTGATTTGATAGGTAGGGAGAATTGACGTTCTGAATAGAAGACTTGACTGATTTTGGCTGCAGGTAGAGCATCTAAATTTCGAGAGCAACACTGAGGATCAAGAGCTCTACTCCCACTACAACCTCATGAGTTAAAAATGATCCTGAGATACACTTTGTATCAAGCACATTAGCTGTTATGTTGTCTAAAAAAGAAGACAATAACTCCAGACTCGGGCTGGAAGTGTAACTCTGTAGCTGGACAAGGTGACCCACAGACACAGTGTGCGCTGAAAGAAATTTAAATAAAACTTCAAATTGACATATCTCCTATGGTGTGATGTCTGCCTCCACTGCTTCCAATTTAAGTCACACCCCACATATTGCTGTGGCTCCTCATCATTTTTCGACGAGGCAATTACCGCCAAGCATCTGTTTTGTCCACTGAGGATCCATTCCCATCCAAACAGTCAGCTGGATGAAACATCAGGCGACAATATGAATCTCATTGTGTCCAAGTATGCATCTGTGTTTTCCCCAGGCAATCCAAATCACGAAGCTACAAGACCAAAACAGCCACGATTTAAAAAGCCAACCTTTTGAATTTGATTTCTTCTCACATTTACAATCTCAAAATCAAAGAATCCCCACTATTTATCAGTCATTTAAGAAAATGCGGGGAATCCATGTGTGTCCAAAGTAAGGCAGCTGAGATCTGAATATTGATGGTGAGGGGAGGTGGGGGACTCAGTGATCTCTTAAAATAGGAAGGAAAAACCTACAAAAGCCAAAATGAATCTATAAAATGGCGGAATTGTCACAAACTCGTTCACATCAATGGACTGTCGTCTGGCAGAAAACAATCGAGACTGTTTTCATGTGTTGTTCCAAGGTGATGGAATGACCTACAAAGTGCTACAAGAACAGTCTATCTTCAGGAAACTCCTAAAAACGTAACTCTTCAAAGAGTTCCTATCCTTACTCTTATGCATACCTCCATACCCCTTCTACTACTCTTTCTGTACTTCCCTTTATCTCCTCACTGTCACCACTGACTCTGACTAGGGAATTTCCTTAGAGAGCTTATTGTCAGATTAATGATAACAGTAACATTGTGTCTACTTTGTAAGTCGCTTTGGATAAATGCGTCTGCTAAATGCATGAACATAAACATAAATATTATGACCAGAGAGAGGAGCAACATTAAGTTAAGTACAGCTACTTAACAGATGCAAGCACGTCAAGGGGATGGCAAAGTGTGACCAGGAAACTACAGCACTGGGACCCCAAGATTATTCATGTTAATGACAGTGTTTCCTTTCAAGACATTTAAAAACACAAGAGCCTGTAATGTAGAGCAAGTACACCAAATGTAGAACACAGCAAATGTGTGACATTCAGTTTTCTGATTTTATTTATTCATTTTTATTTTTGACTGAATTTTCTGTAATCTGTCCTGAAAAGGCCATATTTTAGAAATGGAATTCAAACTTCAGGATGGAACCAAATTAAAAAATTCTTTGAACAGCAATAAATAAAGTAACATTTATACAGATACAAACTGTGTTGTTCATTTTCTAGACAATCCCTTTCGCAGCTTGTACGATACTGGTCCCAGCTTTTAGGGGCCAGGATTTAATATTGGATTAATGTAAAACATACTTGTCCACATATTGTCATATTTGGGGCAAATCTGTCTCTCTTCTGCTTCTGCTCGTCTTTTCTTTAGCTTTTAGTTACAGTGGTTGATTTGCTCAACAAGATTTTCTGGTTAGATTCAGACACTGAAATTACTTGATTGGGAATAACAAGAATAAAAATTAACATGCAACGTGAAAATATAACAGAATTATAACATGTCTCCTAGCCTAATTTTGTTAGTTGCTTGGTTGGCGTTTCAGAACCAAAAGAAATGCAGAATCAGGAGACTCGGGAGGCAAAGTGGCCATGAATGAATGAAAACAGACTTACAGGGATGATTGACTGTTTCGAAAACAAGATTTAGTTAAATAAAGCATTTGCATTTACCAACATTTACGGTACTGGTTGTAAACCAGTACTGACAGGCATTAGTAGGATTTTGTCTGGATAGTAAAGAAGAAAAACAAAAACAGAAAACAATCAAAGTCCATGTGAAGTGCCTTAAATGGAAATCTATCCATATAATCAGTAATCCTGCCTTGCAAACAAGCACATCCTCCTCTATTGTTAGATGTCACCAATACCTTTTGGTAATGTAATCACTGCTTGACTCTATGCCCACAGCGTAAATATGAAGAATGCTCACTCCATGTGAAATTGACATTATTGTCCGTGGCTACCTGCTGATTGTCAGGTGAGCCTCTGAATTCATTATCGTGATTCTTCAAGGCTGAGCAGAATTGATTCTCATCTTTTTTTTTCTTTTTTTTTTTGAAGCCGTGTTGTCAACCAGCATCTCATCTGCATATTATTATTGGAATACATTTATTTCATCAGGCTTCCGCACTCTCAGATACGGTTTTCCCGCACACACCATCATCACACACCCCTACAACAAACATTCAAATCTTGATACGTATCATGAAGATATAGTCCGAGCTTCAAGCGTGTGTCAGCATGGAGACAGTGAGTTTGACATTTCTTCTTTCTCATCAAGCCTTTGCCCCGGCAGGCTTAGCATATAAACAACGTTAGTTTCTTTGGCATAATTGGGCTTTAAAGATAAGAGGCATATCTGGTACTGCAGCTGGGCCTTTGAGGCTGCCATCCCATCAGCACCCACGCAACAGGAGAGGGATGGGAGTGACATGCATGGCTGATGACGGCGGGCTCAGAGCAACCGTGAGCTGTGGGACGACAGCCATACTACAAAAAAAGAAGTACAAAAAAATATATATACTTTTGGTTAGAGAAGTACACAAAATCTTGGCGCATTCAACAGCAAAGCATGTTTTCGGAGACACTTTTATAGCATTTTGGCTTTGTATAACAAAACACACATGCAAAGCTGTCAGTGAAATGCAGGCTATTTTTTATTTATTTAAGTATGACCTAATTAAACATTTGAAGGTAAAACCCATTCAACTATTTTTCTAATGATATGGATGCCTTTTGAAGTCTGAATGAGATGCAACTCAGCTCCACTACCACATTTTCACGGTGGTCACTCACAGTATAGCAATTCTCTTAGTTCTGAGTTATTAAGAAGACAACTGTGAAACTACTGACATCCAATTTCAAACGTGACGTTTTAGGTTTTACTCTCTTTTGAAAGTTTCAGTCCACAGTGTTCTATATTTGCAAAGCCTCCATAAAGCCTGGTGACATCAACCTACTGTTAAGTCTGCCTGCTCATGAGCCAAGGACAAGTGTGGGAGACCACCCAAAGAGGCTTTACTGTCTAACCGTGGGCAGCAAGAGCAAGGAAGCAAAGTTTGACTCATGCTGCAGAATGCAATTTTCAGTCACAAATATCAGGGTTACATATTCAAATCAAAAAGATTTTTCTATAGGGGTCGGCAGAAGTAATGTTCAATTCTCACCACTGTTTAACAAATGAACACATCGTTTGTGTTTAAAGTATTATGTGTGAACAAATACAATTAAAGAATCAAATTTACAATACTTTTTCATTTACAACACCACTAGTCTATAGATCCAACACACAAAGATTCACACAAAAGTCACACTCCTTAATTTATTCGGTCGAGTCACTGTCTGGGGATACTTTAAGTGACAGGAAACAAACCATTCACACAAACAGCTTTTAAACTGTTTCATTTGCTTTAAAATGTGGCCACCAATATGTAAAAATGTAAGTTTTTCTTAGAAAATCATGGTACCATCATTTCTTCCGCAATAATCAAAAGGTCCCCATATACCTTTTCAGTAAGCTATCATTACATCCATCTAAGCGTGTCGACAATCCGGTTTGATAAGATTCAAGGTTATGTCTGAAATAGAGTTTTATTAACAAGGGGGGTGGGGGAAACTTTGGAGGATATGTATAGCATCCTAAATTGCTGTGCAGCACAGGGGGATGGAAGCATGGTGTGACATTTGCATTTCCATGATTGTATGTACTGAATTTCAAATTAGCCAAAATGCCCCCAACTGCGGAAATGAAAGAATATAAGAAAAATGTACAGTAGCTGTATTCAATACCACCTACAAAAAAAATTAAAATAGAAAAAAGCAAACCAATGCAGTGCAAAGATATGTTTTACTGCAGGAATAAGCTAAATCAATTGCAAATATTCATGTCAGATGTCCAACATCCCATTATGCTATAAAAAAGTTACTTCAATGAGAATTGCAAATAGAGTTTGGCAGTTTTGAATATAGCATCTTTGTTGTTTGAAATTAGAAACATCACACAAGAAACTTCTTAAGGTTTGATATCTTACAGGGAAAACAGGGTTAGCTGAGACTGAATTAGTTGTGTGATCTTGAATTCTCTCCTTAACTGAAGGCACTTTATAGATGTCTATATTTGTTTAGCTCACACTTCCATCTAAAAAATGTGTTATTCTCAGGTATATGCATTTCCATCTCTTTCTAAGTATTGGAGGGGTATATCCATAGTGTGCATTTAGGGACCTCAGCCCCTTAAGACTTCAGCAGGCAAGTACCAGTGAAGAGGTATTTACGGATTCTAATGTGGTACTTAAGGGTCAAAACAGTGCTCCATATGCTTGTTAACATCCCTAAACCCTCCTCATCTGATTATGCCAAGGCTGATGGCATCAACAGAGGAGCAGAGCTGCTGATAACCCTCACATTGATCATTTCTGTGCAGAATGGGGTGGATGAAAAAGCTTGACCATTGTTTATTTGTCTGAATAGCAGTGACTGTTCATCAGACAACCATAAACAAAGAATTTTCTGACTTGTTTATGTCCTTTAAATCTACTTGCACCCTGCAGGAGCTCCCATGGAATGCCATTTGTAAGCAATAAACAACAGAGGGAATGGGCGATTACTTCATATTGCTGCTGGACATGGTAATAGTTATTGGCACACTGGGTCTCCTTTAACTATAGTTATTCCCTATAGTCACCGAATACAATTTGTGGTCTGTGCACGGTGTAGGAAAAGATGGCCACGTGCTGAATGAGGATATGATGAAGTATGCTATTGAAGAGCTCAAGACAAATCATGGACAGAATATGACAGCAAGCAAATGTTTCCATTCACTCCTGCCTCTTTCCATCACAAACTGCACAGCTGCAGTTGAAAGTTTATGTTTTTTTTTCCTGACTTTCAAAATTTCAAAGTGTGAAAAAGATAAAGTTTTCTTACAATTTGTCACAGAGTACCCAGATTGCTCGAAAGGACAAATGCAGTGATTTATGTGAAACTGCATAATGGAATCGCCAAATATGCAACACATTCCGAAACAGCTCTGGGGACTCCTGGATCCACTTTTGTTTTCTTATTTCTTTATTTGATAACTGGAGGACAGGAAACTGTGCCAGCTTTGCACTTAGTTTGTGGCCTGTTCTCCTCCTCGGGCCGGAACTGACTGTTACACTTTGCACTTATGGGAGGCCAACTTCTTGGAATGAACTGCTGCAAAGGGAGAGTCAGTTCTGAGCATAATTAATGATGCTGACTCTTTGGATTGTGTAAGTCTAGCCTTAGAGGAAGTGAATACCATCCAGCCAGCATTGAGGAGGGACGGTTAGATGCTTCCCATTTGTGGAATGAGACAATGGGATTCTCAGCTGGGATAAGCTCACTGTGTGATCTCACAAAGAAGTTTAGTATACATTTATGTGTGGGTTACCAGCGTCTCCATATCAAACCGGAAAATGAGAGAATGTATTGTACTCTTTTGAAAGGCAGTGGCTGTTGGACGGATGCCAGATTCCAAACATAACTCAAAGTGACAGAGTGACCCTCAAATAGCTGCGGAGGCTCCAGCATTATAACGAGATCATGCAGAAACAGTCTGCAGCAGCATTGCTTTGGCGGCCACACAGCAACACAAAGAGTCAAATGGACTGCCTAATCCTGTGAAACCTTCAAAATCAAGTTAGTATGCGAGTGAAAGAGACGTGCTAACTTTCTCAGCATGTTTTCCCTTTTTCTTCTCCGTACAGTTCTTGCCTGAATGGTTTAGTGGATTATGCAAAATGTGTGGCCTCCACTGGTGACAAAAGTGAGACACATTGTCTCCTCTTGCAAAGCCCAACATTTTAGCTCTGCTGCCAGATGATCAGTAACATCACACAAACTGGCAACAAAGCATCCACAATGTCTGCGGATACTTTGTCTTGAGAACAAGACATTTGAACTTTGGAAAGGGAAGCATATTTGCTTGGAATTGCGCCCTTTCTCATTTTCGCTCCGTGTTGATGAGAGCTTTCATTGCCCACGAACCAAATATTCTGAGCGATTTTAGGAGGAACGTGCCTTCCAGATGGCTGTTAAAATGCACAATCTATAAAAACAGCTACAGCTAATGTGAGAGCAGAAAAGGATGTGAATGGTGAACACTGTTGCTGTTTCTAGCATTGGCATTCTATGAAAGAACACAGAGGGGAAAAAAGGAAAACAAACAAAAACACACACTTTTAATGAAAGGGATGTTTTTCATTTCATCCCACACAAACCTGAACAAGAGTTACAATGGGGAAATTGTATTTGCCATCTCTTCCTTTTGCCACACGTTATAAAAATCCTTTGTGCCTTTGCAAGGGTTATTTGGCTTGGAGTCACTTCGAAAAGGCAGAGAATGCTGCTGTGAACTTTAACCAATACTGGCAGTTGCAAAATATTTTTTTTTTTAAAGACACCAAGAAGTCTGTTCAAACTTGGGTTTTTAAAACAAAGCAGTATGGTGATTTAAAAAAAAATCAGATTCATTTGGTTGAACAACAATTGAGCAACTTTGTATTAATTATAATGAAATTCTCAGTCACATGTCATTGGTTTAATGGGTTTACCTAAACCATAGTGCTCTAACATTAAAGTTAGATTCAATGAAGCATTTGAAGCTTCTGGAATCTGTGTGAAATATAACCGTCTTCATTACTGGTTATGGGTAAGGTGAAGTCACATTTGCTGAAATTAAAGAAAGGCTGCTGAGGGGAACGGAACACAAAATGTCCACAGGCCTACTTTGCTATTGCAGAGTCATTAGGCTTTTCCTCAAAACTCTGCTTGCTTGTTAAATCTCCTTTTTTCACAAACTGCTACAATTCTGCCAACTTTCACTAAGAGAGAATCCAATATTCAGTACAGTACAGACAAAATATTTTTAGCACAACTCCACGTGAAGTTTACAAGGAGCCAGTTATAGGACGAGGATGTCAAGCATCTAAAAGGCTGTTAAAGAATACAGCCCAGTAAACGTCTGAGCAAAGCGACGGCGTGAGCATACCGGGCGCCCTAATGCATCAGCCTGCTTCATTAGGCTCCTGACAAACCAGCTCAAGGAGGTAGAACCTCATTCAACATGTTTGACATGTTTCTTGTGCGAAAGGCTGAGTTGTTTTCAGTGCCCCACCGAGCTGCAAAGTGGCAGAAAAAGATGTGTGAGTCACGGTCCAGGTTCCCAGGGCCAACTCACCCGAGTGGATAAAACATTTCACACTGCAGGCTCTCTGCACACTAAATATAACCTGATGTTTGCAGGGGGTCGTGTTTTTAGATGGCCCAGCCTAATTTTTGCTGCCTTTCAGAGTAAGAATAAAAAACCACAAGCCGGATTCCTACCGTTTAACTGGTTGTAGACCACATCCTCCAGCCTCTCCAGCCGCTGAAGAATAGACTGCCTGTCCACCAAGTTGGAAAGTTTTCCGTTTCTGGCTCGCAGCCTCTGGTCAGAGATACGCCCTATCTGGACGAGCTCCTCGGACCTGTCTTGGATCCTGCAGTAGACGGAGAACAGGATAATCCCCACGAACACCAGGATGTTGACGGTCAGCAAAGTTTTGATTTTGCGTGCCACAGCCATGAAAGAGTGCGTTAATTCGGCTGACTCAGTCAAGCCCAGCAGCTGTCCGTGTGCAGGTTTCCCCCCTTTGCAATCCCGGGTGGGTGATTGTTGTGTTTTGTTAGTCTCGTAGCTGGGTCCAGGGCGGCCAGAGCCGTGGAGGTGACCGGTCCGTTCAGCACCACGGACAGCTCAGGAGGCTGCGCTCACTCATCGCGTCGTTTCACGGAACTTCGAGCCGAGAAAGGTTTGCTGCCGTCCACATTTCTGTGCTCCGGTTTGCAAATTATATCTGTACGGGCTTCTTGAATCAGCTTTTTTTTCCCTCCCAGATTCAACTACATATTACAGTCGAGAAAATGACGCCAGGAAAGGCATCATCATCATCATCAGCATCAGCATCATCCTCCTCCTGGACAGCCTCCGACAGTTGCTGAACATTTCTGTCCCCGTAACGTGGTAAGTCTCTAATCCCAATCATCCATTTTTTTTTTTTTTTTTTTTTACAGGGGATGCGCGGCTGGAACGGTCATCCTCTGACCACCAGCCCCCTTTTCTCTGTGACACAGAGTGGCGTCTCGATCCGTCCCACTCTGCGAATATGAACCCGTGGAGCGTCCACCAAATATGAGCTCGCCTGGGGGGAATAAAAAAAAAGGCGATGTTTCCCTCTCTCTCTCTCTCCCCCTTCCTCTCTTTTTCTTCCTCTCTCCCCTTCGTCAGTTCATCGCTTCTCTTGTTGTTGCAACGCAGGTCGAGATGCGGTCGTCAGTGGCGGTGGAAGGATGCCGTGGCTCGGTCGGAGGGAGAGAGATGCAGCCGGACTCTGGCATTCCGCCTCAGCTCTCAGCCTCTCTCTGCTCTCGGCCAGAGAGAGAGAGAAAGAGCCGCCGCCGCTGCGTCCTGACGTTCGGAGGCACTATCATGAATATTCAGCGTTATAGTGTTAGGCTGGCCGGATTCATAAACAGCCCGTGTATGAAAGCATGCAAAACGGGGCCACTTCCACTCGATTGAGTAGCTCTGAACAGTGTGTGAACTGTTACAAATGTGCCCGGTGAACAGATGATCTGATTACAGGTTAACGATTCTTATCTCACTTTTTTTTTTCTTCTTTGTGCTGGGCCAACTTGACACGCGTTTTAATTCCGACGTTACGCAACTGTCCTCACACGCACGGTCAGCTTTAAAAATATAATGATCATCTGACAGATCACATGGTTGACCGGAGCTGAAGCTCCCCTATCACAATAGAGCAAACAAACTGCACACGGTGCATAGCCTATTTTCATCAGAGAGGTGATTTTATTAGGGGAAAAAATATATATGATCACACTTCATCGTAAACACAAACAAACAAACAAAAAAAAAAGAAAAAAAAACATTGTGTAGGATTTGGCATCAGCCAAATATTTAGTTTTTTTTTTATAACAAGGATGAGCTCATTGGAACCATCAACCATTTTAATTTACTTTCTAATGCAGCTCCCCCTGTTATAGGCAACTACTTATTTCCACTTCTGAAAGAATAATGGCTCAGTTGAATGTCATACAAAGAGACTGTTTCTCTGTGTACTTGATTGGGTGAAGTCATTTTAAAAGCTGCCAAAAGCACTGATCCCACTTCACAACCACCAGAGGACTCGCGGTGTGTTCTCCTCAGTTTGCTGTTGCGTTGCTTTAATCAGATGGTTACTGGAACCTTACAATCTTTGTAGCCCACTTATTTGTCAGATGGTATCTGGAAATACTGGGGTCTTTGCACTGCTGCAATAGCATACATCTTCAAGATTACAGATTCTTATTTTTCTGAGAGCAGAATCCGGAGCTTTTATTCATGATCTTCACAGAGATTAGTTTGGAAGTTTACTCAGACGTCTGGTGCTTCATATTGTCTGTGCCACAAAGCTCCTGCAGAGTGCGTCTTTCAACGTTTTAAAATCATCAATGCTCAGTCTGTGATTTGCTTTTCTCTGTTGTACCATTAGATGTGTTTTTCCCCAATCGCTCTTCTTTGTTCTTTTAAAGATTGTTGCACATTCCATTCCAGCTCCCATATTTACCATCTCTGTGTGACAAGTCATTTGAAAATGAATTTGCTTTGTGTATCATCAGAAATCCAGCACAACACGAGTCTCTTTACAAACGATGCTGATTTGATTCGAGGCCTGAAGAAACAGGCTTTGGGGAAATTACACTTATTGTCATCTCAGCCACAGAGGAAGCCTCGGTACAGCTACACAACAGCTACGGTATCAAACCTTCCATGGACCTCTGCTCTGCTTTCTGTACTGGGTACCCCGTACACTTCCAGTGTTTTAACCATATTAACCTGGGTCGCTGCCAGCTGCATCCCACTCTCTTGAACACGCACAGCGGGAGGATACAGGGCAGACAGAAACGTGCGCATCCAGCACTGCTGCTGTAAGCCAGCCAGAAATATTTACATATTCATGTGGAATGTGCTCTCAGAAAACATGTGTTGCTTCTACAAAAAACTATCAAGTGAAGAAAAAATGAAACAATCTGCAGGAATAAATCTGATAATCATTCACTGAACATTCATAGATAGATATAATCTTGATGAATGTTGAATTGGGACACTTTGACATGTTGTACAAGGATCAAACTAGCAATATTCTGAACGGTAGATGACTCCTCCCTCTACCCCACACTAAAACTATTTTTCCTAAAAGGTACTTTGAATCATTTGTGGCTATATTAAGTATGCTGGCTATATTGCTTATCATGCAGCTTGAGGGCTCTTGAGAATTCTTCAGTGGATCCCTCATTGACCTTTGCGATTCATGGATATTTTTTAAATACTATGCACTCTAGATCTTGATAAAACAATGCTCTTCATAATCTTGCATTGAAGGTGCTTTTTTCAAATTTAAATAGCTGAATCTCCAAGTTTTGTTCAAAATGTTGACCTATGACCTGTTCTTGCTGCTAAATTAAAGCATTTTGGTGGATGCTACTTTTATACTCAATCCTGACACCCTCACCTATATAAATCAGTTACTGCGTATACTTCCCGTTACTGCTAGATTGTGTAGATTTAAGTCTTTCCATCCCACTCACCCAAGATTTATGGCATTTCTATGGCTTGCAGACCAATATATCTAGTTGAGAAACAATTAAATTCTCAAAGGTAACCAAACAAGAAGAGATGTATTACATTCGTGTAATCTCTTTCGTATCGTGAGTGAGATTTGTGCGTGCTTCTCCCCTTCCACTCTGAGGTGTTTCAATGTGATTTTAAAAATATATATGACTGCTATACTTTGCCTTTATGGACACAAAGGATTAGAGATTATAATTTACAGATGGTTATTTCATAATCCTGTTTTATCTGCACCTGGGACTTCCAACTGAAGGTTTTATTAGACAGTGAGAAGTCTGAACAGGTTGACCTGTAAGCAGATGGAGTTCTTTACACTACTTTGTGTGTTTCAGCAAAATCAAAACAATAATGCTGTAGGAACAGCACACTAAGGTGTTGATTTCCAAATAGGGAGTTATAATCTGTAAAAACTTTCAGTTTACTCATGATACACAATGAACGCACATTTAGAAAATCAGAACAGGCAGTAAATGCAGGTAAAGTAGAGTACAGAAAATGCAGTATAAAGTAGTAAGTCGACTATTTACACTTCAAGGATTCTTGAGACATAAAGCTGTTTTTCTTTTTAACCAAAAGGTTGAAAAGAGATCAGCATGTCTGGGATAGGTCAATGCTTCTCCGTTATCTTATAAAGTAGCAACAACCAGAAGTCAATAGATCACACACTTTCACAGAACAAGTTATCAAAATAACTTTAAAACATCTTTTAATCCGTGGTAGTTGTGCTGCAGTGTTAAATATCTCTCCAAGTTTCAGTAAAATATCTGCCATGAGAACAAAATTCAAAATTTACTACGACATGGACTGCGGTATCTCTGTCCATTAATTTTTTCGGCCTATTCCAAATCAGCTATTCCAGTGGACCAGCACACCAGACAACCATATATTTTACAACCACACCCACAGTCTTTTGAGGGCTAATGCAATTTTGGCCAAAAACCCCAATATGCATGTTTCTAAATTACACTTAATGTTGATAATGATGTCAATCCAAATGCTTACTGAACATCAGACCTGATTGTTTGCATATGGGGTGCAAATTTATTTTAACAGTACAGATAGGTCTTTAAAGTTCTTGAACACAGCATTACGTAATGAGGATAACACTCTCTGAAGTGAAAAACAAAAGTGAAAAAAGGAAGACAAAACTTCACCCTTAGGCATAACTGCCACCACTACTGTGAAAAAGTCACAGTGGAGCAGAACTTAACACTTTCTTGGCAAGGTGCAAGGCTGCTCAGAGAGTTTCCTAAAAAACAAAACAAGAAAACAAAACAAAAAACTTTTACAAGGTGTGTTGCCTTTCCTAACGATCCATCCCATTTGGAAATGGAGAGTTTAAACCAAATTCAATTCAAATAATTGGGGAAAACATTACTGGTCATCTCTGATTCCTTTAGTCAGTTTTCATGTTAATAGTTGAATGCTTCACTACTTTTGATAATTATATATCAGGGCCTTCCTGAGGGAGACAGATTTATTCTAACATTAAACTGTAGTTGGTTTCCAGTTTGTCTTTAAAATGAAAAAATGTGACTGGCTAATCGCTGCTAAAAAAAACCTATAACTCAAATAACAAATTTTAAGTTGCTTCAAGCTGCCGAATAATGTTATTCACCGTATTATCATATATGGTATTGGTCCCTTAGCCCTAACCCATAACAAAAATCCAGAAAGAAACATTCAAATATGCAGGTAAGAGCTGGAGGATAGAACACACACAGTGCGTTTAATTTAAGATGTAATTAATAATAAGTCATAAAATTAATCAAATTCGAGCACGAATCAGGCAAGAAATAATTGAGCAGTAACAGTAAACTACATTGAAGTAAACAGGAAAACTAAACTCTCCTTCCATTTGTATTCATCCTGTTTATATTATGTAAAGGTTTATCATGATCACAAAGGATCTAATCTGAGCGGACCAAATCAAGGTCAATGTGACCACGGCGAAACTAGGTAAACAAACCAGAGGCAAATCTGATGAAGTGAGAACACAAGATTGTGATGTCACAGCTGAAATACAACCTTGCCATCTTGCCTTTAGTATTGAGCAACCTCATAGAGATGGTCGTTGATCACTAATGTAGTGCTGCCTGTTCGCCTGCCAGAGCCAAGTTCATACATTATCACTTTGACCCGGAGGCTAACAGCTAAGTCCCAGTTCTGTCTGCTTTAACTTAGCTCAGTCGCAATCCACATCTGGACACTTTTCCTCGTGTGCTGCCATGAGAGATGACGATTTGGCTATGGCCTTAAACGTGTGAGAATGAAAACCCTGCAGAAATGCATTTGTGCCATTCGTCCAAGCTTTTGCATCTTTACAGATTTTTGCATAACAGAAGAAAGGCAACACATGGGGCCGCTGGCTGAGTGTTCCTGAGAGCAGAGGCCTCATTAGGACACAATGTACTCCTTAACCTTGGTGGACATCTGTGGTTTTTATCTGTGACTCACCACTCAGGGGCATCCCAATCACATATGCAAAGGCCACTTTACTCAAGTGGGAGGAAAGCAAATCTTGACCCTTTGAAAGGCACAGGACCAGGCATGGCTTCCGCACACTGGCTGTTAAGTAAACAATGAAAGAATATTGGTATAAAACTAAAAATCTGAGAACATGAAATATCAAAATGAATGATTTGTGTAAATGTACATAAGCTTAGTCTCTCAGTGTGTTTGCATTAATGAAGCAGAAGCTCCTGTGACGCCCCAAAATGTTTCTTGATTTATTGCCGAAGCAATTATATCTTGCCAGTGTACCGATGCTTGATAGGCGAATCTGTGCAGGTAATTAGAAAGAATAATGAAACAGGGAGTCAAGGGGATGAATCCCTGCATCACAAAAACTAATCAAAGGTAAATGGACTATCCATATTATCCAGTCATTATGCCAGAAAAATTATCGTTTTAAATCCCTGTGTGCAGCAGCTATGGACTCTTTCTCAAATAAAATATCCATTACTCCGCTGCCACCATCAACTTGTTTGCTGTCTGATTTATATTCCGCCGCTGTAAACATTCATCCTGTATACGTATTCAATTTCTGCATGAGACAGAGTCATACTGAGAAAAACTGTTCTTGATTGATGAAGTCAAGAATACGCTACTCAATAGCTGTCCATGGGAATAGAAAAAAACAACAGGAACTACTAAGGCAAATAAAATAAATACCAGAAACAAACAGGTACATCAAGTATAAAACTGATACAAAAATAGATAGGAAAAATCCTAAACAAAGACACAAAATGAAATAGAAGAACCACATACAACAGAGTTTGGAACAGTTTTTGGTAGTAAGAAGCAGGAGGATCCAAATGCAGATCGGGGTAGGATCCGAGATATTCAAATAAACAAAGGTTTATCATAAGCCTACGTAAGGCGTAGCCAAGCCGGGTGAAGAACATTCAGCTAAAATGAAAGTGGAAAAATTCAAATCAAAGTCCCTTGACAAAAGAACACAAACCTGAGCATGAAACTTGATCCAAAGGGAACCAGGAAGGAAACACAGAAACATGGTGGAGACAGTTGCCTTATACGGCGAGGATCTGACAGGGTGTGATACAAAAAGAAAGCTTTATGTAGGGAGAGTGATTAATGGAACATAGAGCAGGTGGGAGAGGAAGCACAGGTGCAGAGAGGTGAATGAACGATTAAAGCAAGAGGAAACTGAGGGACACGACAGTTAAGGTGGTGCAGGAAAAAAGACAGGCATCAAAATAAAACAGGAAGCTTAACTCTAGAACACAAACTAGAAATTAAACACAACTTACAAAACGTAAAACCACATGATAAACAAAACATTATCAAAGATATACAAAAATCCTCTAGAACAGGAAACTAAACCCGAACACAAAGTCCAAAAACACCAAACAGAACCTTGTTCATGACTTAAGCTAAGGACTGTAGGATGTTTGGTTGATGTCAGCCACTGAGGTCACAGCAGCTGGGGTGAACAATGAGATTATGTTCAGCCAGGACACACACACAACACCACAGTGGTGACTCGGATTATTTATCAGCCAGCTAATGTGTAATCCTAATCAGTTTTTACCATTCTCTTCAGCTCTTTTCAGGTTCTAACTTTGGTCATACTAACAACAGCATGTTGTAGGGTCATGATGTGTGTACAACACAACAGACATACAAGCCATTACCTGTCTGCATGTTTCAGACCAATTTAGGAATCCAAAACTGTCTTTTCTGTTCATCCTTTATTTACTAAACAAAGAGTACACCAGGGTGGGTTTTGGAGCATCAGGTTCCGGGAGGCAGCGGGTTCACATTGGCTGACTCAGCCCAGTTTCTAATTCATCTGTGAGCACTAGTCTCAGCAGCCAGCGCTCTAATCACAGCCTCATAATAGCAATTACAGAGCCAATTGCTAATCAGTCAACACAAATATGCTCTTAAACACACAAAACCTACATCAATGCAGGTGCAAAGCTGTGTCTGCAGACAAGCTGAAATATATACTAATTCACGGTTTGACTCTTTCTGTCTTGAGATTAATATCAGTCTAACGTTGGCTGATCTGTGAATGTGTCACATGTACACAGAAACACAGTCCTTTTCACCATAAACCTGCTATAATACGACTCGGCATGCACAAAGCTGACGCAGTAAGAGGACAATTTCCCTAACAGCCTACAGCAGAGGACAGCCATTGCCCACACTGTCATCACACATTCAAATTCCTGCTGGCGCTGGTTTATTCCGCAAAAGCAAAATCATCACTGGCAGTGGGGATCAAAGCGTGCAGATGGCCAGACAAGATTTTGCTTTTGGTGCAGAAAAAACACGCTGACCCTGTTACGCTAATGTGGCCGCTAAAAACCAGACGTTCTGAGTCCCAGCTCTCTCGCAATCTGCCGCGGACAAAGACAGCGTATCTTATGTTCCATCTGTGTCAGAGAATGTGAAGCCGTGTGGCAGCATGGGGTGGACAAAAGCATTCTGCCTTTTTTTGCCAGGACATGGAAAAGCAAAAAAAAAAAAAAAAAAAAAAAAGTGGAGGGGCCAGGAGCAGACATCAAAGCTCCCTATCTGTCCCCCTTCTGTTCGAGCTCCCTTTTCGCATGATTGTAATTAAAGATAGAGATGCACACAAGCAGGATGTCTCCCGGAGAAAATAATTACGCGGCTCTGCTAGTGAAGAGGGCGTGTGGGTGGCGCAGAGAGAGGAGGGGAGTTAAATGTTCGACTGTGCAGAGTCTGAGGTGAGCGAGAGCCACGGGGGAATGCAGCGTCTGAGGTCAGAGCAGTTTCAGAGGGACTGGGGGTCAGAGCATCTCTTTCAACAAAGAAAAAAGGGAAAGAAAAAACAACACACAGTCACTGATTAAAAGGTAGAAAGACACAGACAAAGAAATGGAGGGTTGGGGGTATGGTTGTTTGTGTGGCAGGGGCTCTTTTGAAGCACTCTCCCACCGGGGGCCTGCCAGGTTGAAATGTTTAGGAGAAGGTCAGGTATACACATGATTTTCCACCAGGACACCATGCTGCTGAGGATTCATTTTTTGAGAAGCATCGGCACGTTGCCCCCCCCCCCCTCGGCACAGCCCCAGATTATTATCATTCAAATCACGAAATCACAACACACAGCAAAGCTGAATTTTCATGTGCTTATAGCTTTCAAAGTCACTGATGTTCCCGCAGCGTAACAGGATTGTAGTCTCCGACAGGAAGTAAAATGAAAATGCAGGAGATAGTGATCTATAACGCCTCACAGTGATCCATCAAGCAGACATCACCAGCCGGGATCACAACAGATTACAGTTCACGCATTTCACATTGGATTCCGGACTTAAAAGCAATTGGGATTCTATCCGGTTTAGATTCAAGTTAATTAAGTTTTGTTTATGCAGACCCAAATACCAATACGTGTCATCTCAGGATAAAGTAGTTCTGCTGAAAAAAGAAGGCTGGTCGGATACAAATGTGCTCCAGTGGCTTTATTTATTCAAGTTTTTCTGTTACTCCATAGAGCAAGTGTCTCACATCATAAACCTTTACACTGCATCTCAAATTCCAATCGTAATCATCCCCTAATAGACATAACTGTGTCTTTAAGGCCGGCTAAAGGTGAAAGCTAAAATGTTGTTTCAATGTCTGCATTTTAAGTCCTAAATATTGTATTCCGGGTGTTATCCTCTATAGCTGCTGCTGATTAATCAGTGTGTCATATAAATAATGCTCCATTCTGCTAACTTGCATCTGCATCAGATTTTTATCTCTTTGTGCTGAGAATTACGTGAGCCGATTGACACCATTCCTTTATAATGCAAAACATTTAGTTTTTTCACTAAGACTGCTCAAGTTTGATCAGTGTTTAGCAGAAATCTTTTTTCCTATTTGACATCAGGGAATTTCACACTGGCCTTAAGTTTGTGCTTTCTTTGTGTTTCAAATGGCCAGATAGTGAGCAATCCTTGCGTTTCGTCATTTCTTTTGCCTTGAAATGCTTAATGGGAAAATATGCAAACATAACAGGGTCAGTGTGTTCAAACGCACTTAACTTCAAATTGCTTTTTTATGGAGATAATAGGGATGTTTCTTCAACAGTTGTAATTGATTCAGTATTGAAGGACGTAAAGGCAGAGGACAGAAAAGCTGCTGTGCCTCCTACATCTATTCCGTATTGTTTAAAAAGAACTGAATATATTTTGTGGGTATTTTTTTTAGCATGTCAAGGTCTTAGAAATACTTTTGATTAAGTATTGTATATTATTTAAATTTTGGAATGAAATGGGCTTGTTCTCCTTGTTCCTTGCCTTTAGCTAAATTGGATTGCCAGCTCAGTCTGTGGCCATGAGCATGAGAGAAATGTTTTTCTTCTTATTTAATTTTCGGCAAGAAAGAAAAACAATGGGGTTATTTTAAAATGTGAAACTGTTTTAATGCCTCTCTTTTAAGCAGTGGGGATAAAATGGTCACTGAGGACATTGCATACAAGTTCTACAAATTTAATGCTTTGGCGAAAAGAGGGCTTATTGACTATCAATAATTAAATATGGTTCACCAAAAACATTTTTATATGATTTGACCACAGATACATATTTTCTTCTCGTAAGTACACAGCTTCCTGAAAAGGTTTAAAGAAGACTCTGTCAAAATAATTTAGAAAAAAAAAGTTTATATTCTTTGTTAGCAGTTTCCGTGGTTTTCCCATGTGTGCCTGGGTTCTCTGTGTCTTCTCTGTCTTTCTCCCCCCCATCCTGGTTTAACAGTGACTCCAGATTATCTTTAAGAGCAAGGCTCTGTTGTCTTGCTTGTTTGTCTCTGTGTGACCCTGTGATGGAGAGGCTGTCTCTCTATGACAACCGGGCTCCAGCTCCCCTGGAACCCTGAAATTGAAAAAGCTGGTAATAAGGACAATAAATGCATGGATGGATGGATGGATGGATGGATGGATGGATGGATGGATGGATGGATGGATGGATGGATGGATGGATGGATGGATGAATGCATAGATGGATGGATCAATGATGGATGGATGGTTGACTGGATGGATGTAGAAACTGAACACATTTAGATCATCAATTTGGATTGTTTGAAATGAAGTTTTATTAGTTTTCTCTCTTCTTTAAGAAAATGAAGTTTCTCTCTTGTTTCTTTTTTAAAATTTTTCCTCTGGTGATGAACTACGCTTGAAATAGAGATTGCATGCACACACCATTTTTCAGCCATGGCATTTATTTTATGCAGACGGGTGGGAAAGTCAATTGAAAGTTAATTTCAACGTGTTTGATTAATGGGCACTGGAGGATGCGCTCTAATCTGTGCACCATTCAACTGTTCCATTTCAAGCCCCACACAGGTAATTATTCCCCACTTTCTCCCAGAGTAAATGTTTTTGTTGCACATTTTCAACCTCTGACAACATCTGTCTTGTTCTCTAACATCCTCTGAGGGAGGTGGGTAGGCAATATGCCGGAGGTCTTGTGTAATTTTGTGCACAATTACCTTGACATTTATTTAAAAAGAAGAACGATTCTAGAAATGTAAAACCAAACTATAAGGTACGTAAATAAAAACAGATCTCTTTAAAGAGTAATAACTAGAATTAAAAGGTAGACAATTTACAAAAAATCAGATATCACCACTCTTTGACACACTGATCTAGATTAGAAGAAGTCTGTGCATGCTTCAAGAGCTTGAACCTTGTTTAATATACAATAAATATATTCTAAAAGAATGTGTAATAATTAGAGATAATGTCAGTGTTTTGTTACTCAAACTAATCTGCACAGTATTATGCATTGAAATTGGGAAATTGGCAACTTTATAAAAATAGAATTGAATTGTTTCACGTATTGTTAGAAAATGGTACACTTTATTTGTTGAGAAAATTGCAAATCATCTCTTTGTATTTGACCTTCATAAATCTGATATTGTTCTTTGTGAAGCTCAAGAGTGGACAACATTTTTTTTCTGGAGACTGATGTCACTGAATTCTTTTTTCCAACCTGCAATGACTGAAGAAGCTCAGACGCAAATTTGACAGAGAACCTGTAAGAAGAAAATATAATGTCACAATGGCAATTTGTAGTATGACTGTTCATCATCATGATGGCAGAAAATACTATTCAGACAAGTTGCAAATAGACTGTAGTTGTGTTATGTATTCACTGCATAGTATAGATTTATATACTGTGAATACATAATACATAGATTATTCATTTTATACATTATCAAAAATGAGAAACACTTTAAGCCACAATTGAATCTCAAAGTTGAATTCAGTGTTTCTCAAATGGAGTCTTTCTATGAACCATGAAGGAGAAATCTGAACCAGTCTCAGTGACTTGATAAGATACGCTTTTTTGTCTCCATGAAAACAGAATCTGGTGGTAACTAAAATATCATTAAATATACAACAAATGTTTTGCTTTCCTGACAAAAATGCTCATGTTTCATATTTACAAAAAAACATAAAAGATATAGAAGCCAAAGGAATAAAAGGGATTCAAAGTGGAACCCAATGTGCAAATATCTTTTCTGTTGTCTGCCTCCATCCTCCAACAGAGCGTTTTTCAATCTTTTTCTTCAGTTTGCTAATCCTGACTGCATCCTTGCCCTTGATGTTTCCACCTCAGCTCACAGCTGCAAGGAGCAGACCCGGCTTTTCGCTGTACGCTGAGATGTGTGTTCGCCAGGCTCCCGAGGAGCCTTTTATGCTGAAAGCTGCATAAAAGAAATGGGACTGTCCATCCATCCATTTTGTGCGCCTGCTTATTCTCAGTCAGGGTCACAAGGCAACTGGGGCCCAGATTTACCCTTTCAGCAGGTCACTAAAACCGGACCACCATCAATCTAAATTCTCTTTAATGAAATAGAAAAATTGGAATTTGCAAATATCCTTAAATGGAAATAAATAACAGTGAGCCTCCTTATTTGAATTCATGGCAAATTAACTACTTGAAACAGAGGCCATTGAGTTTGACCTGCCCTCAGGGGAAATTATAAACTTAAAGTGGCTTTGGTTTGTGAATAAGATCAAAGCCACAGAAGTATGACGTATGAAATAAATGTCTAAATCAGAAAAATGTTGCTGCTGCCTTTGCTAGCCGGACTGACTCTTTGCATCAAAAACTGTTTTTATTGTGAGATGCGATGGAGGCCAAACCAGGCTTTAATAGAGTATTAGCATGAATGATTTATTCCCCCTGATTGAATAAGGTTTTCACTTCACCGCAGACATGGGGGGTTCATCTGCCATTTGGGAAAAAGTCATGTCGTGCCATCTACAGCGTTACAAGATATTTATGGCCCTCCACTAATTTAATTTCCTTGAGTTGTTACCCTCTAACTTCTGCTCCACATCGCGGTGATAACACCTGCACTGTAGTTCATCACACCAGGACACACAAACATCAAAACACATTCATAATGAGCTTACCCTTCTATGATAACGCAATGAGCCACTGTGCTGCATACGTAAAACTAGACAAGTGGATTCATTAACTGTGTGCCCTATATTTCATGTACATATGGCTTCTCCTGCAGTTTGCTGAAAATCTTTTGATGAAAAAAACAAACAAACACATATAGCCCCCTGGCACGAAGGATAAATGACTGGTACAGTGGTACGGATGTTTAGAGGGTAATTGTGAGCAAACAAAATGCTTTCAAAGCAGCAGCGGCATTACCGAAAGAAAATGCCTCCCTAATCTGTGATATTTTTCCATGTCGTGGATGTAACATTTATCTCAGCGGGAACTATTTGTCTGGAATTAGAATTACCTCAAAGTTTCTCTCAAATTAAAGCTTGATTAATTTTGATGTGTTGCATAATGGATAAGAGACATGTCATGGGGAGATAAGCACCATTTAGAAAATAATTATCTGATCTACTCATCTCAGAGAACAATGTGCATTATGGAGACACAGAGCTTGGGTCGTGGAGTTTCAGGTCGTGGATTGATTGGCCGCCACTGTTGCCCCCCACCAACCTCAATCCACCACAAATACAATATTGTGATTTGTCAATGCTACTTAATAACAGGGCCACACTCTATAGACTAGAAGAAGAATGTAATAAGAAGTAGAACAACAAAACGTGAGGCAGAAATACCCCAGGAGGTGGTAAAATGATAGGCAGATGCAAGGCAGCATACAAAGAACCCACTGAGAAACAAAGTGCAACCACAAGAACATTTCTATGGCAAAGGAACCAAAAAAATTCATTAAGTCTTCTGACAGGATTAACAAAAAGGTTGGGGATGGCATGTTTACATGTTTTAGCAAAGCTACACATGTTTTTTGTGCCATTAAACCATTTCGTTCATCGGACGTAGTCCCTGAAACATGTTTTAATCCAGCGCAGTAGAATCCAGTGGGCTGCAAATGCTATCAACTTGACTTACAGCCGCGTCTTCCACACCATCACTCTCTGTCACGGGGGATTTCGATGTTTGTCATTGTCCCTTTCACTGACATAACTGTCACAGCTCTGTGGTTTCGGGGACATTTAATGGGCATTGTATTTGCTGCTAATCCTCTATACCCACTGTGTGCCTCAAACTGCTGACTAACTGTTGGACCAAACGCTAAAGCGAGTGTCCTACATATTGGTATTAACTGCACATTATTCAAATGGATTGAAAAAAAAACAAAAAACACAAAAGCCTGAACAGATTGTTTTCATCTCTAAAATCTCTCTTCTGGTTTTGGAGTTTTTTTTGTCTCATTAATTTTTTATTCAGGATATTACCAGACAACACTATGGGATAATAATGCATGCAGTACACACAGTACACACACTGCAGAATGGAGTGTGTGTTGCACACTCTGACCTGCAGAGATGATGGAAAAACAATAAACTTTCTTTTCTCGGGCAGATGATGCTTTCATTTGATTTATGTATCAGTAGACATCAGTCGGGTCACTCTGAGAAAGGATGGCTCTTTGGTGACTGTGGAATGCTCTCCTAAAATGTCCCTTTGAGGAGTGTGGCTTGATGACTTTTTTCACGGGCCGTGAGCAAAGCGGGACAACAGAGTGGCTGTCTGTCCTGCCTGTCCCTGACGGACCCCCGCCCCGGGCCTGCCAGTAAACTAGGTAGCAATTGAGACAGCAGTTGGATGGCCTCTCAAGCTGATTGAGTAAAGCTTATTATCCTCAGCCGTCACAATGAATCCATTTCATCAGGGCAACAGCTCTCTGTATCAACTGTCGCAGCTCATCTCATCCAATTGAATTTCACACAGACCCCGTCTGAGACTGACAACCTTGATGTCGCAACAGTCTCTTTTAAGCTTATTAACTGAACTCGTACACGAGTTATGATGCCCACTATGGTCAATGTTGATACACTGGGTGTGCAGAGTGAGAAACATTATGAAATGATAGGATTTTAACTTTTGGATAGTAAGTAAGAGATATTCTCCATGGTTGATAATCAGACAGAGCAGTGCTGACACTTTGTTTCAATCTATTGGTGTTTCCTGCTGATGTGGAATTCATTATCTCTTCCCCTGAGCTTGCCTCATACTGTAGGATATCTTCACATAAATGCATTCTCTTGGATGAGCATCTCTTTTCTAATCTTTTTTGCGTTGCTGCATCTAACCTGCCCCATCCAGTAAATAAGCTAACATGATGTCAAGAAACTAAACGAAATTGACATTTTAACTAATTGTGGTCAACATATGCTAGTTCTAAGATGATATGTAGATTGGGAGATTTACTGTTTTTCTGCACAAGGTCATAAAGCATTATATAGAATATCTATGTATATACATATATATAATTATAATATAATAATACATTTTATTTGAAGCCGCCTTTCTCGACACTCAAGGACACCTTACAAAGATACACAAGAATGCGTTGAAAGTAACAACAATAAAGATCAATAAAATAGACAGAGGCAATGGCAATATCAATAAGCCTCAGATAGAAAAGGCAGTCTTAAACAGATGTGATCTGAGTTGTGATTTGAAATGGGGGAGTGAGTCGATGTTTTGGGAGTTGGGATGGTAATGAATTCCAGAGACGGGGAGCAGAGCGGCTGAATGCTCTGCTCCCCGTGGTACTGAGATGGGCGGGGGGGACACACAGGTGTGTGGAGGAAGAGGATCTGAGGGAGTGGGAACATGGATAAGGTCAGACTGAAATGGGGGTAGCGAGGTTGTAGATGGACTCTACTAAAGAGGCATCTTCTACTGAGTAAAACACAATTAATTCCCAGCACAAATCCAAAGTTCAAAGTAAACCAGCGGCTTGATGGAAAATTCATGTCTTATAGAAACAAGTTCCTGGGAGCTCTCCCTGTTCAGGAGTGGAACCTGCCACCCACTCCTTAACATTTGGCAGCTAACAAGCAGAATGCATGTGAAAGAGGATGTCAAAACATGTTATCTACAAACTGCAAAAGCTGCCCACCCTGTAGCCGCAAGACTGAACACTGTTATGGTGCATGGGAGACGAGGACTCACGGGAGGGAAGAGAGCAGACAGAAAGCCAGCGGAAACTTGTTCTTTTCATCAAATTAACAAAAACACACTATGATGGCAGAGAACATAAATCTAAGATGTAAAGCGCTGTGATAAAAACTCATTCTGGTGTAGAAGACAAAACAAAGCAGAAATGAGACAAATATCTAACAAGGAACGACATACACAGGGGACTATAAATACTGAAGGAGGTAATGAGTAATGAAAGGCAGAAAACTGGGACCATGTGTGTGTGTGTGTTATTCTTGTTTTTCATTTTATCTGTCCACAAACTATTTTCAGATTTCCCTTTTACCTACCTGTGGTAAGGATTGGGTTTCTTTTTGTTGAGACTATCAAGTATTTCTACTTACGTATGTGTGACCTTTTGGATTGTAAAAATCCATTAGCTAATGGTTAGTGGAGTGAATTTGCTCCTGAAATTATAACTTTACACAACATTAAACCCTCTCATTGCAGCTGTTCCACTTAAACAGGCTGATTTCACCTCATGATTAGGAACCTTTTCTTCGTAGTAATGGAATATTTGACGGAGCTGTCGGGGCATGCTGCATTAAACTTTTTATTTTGATACAATAAACTATGGCAACTAAACATTCAGGAAACGGCTTGCTTGTAATTTGATTAGTGTGAGCGAATATAACTGCTAAAATGGAAGGAGTGTGTCCTTCACCACAGCAACCACCAAGCTGAAATGCTGTTTTCGAAGCATCATAAGTAGATAAATATTGATCTGTGGACAATAGTGACACCAAAACCAAATGAAAGCAATGTTGCCCTTGATCGATCCACCGGGTATGAAAGGCTGTTGTCTTTATCTTTGCCTTTTCTCACACTGACATTGTCCTTGCAGGAATGTGCTGGGAACGAATGGGTGCAATGTGGCAAAAGTACATTGTTAAACTGTGTTAAAAATCCATTTAATCATTTATGTAGACATGAATTTCCAGTCAAATGTTTGTTCATGCCTTTGGATACACCTTGAGTGACAGGATGTGTCTGATCTCATGACTAGTAGCATACCTCTGTGGCAAAATGGAGACACAAATCAGGTCAGGTGAAGGAAAAACAGCATGTCTCCAGCTTTATGTTTACGCAGTGCTGATGACATAATGCTAATGGACCAATGTGTGTCATTGAAGCATGACTAAGTCCACATTTTTATATCATCGTGCAATGACTGAAAAAGCTCAGAGGCAAATTTGACAGAGAACTTGTAAAAAGAACCTACAATGTCACAATGGCAATGGCAAATGGAAGTAGAGTAGGCAAACGGGTGCTAGAAAATCTTAAACAATTTTCCCATTTGCAAGTTTGAATTAACTCTGTTGTTCTTAACCAAAGCTGTTTTATTAAGTACAGAAACATTTGAAGCATATTTCTGGAGGCAGTGTCATTCCCTTTTTCTACAGTCTGCCCATCTCCTGCACTTAAATGCTGTTATTCAGCCAAATCCAGGCCTGAGGCATTTAAAGAGAATGCATAAGGAAAAGCAGCCAAGGATTCCTGGGGAACGAATGCCCCTGCTGGGCTGGCTAATGAGTTGAAGTTGAGTGTTCAGCCATTTCCCCTCCCCATTCACATATTCATTTCATGCAAATGTGTGCCGGCCCGTTTGTGCTCCTGCTCACAGTGACCGCTGTGACCACCTACCAGCTGCTCTGGTTTACTGTAATGCAAACCCACCCTGCAGACCTTTGACAAGTTTACGATTTTGGCTTATTTGTGAACAATTCTGATAATCTTCTAAATCCAGAAGCTTCCACATTAGTGTCTCAGGGCCTGTTAATGTCCACACACTAGTCCACGACCCAAAGCTTTGCAGGTAATTTACAACAGTCTTGGCTCCTGAGGGTGAGATCAATAATCCTGCCAAGCCAGTGACTTCCAGTAAGCCTCAGTGTTGTGCTGCACTTTTCATTGGTTTGTTTAAAAAGTTTTACTGGATGAAGGATCGTAAACTGATAGCTCCAAGCCCGTTAAATGTTAAAAGGGGAGAAGCAGACATTGAGATTTTAAGCCACAGGGTGCAAGTTCAGCTGTGGATGGCAGGTGTCCACTCAGCACACAATCATGTGAACAGTGCAAGAAATAATGGGGGAGAGAGCCTTCCTCTGTGGTTAATTACAATCCATGAAACCGGTGCTGTAAATGTTTCACCTTTGTAGCATGCTTCACGAGACAATAAAACACAATTATCGTTCTGTATTCTTCACGATTCTCAAAGCAGAAATAGATTTACTCCCACATTTGATTTAAGAGACTGCATATTAGACTACTGTTATCTGGAGTTTTAATCAATGCATAATGCGTCCATGCATCTCTTTCTTAATTACAGCTGCAATAACTGCCTTAATATCTATGCTGTATAAAGAGTTAAAGCATCATTTGTAGAATAATTGGAAAAAGTTAATCTTCAAGAATCCTGGCCTCAGGTGAACCACAATGCAACATTTATTTATCACAAATGGAGGCAGAAATGTGAAAAACAAAATGCACATTTTAGCAGCAAGTGAAATAACTGAAGCGCCAATTACCCACACACTGCTGAAAAGAAACCGAGAATTAAAACAGCCTTTTTCGTTCTTTTTCAACGTGACTATCGACTAAAGAATTATGATGAATTCACGTTCACAAAACAATATTTTTTTACCAAGCTTTTAAAAGACAATTTAGCCATTTATCACTCAGAAAAATGTAGTTGACCAATGAGAAGACGGATTCATGGCAAGTCCATCTGTTTACCTATTAACAGTGGGGCATAAATTCTTGAAATATCGTCAAATAGGGTTCTTTGTGATACCAGTATTAACTTCACCCAGTCAACTAGAACTAGAGCAGCAAAGTAGAAAATTAACTTCCATCTACAAAAGGAAGGGCTCCATCATTTATTCAACTTTTCGGCGCCTGCGCTCGCAGCCAGTTCTCAGCAGGCAACAGTTGAGTGCAGCAAACTGCTTTAAATGAAATGTCAAGAGCTTCCCACAGTCTACCTGAGCTTAGCTTTTTAATATTCAGATCCATGACGTACAGTAACCAAAGCAATTCTGCTCTGGTCTGTTTAGATTCCTGTTGTTTTTTGGCCTCAGAGTTTTACTTCTACAGAGATAAAAAAGGAACAATTGCCTAAGAGCTCATTTCCATTTTTTTCTTCTAATTTCCACCAAATGAAACTAAATTGTGAATTAATCTGCTGACACTTTTCCTAAAATGTCCAACTTTGATTCCAGCTTCCATTCCAGGCCGACTAAATGAAATGTGATAATCAAATTTATTTATTGGCAAATGGTTTTTGTGCCTGTCAAAATTTAGAGCTAAAAGCTCTAAACACTTCTCATGCCCCCTCTTCCTCAGACTTACGAACATACAATATTGTGGAAAACAACAATAAATACAGCGGTACAATGAGTGATTATTAAGGTGTCTGACATGAATCACCTGGTCACAGGCTGTCCCCGGTTGTCTTTTCCCTGAGCATTGTCCCATTTATAATAATTTTATGTCCAGTTAGAGGAACTACACACTTTCCTCGGGAAGATTTAGGAGCCTAGAGATATATGAGTTTCCCAATCCTACACAGCAGCCTTGCAGATGACAGAGAGGAGATTATCCTCTGAGAAATATTCTGACACAGTACAAAATGGACAACCTGAAGCCTGCTGGTAGACTTTGTTCAATGGAGCGAGAATTCATTTTTGCAGTTTACCGTCTGTGAGTGTAGATCGATTTAAATGGCAGTGTCACTGAAGGCCAGGCAGTGGAGCAGCTTAACAGAAACAAATAGATGGCATGCTTATTGATGACAAACTGATCTTTGACCGCAAGTCAGAAAATATAACGTACTGTCCTGTTTGGATTGCAGAAGCTACACACACAGCCGGTGTGTCACGGGTTGTGATCAATCGTTTGGTCTTCCGTTGAATCTGATATTTTCAACTCAAAGTGAGCTGCGAAAGAGAATCCCATGGAGAGTCAGACTTAACAGGCATTTTGACTTGTTACCATTTGTTGGACTCCATAGTGAAGCCTGGTTCAACATCTGAAGCAAAAAGGTTTTAAGTTACTGCTCTGACAATTTTTAAGAAAACCAAAATTCACTTCTGTAACGCACGCCAAAAGTCAAATGATTTATACTGTTCACACAACCAGTCATTTAAAAAGCATCGGTATGGCCAGAATATTCCATGCTTTTGTCTGACATGAGAAAGTGCACCAAATTTCCTTCTGTTGGCATGGCGACGAAAAACACAAGAACAATTACGCCAGGCGAGAACCTCCATGCTGCTATAACCTTGTTACTCACACTTTTTTGATATTAGCACATAAAAGGGAAGTCAGTCTCTGACTGTGCTGAAGAATGGAGGCGACTGAATGTCCAAACGTATTCACTGCAAGATGGTCTAGAACAAAAGCAGCTGCCGACCTCACACATGTTTGATGAGATTTCCTCAGACCTCCAGTGGGTGTAACGACTTCCATACAGAGGGGGGGGGGGTTGTATCAAGCTGCTTTGCTCGCACTTCTAGGCGAGGAAACAATGAGCATATCATCTCTGATACTGCCAGGAATTTTGCAAACTGACATATTTTGGCATAGTAGTGAACCAGATGTGAAATACCAATAAATGGATACGAAATGTGAAATAACCAATGTAAGGCATTCATAATCAATTGTATACCATGTTTGAATTAGCTGCCACTGTGTGACTTGTGTTGCTCTGGTTGGTTTAAAGACAGAAGATGGTTTGTCATTTCTTTACTTTTTAGATATTTTCTATAACAGTTTAAACATTTTTATACTGATCATGTTTCATATGTGTTTACTCGTTAGAAATTGATTGATGTCAAACCAATAATCAGACAAATGGTCAAACCTGGCCTTTTTCTCCCTCTGCAGGTGGTTACCATTTCTCATTTCTATTGTGTTCTAGTCACTCAAGGAAAATGTCCTGACATGCTAAGACACAATAAATCACCTGAGTAATCATAGCAGGTGATGAAATGGGGAAATCCAGGCAAATCGAATCAATACCAACTCCAAAACGTAATTTTCTTGCTTTTGCTTTTGGGAGGGAAAACATATCATTCTCGGTTTGTGGGTATTATTATGTGTGTGACATGAAAAATGGAAATGATTTACCCCCTGTGGCCTCTGTGGGTGTATTATTAATGACGCTGCAGAATTTGGTGTGTAAGTGGACGTGAGTGAGCAGTTTGTGTGAAGGCATGGAAGGAACAAAAATGTTGGTGTTTGCAGAATCCCTCTGTCCTACCATGTGGGTTACGATTTGCAAATGTGTATAATACTGTTTCTCTTGGTTGCTCCTTGAATCCTGCCTTTTTTCCTTTGCTCCAGCGGATGCTCTATAGTTTCAAGAGGTGAGAGAAGATTTGTCACAGCTTCAAGCATGACACCAACGATTCAAACTGCAGACCGAGGCACTCCCTACTCCCAGGGGTAGATAATCGTCCACCGTTAGCTGACCTGTTCCAAAATCAGTCAAAGGCAGATTTCTATTTAAGCTGTGAAATATGGAAGTCCTCTTTAGCTCTCCATATTTTGCCCTTTAATACATTACTTTGAATCAGAAATTGAAGCAGCTCATTTTCAAGCAATATGGACTTCATGTATCAAATATATTCAAGAAATCTCACTGTGGCTGTCTCAGGATCAGAGCCTATGATGACCTGCTATGGTTTTTCAAAATCAGGTAAAGTATTAGTTTCTATCCATCTATCCAGAATATGAGCAACGCAGTTACTTCAGCCAGTAGCTCCCCTCCCCTCCTCCTTACAGTGAGGAGGAAAAAAGTTATGAAAGTAAAACCAACCCAATACACTGAGTCTCTACAAAGCAAGGCTCATTATCTTCAGACAATGACATATTAAATCCTTCCTCATAACAAAACAGTCTTGAGTTAATAACTCTGTTTCCACAAGAGACAAATCAAACCCTAATCTGTTTCTCTCTATTTTGCAATGAATAACTTTTGAGATTCATATCACAATTCCTCTTTGGAAGGTTTCAGCCAAGTTATTAATGGCGATAAGGTGTGATTTCAGTTAACTTAAAAATTCACAGCAGGGCACACTGGGCAGCAGCATTTAATGAAATTAAATGACATCATGTTTAACGTATGCAGGGTGTACAAATGATGCTGGACCATAGAGGGCTGCTTCCAAGAGGAGCAACATCGATTTTAAGTGTTCCGTCACAGTAGAATAAGTATGGGTTCTAAGAGCTTGAGTAAATGCTATTAGACTCCACCACTCGTCCGAAAGGCTTATGCTGTTGTGGAATTCTTTTTGAGTTATTAACGGAAGAAGCCTGTGGTATGCGAGGGGAACCATACTCAGCCACAGATCATATACAGAAACCTAGGTGAGTAACATGTGTCGCAGCAAAAATGTTACAAGGCGATCATCTGAAGTTCTCTGACAGTATTGGAAGTATCCCTCTGACTGTCTTTGGTTACAATACTAAACAATGGCAATGTTTTAATTCCACTCACTGATTGATATTGGACTCCCATTTTATATCCAAAACTGATAGATTTTCAGGTTTTTAAGTTGTTATTTATTTAAGGGCTTTCGTTTCTAAAGCAATTTTCTACACATCTTACGATACAAAACCATAAAAGGAAAGTTTTTAACTGGCTAAATGAGCTTTATAAAACCCAAGAAATACCTACAATACCTCATATTGAGATGAGTTCAAAAGGGAATACGGAGCAGGAGCAGAAAAGAGGGAAAACTGAAGTTTAAATGTGATTTAAATAATTTCTTCCCTGGATTGTGAGTTCATTGGCCGATGAAACAGGTACGTTTGGACCTTATGATTTCATTTAATTTAGACATGAAAATACTCTAACATAGCTCTCAGACAGACTGCAGACAGAGGAGGAACAGGGGGGGGGGACTGCATTGCCAGCTGACAACAGATGGCGTAATTCTGGACATTTCAGTGAGCAGGAGCACCTCTCTACCCCTACACTCAACTGTTGGCTGCGAGCTCCCGTCCGTGTTGTTATATTTAACAATAAATCTGTGGTACTTGTCAATGCTGACAGTGTATTTATCTGATATGTGTTCCCAAGCTACAAAAACGGCAGAAAAGCGATGATCTCCAGCTCACCTTTCTCTATCGTTTATTTCATGTTGTCATCTTTCATAAATAAAATTTTGTTTTGCTTGTTTGCTTGATTGCTTGATTGTTATGTTTTTTTCAGTTTTTGTTAAAAAAAAGTATTATCATTATTAACATTATTACCATATATTTTCATGTATTTTTTCTTTTCTTTCACATGCTGCAGCAGTGACCTTTTTGCTGTATTTTAACAGAAAAAGCCATCACATCATATCCTCTGGAGTCCCTAACAGGTAGTGAATGTGATGGGCCATGTCGCGATTTGTGTCCCAGATACAGAGGACTCTAAAAACCAAGGTGTAATTCTCAAAGACCATATCTGGGACTGATGGATCGCTCCAGGGAAGCTTTTTTGTGTGCATGTGCAGACACATAGAAAGTCATTAAAGCACAGTTCCGCTCCAGCATGCTGATATTGACACGCATGGGCGCGCGCACTCACACATGCTAACTTGGTGCTAGGACCTTGATATAAAAGACAGCATGTCTGACAGGTGTGGGCAGATGGTGACAAACACAGTGGCCACTTCACAGCAGCCTGGCAGCGCGAGAAGGGATGTTTGCCACTAGGCCATAGTTTAGAAAACCATTGGGAAATCAGGTTGACATTTCAGCCACTGACTCTAGCTCTATATTTCACTTTCCAGTTCCCAAAGCTGCAATAACAAACACGTTGATGTAGTCAGTATAATCAATCATAGGCTTTTATGCAAGAAAGAAAATTTTTAGCAAATTCTCATTAGTTAAATTCGCATCATAGTGTTAAAGAGTTCATCTCTTACATGAGAGATATTTCTGCAAGTGTTTCGTGTTCTGATGTAATCTGTCCGTGAAGACACAAAAGGTCAAATATCAGAAGTCATTAGATGTGAACTTTAGGTGTATAATCTAAATTGGAGGTGCCATTGTGACCATGAGAGTGTGTATCCTGTCAGAGACCCGACGTCAGGTCAACCCCAGACAGCTGGAGCGTTAGCGTGTGAGAATCCAAACGCCCAAAGCATTTTCTACAGACTTCTCAGGTAAATTCTGAAGAACATGGGTAAGGCGTGAGAAATTCTATATTTCACATACTATGGTTTTCACACTGCGTCACAGCAGCTCATTAATTCTTGGCTGGTCTCAGCATAGCGCACTACATCTGACAGTAATGATACAATCCTGCTGGCAATGCTTCAATGCTTTTGAATGATAGGTTACATCTGCTAAACTATACTATTCTACTCAGGCCAAAATATTCCCAAATAACAATGATATAGTCTAATTTTACGTGTGCAGCAAACTATCAGTTACCCCCTGTCACTGTATCTGAGGCAGACCATTATAGGTTTCTGTAAATTGCAAAGTCTGCCAGCCAATTGTATCACAGGGTGGTATGAAAAGCAGCCTGCCGTCAGTATCCCAGACATTCGGAGCTCCGCATTGGTGATGAATGCACAACCTCCTAACCTCTCTCCCACTGTTTTTACAGACATGAGTAGTAACCTCCCTCCAGTTTATTTTTCAGCTGCTGTGTCACATTAGCATATTGTAGATGCGCATGCTTTTCTATCAGCTCATCCTGGGTCCACCATCTGCATCATTTGGGACATTTTCACTTCTTTTGTGTCAACGATCTGAGATGTTATAGATGATGTTCTTTGTATGTTTGGTTGGATTTTATTCTGTAAACTTTGATAGTAGCTGGATAAGCATTATGTCTCCTGCTTTTATAAGGAATTTCCTGTTATAATCTTACTGCCAGATTAACTTGCATTATTTGTACCCCAGACATTATCTAATTATTATACACCAAAACATCAATGCAGTCTTTCATTTGATTTTAAATAATTGACCAGATTATTGTGCACAATGCCCGGCCCTGCTAAGTCAATCAAATACCTAAAAACTGAATATATTTCACAAAAGGAAACATAATGAAAAGGATGAATATTTTAATCAGTAATTCTGAAGAGTTGTTGCATTTTCTTCCAATCTGAGGCACAGACAACCCAGCCTGTCCCTCCAAACAGACCACCATTCTTCTGTATAAATTCTGCTTTAGCGGTGTGATGAGGAAGCTGTGTTTTTCTTGTCCTATTGCGTAGATGACCGTGGATGCTGCCACTGGATTAGAGAAAGGCTGAAGTTTACGTGTGGGAGAAATGAAATCCAATTTCCTCCACTGTTCAGGGGTTGACTATCAGGAACATTTCAGGCTAAAAGAAACTATCTCTATGGTGTGCGAGTGAAGGAGAGACACATTCTTTGTCCTGATGAAAGTGAATTGTTCTCAAACATTTCTGACCTATCAGTGGCATAATTCAAGCTCCAAGCCATGCTGACTTGAGGGTTAAAGAATCAATTTGTGTTAGGGTTAAGGCGGCATTTGATTTGGAATTTCAAAGGCACACTACTGAGCTTGTTCAATCTTCTCTGCACTCTACCAAGAATGCATCAGCATGTCATCATGCTTCTCCCTTTTTCTTGCAATAAGAAAGGGAAAAAGAAAATAGCATAGAGAAAAACGGCTAAAAAAAAAGGAATCTTCAATAGGCTCTCATAATACCACAATTGAAAATCTATTCACATCAGAATTCAATCGCCACGAAACTCCAAGGAAAGGAGAGAGAACAGTTATTTTTCTACGCTGATGTCCCTGGACCTTTCTAATTGTGTGACTTATGCTGGTTTACTGCTGGGTGGGCAGGGGAAGCGGGGGCTGGGCAATTGAAGCCAGGGAAATATTTGTTGGGTTGCATAAAAATCCTGTTCCACCTAACTGTTTATACCTCAATCCGCCATCTCAACCTCGGCTGACTATGTCCTTCATGGCCTCATGCATGGACGAGCAGTGCACCATGGGAAGCCATTATTGTGGCAGGTTGCAGGGTCACGCATCCCCCATTTTCAAGGACACGCACTACCTGTGTTTTTCAGTTTCAGAATGGAAGGGCGGGTTCATGAGCGGGAACGTGCACAGGACTTTTCAAGTAAACCGATATCCCGCTCAAATAACTAATAAGCGATTATAGATAATAAGCAAAAGAGAATTATGTTTTTGTAAGGCCTTGCACATGCTGAATTAAGAACATCTGATAAGGAATGCTAACTTGCTAGCTGTAAGTGCTTTGTTTCTCACATAGGTTGGTTTTATATTCCATATAGCCCCCATACTTAGATGGGTAAATGCCTAAACTCAGTGACATCTTCACAGAATTCAAAAGTATACACACCCTTATTTTTCATGATTTAGGGGCATACATTGATCTCATTCCTGGACAGCGTTATGACAGATTATTTATGCATCTTATCCATGTCTCTGGCTAAAGGTAGTTGGAAAAATGTCTCTCTGTTGCATCAGTATTCTTTGTAGTGTTGTTGTGGCTTACAAAGCCTATAGAGAAAATGAGTTTCTAAATTATAACAGTTATTAAAATAGTTTTCTCCAAATACAATTGAAGATGCAAACACACAAAAAAAAAATCCAAGTCGAAAAAAGGAATAGAAACACAATGGGCAGACACATGAAAACAGACTTTTGAAGAAGGTAAAAAAAAAATGAATTATTGGTATCAAATTATTAGCATCTTGGGGGTAAATACGGCATTAGTTATACCTCATTAATCTAACATATTGGGATGTCAAAGATGTCAAACTTTTTTCTCAATTGGCTCTCACTTCCCATAGAGCATGCTGATATTGTCACAAATTTACTGGGAAGCTCATTTTTCGGAAATCTCATGAGGTGCTTTCATTGTTTGGAAAGAATCCACAACCTTGTCCAAAATCTTGCCAAAAACTTTTTTATTTCCCTTTGCATCATTTCCAGGTGGAGCACCCCCCCCCCCCACTCCCTTTTCCTTTCCTCAATTTAAGGCTCTCGACATGTCCTATCTTCTGGAGAGAAGACAGCACAGAATTTCTGTGACACCTTTAATCCTCGAGGAGACTGAAAGGAGGATTACGCCAGCAAATTCTCCAGGCAACTTTTTCTACTTTTCCAGCGAGTCGACGCTGACGTGCTGCAGAGCCTTATAGCACTTCATCTGCACCACACAGAAACTCGCCCAGCTTTGTTTACATATCTGTCTAACAGATTACTGGGATCAAACCTGGTGAGAACACTAAGATTTCCATACCTCTGGGATATGGTCAAGAATTGTAGGTATTCTGCCCTTTTCTGCAAATGCATGCCTCTCACATTACGCATTGCATTTGAGAGCTTTGTCTTGATACTGTTGACACTCTTTTTCATCACTCCCAGCATTATGGCTCTCATACGAATAATCCCAGCCTACTCATGTACACTGCATCATCAGATTATGGCGCCCCTGGCAGTGCTGCTCGTCTTGTTTTTGTTGTAACAGCTGCCTTGGGATCATAATGCTCGTTTGGTCTCATATTGCTGTATAGTTTAATTCAAACCCTGTTAAAAGTCAGCACTTATCTTTTTTATATGATTTCAGGTTTGCCTTGGTGGCACTGCTCACTCTCTCTCTCCCTCCTAATTGGCCATTGCCCTCACCAGTGCAGCTCCCTATCTAAACACGCACTATGCTTCTGTTCAGTGCGAGATCGTCCGCCTTTTGCCACAGCGGTCAAGCGTTTTCAAGTTTCATGGGATTATCCGTGTTCTGACCCAGCCTGCCTTCCACCACTGCGTTTTGCCTTGCCCTTTCAGATCGTTGCCTTTCTGATCTGCCTGTCGCCTTTTGGATTTTTCTGGCGTTGAGACTCTCCAGTGTCTGACCCCGGACCATCTGTGGACTATTAAGTTTCGGATCAAGAGACTACGGAGCTCAGACCCCCGTCTGAGACCACATTTTGGCTGAACTGCTATTCAAGATCCCTCTCCACCTTTAAATAAACATTTTTGCACCATCTCCTTGTCTTGTCATTACCACATAATTCCACTGACTACTTTATTCGTTTGTTGTTCACATCGTATATATTCCGCAGCAGCTAAACATTAAGAAATATTGACATATTTTAACCTTTTGGGACAAGATGCCAATATGTAACCATTTTTGATCATTACTGTGTCCTTGCAGCTCTACAATCCATGTGCCACTTTTTTTCTTTATTATACGGCAATCTTTTTCATTAAGAGACAGTCGAGGACTGCTGGCATAGCAGAAAACACAAACGCTAAGTCTCTGTGAAGCCATGCTGTTGTAGGTCGTGCAGAATAGGTCGGGCACTGTCCTCCTGGGATATCCACAGGCACTTCCTGGACAACACATCCCCCTGATTGTGCCACGTGTCTCTCCAAAATGCCTGCCGGTGTATTTTGGATCGAGGGCCCGCCCACAGACAAACACGTCATATATGCAAGGACACAAATGCTATGACAGATTTTGGCTTTTGTCATTTTTGCATGTAGTGGCCTCTATGTAGTGACTCTATGTCTGTTACACAAGTGCTAAAGTGCTTTTTGTCCATCCCAACTGAGCTAATTCCCAGATAACTGCGGGGAAATGTTTTTTTAAGGAGCTATGTGGAGAAAACTGATTAGGGTGGCATGATGGTTTTCAAACAGTGCCTGTAACAGACATTAAACAATAGTTACAGCGCCCTCAGTGAAACATTCTTAAAAAAAAAAAAAAAAGAAGTGAATAATACAAATATTTTCATAAATTTGTGTCTCTTTACAGCCGTCACTTCTGCAGCATTTAACATTGTTGGTGAGACATAGTTTCTGGATGTCTCAACTCAACCTTTGGCGTAGCTGGAAATATGTGGACGTGTAGATATCCGGCGCTGGAGATTCAGACGTAGGGATGTGTTGCAGACGCCAGGATGCCAGGAAAGACTTTTCTGATACAGCAGCGCAAACAGTTTTCCCCTAGTCAGATGTCACCACATCCTAAGCCCATTCTTTCTCTGCAGACACCAGGATAAAATGAGGACAAGAGATTGCCAAAGAGTGTGATCTAGTATTTGCCTTCACCAGATCAAAAGATTTGATTGTTTTTCCCCCCACCCAGCCTTATGCAAGAAAACAAACAAATCTAGAAAGACACAGCACAACCTAAGACTGTCACTCACACACGCTGAGCATGAATGTGCATGGATGTCGAGAGATAAACAAAAATCAAGCAACATGATTTATTACTATTTATTATTTCTTTAAAAAAAGAAAGAATCATTTAAAAAAACTATAGAAAATTACATTGATTTTTCATTTTTAGCAGAATATGAATGTGGAAATTAAAATGTGCTTCACCAGTGATATAGCTAATGGGCTCTAGTAATCAATCTCTGTGCAATATAATGCACTTGAGTTAGTATAACTAGTTTAAGTATACAAGATGTGGCTGAAAAGCAAAATAACTGACATGCTTGCTAACTGCTCTATAATTCCATCAGAACGTTTCTTGTTTCTTTCTTTCTTTCCTTTATTAACATAGACACGAGAATTGTAATAAAGACCATGCAAATAACCTTGGTAAAACCACTGTGTTAAAATCTATACACAATTAGAAATGACACCAGGTACGATATACACAAACATTTCTTCCTGGCTTCTCCCCATTCCCTTCTGTTCGCCTTTACCGGAAAACCCAAAAGCTCTGCATAGTCTCTTCTCCAGTAAGAAGCCAAAGGGTTCAGTGATGCAAAGCTGGGCCCTTTAATAACCCTGACACTTTCTGCCCCACTGCCTGGCCCACTGTGAATGACAACTGATATAAAGATGGGCCCCGCTGAGACACGTGGTCCACTTCCTGTTTGAAGGAAGGAGGGGGGGAATCGGTTTTACCTGTGGTGCAGAAAGTCAGATGGAATAGACTGCGGAGCCCCTCCGAGTCAACAGAGGACACCGGTTCTCTGTGGAAAACTAAAGAGGAAATAAGCATGTCGTTTTTCAGCCTGACCTTAATGACCGCAACATTACTGAATATTTAATAAGTTTATATCTGGCTAATGAACTCATAAAGTCTTGCCTGACGGAGCAAAACCTACACCGCCACATCAATGTTGTTAAAACAAACTGCGATGAAATGTAACTCACTCGGTTGGCATTAGAATCCCAGACAAGATGCTACCACCATTGCACTTAGTTCATTTTCAGCAAGTTGCTTGGGTTTGTCTGAAGAGTGTGTGCAGGACTCATCTCTGAAGACTCAGCTGTGAGAGTGGTTCAATGGGAAGCCGCCAACACGAAAAAAACCATGGCTTCTGTTGGCTTTTTGATACGGGAGGTGCAAACAGTGTTTTCCAAGATAAATGGCAGTCGGCGTATGAAAATACAGCTGCTTTGCAGAGAGGATGATAGCAGCACGGCACGCTGCATTTTTTTCCCCCACACAGCCTGAATTGGGAACGAGAGAAGGACAGAGAGAAAAAACACACAAGATACAGCATGATAAAGCTACTGGCGTTCCCTCGTACAGAGATAAATGGCTGGGATGCTGCATGATTCATGGCAAGTTTAGTGCCAAATGCAGCTGTTTTTTTGGGTCAAACCTGAGAGAGCATGGGGGAGACACAGAGCGGCTAAGTCACCACTCGGTGTCACTTTGCCCCAGTCAGCCACAAACGGCAGGTGCCTCTTGAAAGAGAATATGGGATAAGAACGGAACTTATTAGACATGCTAACATATGTCCATTTTCTCTAGATAAAAAAAACACTTTTATTTATAAAACCGAAAGGTTTATGAGTAATCTGTTCCAATCTATATCCAAACATAACGCATCAGATAATCGTATGAATGCATGTAAGTGTGATAGTTTTTGAGAGTCAGAAGTGATTCAACGACACCTTTCAGAAATTAAATGACATTGTATCAAACTGTCAGAGCCTGACAGCTATTTCAAATGAAATGTAACCTTTAAAAAATGTTCGTCCATCACAGCTGACCAAATGAAGATGTGAAATTATATCTGCGTAATATTTAGATCTGCAAAAAAAAATCAAGCATGTGGTTTGGGTTGAAATAAAATGATCCCCATCACATAAAAAATGTGTAAAGCAGAGTTTTTGATTCCAACTGTGATTAAATTAAACTGTGGTGTCTGATGTATAAAAACTCATTTTTAATGCGCATCCCCTAATAATTTATATCCAATTGATGACTCCCCAATGAAAAATACATTCATTTGACAAGTGGAGCTACTGTATGTGTGCGTAGTCCTGCTTTTGACATGATCAAGCTTTAATGTTGATTATACAGGAGTGCCTCTTTGATCACTGCTTGCAACTACATTTTACCATGTTATGTGTTTAATGTGGGTATAGATTCATATCTATCTTAATTTAGGTGTTTCTTCAGTCATAGAATAGTCTAATTTCATCATTCTCCCGACAAATGGGATTAGTAGGACTTAAGAAATGAAATAACTTGACTCCATCATGGTACTGGTAGATTTTCCTCATATACCGGTAGGTAAAATGTGTTTTTATGTATTCATTCTTTTTCTATGCATTTTGGTTTTGAAGGTCCAAATGAAAATGTCTTGATTGCACAATAAATAAATTATTTGTTTGAAAGTTTGTTAGCTTTATATTCAATTTGAATGATTATTGACTATTGGTGTCAACATATAGGCAAACAAGCAGTGATGGCTTTTGAAGGTGAAGGTTTTTATGTTCTTATGTGTGTAGTTACAGCTACTGACAGTTACAGTGATTAAAAAGTACAAAATATGCTCTGTGCAGCGTTGTGGAGACCATGTGTTTACCCTCCATCTCTCCTGCCCTTTAGTCTCCCTTCCCTGTTCATCCTGTGGTAAAGCAGCGGGGCTGGCTGGTGATGGATAAGGCTGGAGTGCTTCTGCGGGGGCTGATGAATTCACCTCTCCTCCTCTGAGTCTGATTCGACCCCAGGCTCAACACAAACTGCTGCTTCTCCACAGCCAACAGCACCAAAACTCCCCACTCAGGAACACGCAGGCCTTAGGTCAGTACACAGGCCTCCTCTGAAGATTGCAGACATACAGCGTGCTAAATGAAGCATTGTTTTAAAGTCCTTACTTAACCTTTGGGTGTTCTCTCTGAGGTTGCATCTCTGAAGTTACTTTGTGAAAAATGAAAGGGAAAGACAACACTTTCAAACTGTGCATTGTTTGTCTTTTGTACCAGAATTATGCAAACGGAAATAAACTATGGTTAGACATTCTCCTGTTATTCAAAGATAAGATAAATGATACTGTGATACTATGCTACTTTTGGGTGAGAAAGATTCTATATTCAGCTTTGCTCTTGCAAGAATTGCTTATTTGAAGTAGATAAAAAGATACTTTGTTGTGCTCCAAGATTGAGCAAGAGGAGATTTGTATGTGTAGATTCTTATGACTTCAACGTTTTACTTTCACATGATTCAGATCACATGTTCAGGTCTCTGAGTGTCCCAATCACAGGTAGTTAGTCAGAAAACTCTTCCTTATTTAGGACAGAATTGTCTTCCTGGTTTTACAGCGTCCTATAAAAAGCTGTTAATCAAGATAACAGTTTGACTAGTCCTGAACATAACGACATAAAGATTTTACACTACGAGTGAAGAGAAGACATACAGTGGGAAACTATTAGGTAGAAATCATGGCTTGAATGTTTTTTTCAGTCTTCCTGGAAGATTTATCAATCAGTCATACAACATAGATTGTATCCTGATTCTCTAGGTGCGTGGCCTTTTTTGTTTTTCATTTCAAAGCTGTCTCTCCGGCCTTGTATTCTTGCTTACCTCCCACATTAAATGTAATGTCCCACTGAATCAGCTCTCACAGGGTTTCCAGATTTTCTCAGTTATCCCTTGTTAGGTCATTCAAGTGGAACCCAAGTTATAATGCAATATTTCAGACAATGCCTGAGGGGAGCCATGCTCAGGAGTCTGCTCACTGTTGCATGATGATGGGAGAGCTCCAACAGCAGAAGTGAATAACAACATGAGGAATGTTGGGGTGGGTTTTGCACACGATGGATGGATGCTGCCCCCTGCTGACGACGGGTGATTTATTTATTTCTGCTTTTTCCCCCTTTTGTTACTAAACTGATGGAGGACACTTCTCAAATTTGCGGATTAAAAAAAAAAATCAAAGTCCCCTGCAGTATTTATACCTGGTGGTACGGTACATAAGAGGAAGTCATTATAAAATATGACACTTCCAAATCCCCTGTTGGGTGTATTGTACTTGGTGGTTTACTTGAAGTCTCATTCTGTTGGCTCAGTTACGGCCAAGTGAAATATGAAAATGTTTAGTCTGTAAGCAGAGTGTTTGCACTGTTACTTAAAATGAATACCAAATATGCTTGAATACCAAATGAAATTGGGGACATACCTTTAAGGCCAGAGTCTAATTATTTTGGTTTTAATTGTTAAAGTCTTAGCAGAGGCTCATATGATTCAGGGACAATTCAGGATGTGTACCGACTCACTCAGTCAATCATGAATTACTTTAAACATAATCAGATCATTTTAAAATGCACACCACGAAGAATATCTGAGGTCAGTGTTTCATCCAAAATTGTACCTGTCCAACCCACTGGAGGAGGTATATCTTGCAGGAATTTAAGATCAACATGGGGGGGGGTTTATTCATTTTGAAAAGATTTTTATTTTCATGTTTTTTAACGAATATGCTAATGAGAGGAGTGTATTGGTTTTGACGAGTCGGTTTTGGAGTTTTATACTTTCAACCCTCTGTATTGATAATCTGGGATTTGAGCTTTAAAATTGTCTCTTGCACAGATGAAGCTGGAATTATGTTTCAGTCCTTTTAACAAATGTTCCAATACAGAATACCTTGGCAGAATTATTTCATCCAGTCTTTTAGTTCAAAGGTTTGCTTCAACATGATATTGATTCTGCAATTGGAATGACTTTGGTTGGACTTAGGTTTAGTGCTGTTCTCTGTATTATATTCAATATCTGTTTGTTTAACTCATCCGAAAAGACCAAAAAGAGCCGCCTTTCACAACTCATTTGCATGGAAGCAGGGCGAAAGGGGATGTTTTCATTTTGCCTTCCAGGAATGGTAATAGCCCGCTAACAGTGAAAATGTGCCTGAGCTCATCCTGGGCTCTAACTGCTGAGTACATGTACTTTTGAAAAGCTTATTCTACGTGGTGCACGTGCCAATGCGTGCGTACATCAACGTTTTTGGATTGTGCAAATTCTCTCCGGTGCATTTTCCGCTGTGCATGACAGTCTGCCAGAAAAGCTCACATGGGCTCAATCTCATCAGCATCCAAAAGCTGGGAGCTCCTGGCAGCAGGACCAGGCTGCAGAGTGACCATCTGGTGTTCAGAGATTTCCCCTTGATATTTCATATTACAAGGGTTTGAGGTACTTTACCGTGGCTCCGCAGTGTGCTTGTGGCCTCTAACGGCGGCATGTCCTCACATCAACGCATGTTTGGCACATATTAAGCAACTGATAACAAAGACACATGTAAATGGCATTGGCAGTTCCACTAAAACATAGGTGGGGGTCCATGCAGACACACATGATTCTTAATATCCCGGTCAGTGATCATTTTACTAGAAAAATCTATTTCATGTACCGTCTGTGTGATGGAGGGGGACGTTTGGTTGTTCAGCAGCAGTGAACAGAAAAATGTGTTTGTTTTCTCTTTTGTAAACGATACATTTGCATCTCAAGTGTTTGCATGAGAGGGAACCAACAAGCAAAGTATAGTGACCGGTACAAGCAACCGACATCAGGGATCAGGCTCTCCTGCAGGTGCTCACAACAGACGTTCCAAAACATAAAAGCACTCGGAGTCTGCAAACCCCACAGTCATAAAACCACATTGTCTGTTTCAAACCGGAAACCACAACAGTCTTAGAGTAAGAAAGGGAAACAGCAACTCCCTACCGTGCCCCCCCCCCCCTCCCGTTTAAAAAAGGAAGTGGTTCAGACACAAAGCACATTGTAACCAGACACTGTGCGGTGGCTCTTCGTGCTTTTCCAGACATACCCTTGCATTGTATGTTTTTTTTGTTGCACTTGAAACCCAAATTAAACCATCCAACGTCTAAGATGATACGGAGTAGCTTTGCTTTATTCCTGCCTTTGTATTTTAAACTGTCAATAAAGAAGACATTTCTGCAGCCCAAAAAGCAAACTTTTAATTGAAAAGAGGTATCAAATGCGTTTTCTCAGCGTGATCACTTTAGCTGCATGCTGGCGCTCTTTTTTTTTTACAGTCAAACATCTCTCTGAAAGGCATGTGAAGTGACCCGCTCGGGGTTTAAAGGGACCGCAGCAAAAGTAAGAGTATATAGTCATCACTGCACTTTGGATCCCAGCGCTCTGCTGCCCCTCGCAGAGGGCGGGCGGCAGAGCGGAAAGGACAGCTCTCTCCTCAGCAGCTGGAAAAACTACTGAGCAGTGAGATACATGGCCTCCCACGACCACCATGGCTCTATTATTTAGCCAGGAGCTCGCCGGGACACGCAGTCTCCACAAAGCATTTAGACACTCTCATTTCAGCCCTATAAAGCCGGGGAGAGGAATCATCAGCACCCAGAGAGATTTACAGTGGCCGGCCCAGGGCAATAGACAGTTATAGATCCTTTTACCTTTCAAGAGCAATTTCACCACAAATAGGATTCAAACTAATGGCATTTGACACCACCAGGTCCAGCACATTGAATCCATTGGTTTTATCAGGCTGACATTTCAAAAGGTTGGCCTGTGTGTGCAGCAGACTGCTCAAACACGCAGCACTGGCTGAGATATAAAGGACCCTTGGGACCGGGGCTTTTTACAGCCGGCTCTGGAGATGCCGCTCCCCCTTCCACTGTGTCTGCCACCGAAGTAGTTTCATTACAGCAACTTTTATAGACCCTAAACCCAAAGATCACAAATCATAACTGTCCAGCGCACATCTTCCACAAGTTAACAGCAGGGAGATGTTGTTTTTATTCTTTGTTTTACGGGTCAGGGCTCTTTTGGCGTGACTATGAGAGGAATATGTAAGCAGTCCTGTCAGTGATGTAATGCTCATTATCTAAGCTGTGGGCAAAGTAATATTCTCCCCGTGTGATCTGTTTACTTCATGAAGGTAGATTAAACCGGGGAATGATTTCCTTCCTCTTTGCCGTTTAATTTCAATTTGTTTAAACAAGACTCTTCAAGGTCAGTAAACGCAAGTGTTGTGTTTGGAATGTGAATAGAGTTTGTTGCCGCAGGGATCCAGTGCTATTAAAATGTGCTCATTCAGTAGCGTAGTACAGTACTTGACCTGAATAACAATTTTAGCTTTGCCTGCTTTCATGGTGTGACTGAGTGTATCCTGGTTAATTATGGCAAAAAAAACTTAGCCTTGCATTTCAGCAGCTACTTTGTAAAAGCTGACTGTATTTAGACTTTTTTTCTTTATTAAAACAATGGGAGTTGGCTTCGTATTAGGAGAGTAATAAATGGACAGACGATTATTATCTTACAGCCAAATCCACAGAACTGAGTACACAACATACAGGTGATTTCTTTCATTTTCAGCTTTGTCTCCAGTAGAATATTAATTATGAGGTGATATACAAGTTGAAATGGGTCAAAGATCAACAGCTGAATTTGAAAGTCAAATCGCATTTACATTCAACTTTCAGGCCTTCCTTGATATGCTTCAGTGCTCCATTCAAGCCTGTGCACACCACTTTTCAAAAATCATTACTTTTGCACACTAAACACTTTCCACCCGGAGAACAAAGCGCGTTGGAAAAAACAAGAATACATTAGCAAATGAAATGAGATCACAAGCAGCATTTGCAAGGCGGCTGTGAAATCACAAAGCAAAGATGAAATTTCTCATCGTGTGGACTTTTCCGTGCTGGCAGTTAGCTGCTGTGAAAGATTGTACTAATATTTGGAGTTATTAGTTCTGCTACATTTTCCTGGAGAACGAGCAGCATCGCTGCTGCTGCTGGGATATTTCAACCAGCAAGTGCTTCAAAATACATTCAGAATTTATGAAAATCACTTCAAAACCACTCTTGTGTACTAAAAGTGATTTTTGCTGTTACATTCTTGACTAGATTCAATTCAAGGTGCACTCACTGGATATGAAATGTTGCTAGTCTGAACATGGGTCTTACACCAACAAATAGGGCTGCACTGCACATTTATCATGAGCATTGTGGGTGGCCTCCTGCTCACACGCTGTTGAAAATGAAAGTAGTTTCGGCTCCACTCAGTAGAAACTGGTGGATTATATCAATCACATCAATAAAATCACAGCTTCCAGTTCAATAGCGTTCAAGTTATTAGATGATATGACTGTCTAAACACAGTCTTACAAATGTAACATGTCTGACACACTATAAAAATTCAACAGAAAACTGCAGGCTTAGGGTCAGCAGGTTCCCAGAGGAACATGTCTTTAGTTGGATGTAGAGCACAGTGCTCACATAATTGGCATATAGAATGAAAAATGTCAAGTTTCAGTTGAGAAAAAACAAATCCATCTAAACGAATCAACACTATTCAAGTGTTTTTTATCTGACTACTGGGGGCCTGAAAAGAAACATTATGTTACATAAAGAAAAATAATGAGCCTTTTTTTCATTTTTGTTTTCTACAAGTCAAGTAATTGGAAGTTTGACTGGTGTTGTTGAACCTCTGAGAAAGTGACAGCTGTGGGTTTATCCCTATGACATAAAACAAGTCTCCAATAAGATGCATCACTGATATAAGACACTGCTCATGTCGTTCTTAGATAATTGATCAGTGCAAATCTGAATTACCACAGGAGCCAAGTGATTAGTCGGTAGTGGATAAACAGCCCTGCTGCTCTGGCAGAGTGCCTCTCACACACTCACACTGAGGTAACAGCAGAGGCTTTTAAGCCATTTTGCTATTAGTTTACAAGTGTCATTAAGAAGCACTACTGAGATTTGCTCCCAATTTGGCTGCAAACAAAAACACAAACACACTAGCTGTGCTGGAAATATGTGAGAATATGTTGTAACCTCATCGCCAGGCATGGGCCTGATGGCTCCCCTCGCAACGACACACTGCAGGCTCCTCAGGGATCTGTTGACTTGAAAGAGGAGTCCTAATCCCCAAGTAATGACAGGCACTAAATGCCGTCCTGTGTCATTATGCTGCCGCTCTGAAAGCAGCACATAGCTCTATTACTGCTTCAGCTGCAACACTTTTTGGTGGGAAAGGGAATGTATGGATGTAAGGGAAGCACAATTCACCACGTTCATAAGAACCAGAGGCTGCTATTCTTACTGGTGGACATGGATAATCTTTACTTTTATCTGTTTGAGAGTCACCTTTCTTCCACAACGCTCGGATCTGAGCACGAGGACAGTGTACTGGTTGAGATGGACACCAGGTGGCACTCCAAGTCTTCTCTTTCCATCACCCTCCCCGCCGACATCCTAACCGATGATGTAATCCTTTTCATATCATTATATCACATAGCACAAAGAGGCTCATTGCTCCCTTCCGTATAGATACACTTTGATTTCCAGTGATCGCTGATACCATTGTTGTGGTTATCTCCTGCTCCGGTGCGGTTATCTCATATTCATAAGAAACCTCACAGTGTCTCTTTAATCAAATCAAAGCCATAGCTGATTCTGCAGCGAAGCCCTGAGATGTGCTCTCCCAGCTGCCCACAGAGCCGCGGACACCGCTCTCTCACCGATTTTAAATATGACTGTGACCTTAGCTGTAATAAAAAGCAATTCTCACTGCACTAATCCTGTGCTCTGGTCTCACTAGCTCTTAACCTTTTCTGCCAAGGAATAAGTGAACTGTGCTCTAAAGAGCTGCAAAAAATACAACCCACCCCCCTTCCTCCCCCCAAAACCCATCCTACCCCCACTCGTAGCCCCTCCCTTGTAAAAATCAGCGTCTAATAATATTGGCTCAGCGGCAGATAGATTACAGCAGGAGAAGAGCATCTGCTGCAGGGAGCAACAGTATGACGGCTTCCTCCCTGGGGAGCAGTGGCTGTAAAAGATAATCAGAAATAGACAGACAGATGGAAACAACCGGGCTTTCTTGAACAAACATGCAAGCATCAAAACCACAAGTCCCACAGGAGAGAGAAGGGAGACGTGTCCTTTTTTTCCTCAGGATTGTCAGTTTATGTACTCACTCACTATGTGTGCATCTTATTTTCCACACAATTCCATTGAACAATGCAGCTCATGTACTTCCTAATTTGACATGAAAAGTGAGGATAGACTGTGACAGTGGTAATTAGAAAGTTTTCATAGAGCTTTATTGGGATTCTAAGCAGTGTCTGTGGTAGTGCTTAGAAAAGGTTCAGCTGAGGTTTGATAAAAAATGTTGATAAGCAACTTCTGTTTGTTTGCTTGACCTGAGGTCAAAGGTCAAGAGTAAAAGTAGTTCCTATTTCTGTTTGGCCCAAACAGCTGTGCTAAAAGGCTGCTGTGAAGCTTTAAGGAAAGAACATGATGCCATCTGTATGAGATAAAGTCATTGAGAACGGGAATTAAAATACAAATACCAAGCAAAGTCTTGCATCAACTTGCAAAAGAAAAAGCAAAGATTGCATCTAGTTTGTGGCTCTGGGAATACAGGTGTATACATGTACATATGTGTGAAGGAAAAGTGGGGAAAACCGTGCAAAGTTGATACTGCATTAGAAAAATAGACAGATGGGAAACTGAGCTGTGAATGCAACAAATACAATAACCCAATAAATAGATGACATATTAGCTAATGTACATCAGCTTGGGTTTTGCAAGTTCAAAATTTCCACAAAATACCATGTCTATACTACATATTGTAACTGTGAAGTATCTATTTCTTGCTCTGTCTACACAAAATGTTTATATATATATATAAAATTTGCATAACGATGGGTTTTATACATCACTCCCTGGAAGGAGTTTGGGTGACATGGAACTGTTTCCCTCCACCTCTTATATACACATATAAACACGATGTTACTCCCATTTGATTGAACTACTGTGACTGTTCTTTGTTACTTTAGCTGCAGCCTTATGTCACCACTTCTATTAAAGGCTCATGAGCAGGAAAGCACAAAGTTCATGTTATGTTCTAATTTTGCTGTACAATGTCAGGTATTTGTCATCGTTGCCAGTTCACAATATTGTGTGTGTATCCATGCCAACGCTGAGGTCTTCAAATGAAAAAGCCAATGCTTCAATCACAAAATTTTAATTAAGTCTTTAAATGACTGCAAGGACTAAAGAAGAGAGAGACGAATAAACACATATCTATGGCTTCTTACTTAATTTCATTTGTAGAAACTTGCAACCCAAAAAACTTCAGCCAAACTCTTCATGCACTTTAGGATTTGGTTCAGTAGATATGTTTATTTTTCCAAAAGATACTACCCTGCAAAAGCACACTTTGAATGAGGATTTTTTTTAACATACTAGACCTTCCACCTCTATGATAATGTACCAATGCTTCTCTTCATTTCTGTAGGCAGCTGGTGTTTGTGTTTCTGCTCCAAAAGGGAACTTTTTCCCAAATGTAAATGACAGACTGACAGTATCAGGCAGTGAGTCTTTTAATAATTCAAATTCAAATGAATCAAACAAGACACATGTTCTATACACTGGCAAGATTGATATAAGCAGCAGCATTAACCAAGAGTGAAGATGCAAATATGACTTAGAGAGTGAGATTTTCCATCAAAGGATGCCTGTTCAGTCACATTTATTTGGGATGACATTAACAAGGCGTCAAGTAAACATAAAGAAAGCGTCTTTGAGCAAAGCTCGTAATCTAAGTGAGCTTTGTTGATTAATATATGTTCCCTCCTAAGCAAAAAACAGCGTTTAAATAGGTTTTCAACACATTACAAAACACTCCATATCCACACTTTTAAAGAACGCTTCATATTCTTACACCATCAAGAAAATGAGTGTGATGATAGCTTCAGGTCGCCGTGTGTTTGAGGTGTAAAAAGAAAAGTCTCCCTCGCTAAATCTGTGTATGTGTATCAATGGCTTTCCCTTCTCTGTGGGACTCGCCACCCACAAAGGTTAATGAGCTTAAACACAGCTCAGAGTGAGCTCATTAAACAGACCACAGAGATTGCAGAGAGGAGAACAGAAGGAGGACCGCTGAGGAGAGAAGAGGAAGTGTGCAGGTGGGCTGTTGATGTCACTCTCTCGGTGTAAGTCACCTATGAAAGAGCTAAGATGTTACTTTGGGAGAAATCGCTGGTGAGTGGGCACGCTAGAACAAAACAAAAATGGAGAGTGACTCAGAAGAAGTGGATGCCAGCCTACATTTATTCCTCCGACGCTTCAGACTCCTGTCTTTGGAGTAGCAGGAGGGGAACTGATTAGATCAAAACAGTTGTTGGAACCAGGTGTTGAATTCTGACATGTCTCAGAGCATAAGTTTGACAGCATTTGATAGGAAATGACAGAAAAATAGGACTAGCAGTTAGATGTTTTAAAAGGGTTGCATTCGTCTGAGGAAAATGATAAAGCTGTCATTGTTTACGTTTCACCTTGAAGTGAAATATCTGTGCTGTTGCAGCAATTTTGGATGTTGGAAATGATTTGCATTGAACAAACATGCAGAGAGTCAGAAGACGCAAAAGGAGAACAGGTCAGAAAGCATGAAAGCAATATTTAAAATGGGAGATTGTCAACCCCCAAAACATCATCACACCATGTGCATTATTTTTACTCAAGTTGTTTCCAATACATTACCACAAAAATGTCTAGACTTCTTTTACATGTCTGGTAAAATAGGTTTCTTAGTTGGTTTTATTTCATACTTTAAGTTGTAGTGCATGACCGTTTGTATTTTCTGGTAATCCTTCTTTCTGGTCTTGTTCTACACCTTGATTCATTTGCCAAATCACCACCACCTGTTTTTTATTAGCTGCTTGCCCCTCCAGTAAACACTCCACCATTTTCCAATTGCCTGAAAGACTTCTACATTTTTATCATATTTCTCCAACACATATTTGCTTAAAAAAAAAGTTATTTAGTATTTGCGTTTAGATAAAGCATTTTTCTGCCAATGTGTGTGCATAGTCAGTTAGGTCCTGTTCCCTCGGTGCAAATTGTAGCGAGTGTTGGAGTTGATCCTGTAGGTCTTATAGCGTAGCAACAGTATTGTCGGCATTTCTTTGTGAAATGTGGGTGAATTACCTCTGGTACGTGGAATATCAATTAGCCCAGAGACGCTTGTGAGACATTTGCACTCTGATCCTTCTCTGATCCATACATAAAAGTAGCAGCTAAGACGTTCCATTTATCCATGTTATGTGCTAAGAGGACGTCTTGAATGTTGAGTTTCTGCTCATGTAATGGGTTCACAAATGAGAAATTTATGAATTTATCGTCTACATCAACTGATTCTCCAAACACCAGTTTCCTTACCCACAAATAGTGTTCTCTGTCATACATTAAGTCCCTCTTCCTTCTACGTTCAACTTTACCGAAAGTACGGACAGGTGATCTCATCATAATTATCTTCCTCTCAACATCAAAGCAACATCCAGACATTTTTTTTTTTCACACAGTTTTCCCCAAATAAAAAGCCCAGATTGACTCGTGGCAGATTGAGCCAGCAGCTGGTTTGGTAATTGATCATGTTGGAGGAAAATGACTCCTCAGTTCCTTGAGAGTCTGAGAGCAACTTTACATTCTAGTGCAAACTTCTGATGTTTAGATCTGATGTGTAGAAAGTAGAAACTCATTATCCTAGATGGCCTTTTGAAAACTCTCAGTCCCCCCCCCCCCC
>CAJRST010011112.1:6018542-6089512 GCA_907169785.1 Menidia menidia | reverse complement strand
TAAGAAGATCTGTCGACACCTAAATGTTTTATTACAATACAGCGATGACACACTGGGGATATTATGATTTTCATGGTGATATGATGCGATTTGACGTCTCTCTGCGCCACAGATATTTTTGCTATTCTTGGAAAGCTTCAGAGTGCCTTTTAGTTTCATACTAGCTCCACTGTAAGGAATTTTGCAGCACCCGGGGAATTAATTGGAATATGTGTCCGGATTTATGAAATCTCATTCTGACTCCGAATGAGTCCATGAGGATCGGAAACTGCCTTAAATATTGCTCTGACTGTTGTGGGAACCTTCCTCCCAAATCTGTCAGTTGTGAGCATTCATAAAAAAAAACTTTTTTTTATTCCTTTTTTTGAGGGATGAATGATACCATAATAGTGTACACCGTGCAATGAAGTCCTTCTTTGGGTTTTGACACTTCTTTTTGTAGAGACGGATGGAATGTCGGTGCAGTCCAAAAATGTCTGGAAGAGGTTATCCATCACTGCATCAGTCAGGTAAAATCACATCCATCGTTAGCAAATGCTTTCTGTCAGGTGAGAGAATTTCAAAGAAATGGGAACTTTATGGAAGCCCGAGAAAAATAAGTAAACCAAGACCAACCTAAAACAAGAAATATGTGTCGTTAACAAGACCTGATCCCCATCTGGATTATCCGATGGGTGTTTCCAAAGAAGAAAATAAAGTATAAAAGTGGTCAAGTCATGAATTTCTCATTCCTTATCTGTCAAGTTTCTAACCTTTAGATTAAGGCATAAAATGTTCTTTGTGACTTAGAAGGTTTCCAAGTTTATAAATCCTCAACCGGCTCTTTCTGGGGTAGGAGAATTAACATTGAGGCTATTGGCTGGTGTGTGATTTGCCAACCAGAAGTTAGTCAAGCAAGCTAAGATAACTTTTAGCTGAACAACAGGGATCCCCTTTGTTCTGTGTATCCTTACCAGTGGTCACTGTTTACTAAGAGCAAAGGGCTCACACTGCTGGAACCTTTAAGCTTGAAGTTCTTTGTTGGTGTGAGCAGCATATTTCTCATCTCTGAAAGCAGTGGAAAGCAAAGACATCACCAGTCTGTCCATCACTTGCTTGTGTCATTTCTATTATTTACCCTCCTCCTCTTGACTTTTCTCTTTCAATTATTTAATTTTTCTATTTTTTTTGTTATTCTTTCTTTTATAATTGAATTTTATCAATTGTAGAACACAACTATGGAGTCACACAGATTACTTTCTGAAGGGTGACAGAGTTGGAATTTAAAACAGTAATTGGGTACATCCTTTCCCTGGATATGCAAATGTACATCGAGTAAAGATATAGTCATGCATTAAAGGCCACAGCTTTGTGGATGAACGACAGTTTTAGTGTGATGATTGGATAGTAAAAATGTTCGGAGCCATTATCTCTCCGATCGTTCCTCTTGCCAGATGAACCTGTCCTTATCTGCCATCTGGATGTGCTCCTCCTCTGCATTGTTGTTAACAGCACTGCTGCAAACACTGGATCAATCCACCGGGGCTAGGAAGCTATCCCTGTTAATGGCTAATGAAAGGTGTAATTACAGCAGGTCAGCCGAGGCACTCAGAGACTGAGGGGGAGGCTGTGACGAGTTCATTTAGAGTTAAGATGTGTCTGCCTTGCCTTGACTTCAAATCAGTGGTTTATTCTGATCTGTTGGTGTTAGAGGGTGTATTCGAATCGCTAGTGATGTAGATTGAGGGTGGAGAAAAGTGAGTAGATTTAACTAAAATAAGTTTTGTATGAACACAGCCAGGCAGAGGGAATGAAAATTGGCACTAAAATGATATTTTGTGTATTTCCCAAAAGTGTCTTTTAATTTGTTTGCTCAGCTTTTTTATTATGAAACTTAATGTTTTCACAAGAGAAGTATATTTATATATACCATCTGGCATTCAAGCTCTTCCTTGACTGCGGAAATTATCCATTTTAAACAATTTTTTACTTTGTGCTTTCCAACAATTTCGAACACCACTAATGTCAGGAAGACCTTGCGTCTGAGGGGACCTGGAAATAAACTTCCAGCTATATTTTTAGACGCCTATTAATACTTGCAGCTAATTCATTTCAGCTCTCCAGGCACCTAGCATGGCCTCTCAATTATGGATGAGGGGAAAGTCATTGGATTCTCTCTACTGAGGAGAAGCTGACAGAAGTGATAGGACAGGGCAGACACATGGCAAACAGACATATGAAGGACAGGGAAGAGCATGTTGCAACATCTTTGGCAAAACATGTAACTTGTGGTTCATAATAGTTACGGTGGGGGGGGGGGTGTATGGTGGGGTACTCATCCTCTTTTCTCAGCAGTCACAATAACTCCTGATCAGATTTTCAGGGAAATGGTTTATTTACCTGGAAATCTGTTATAGACCTTACTATTATTGAATGTGTCATTTTAACTGGTAACATTTGACATTTTTGAAGACAAAGATTCATTTTCAGGATTATGTGACATTCAATAAGTGGTTAGCATGTTGGACAATCTGTATTGTAGTGTGAAATCCACGGCCACTAATGGTACAGATGTTATGTACCGACTAACTGTGCTTTGAGCTGCCGTTATTCCAAATCCTTGACATGAATATGGTGTTTATTTAAGGCTATATATATATATATATATATATATATATATTTGTGTGTGTATTAAAGGGGATGAATCGTAAGGGGCACAGTCAGGCCCAAACCTTTGAATTTTATGTTGTGTCAGGTCACACACATTTGCAGGTTTCCACAGTGCAGGGGGAAGTAGGAGTGACATGTATTTGCTCATTGTGTGAAAAGAAAAAGGAAGTCCTCCCCATTAAACATGCCAGTTCGCTTATCCGATCTTAACACCAGAGCATGTGATTTGTTGCATTCTTCCTGCTTTTTTAGAACATTTAAGCCTCCATAATTTGCTGTTTGATTTTATAGTTTTGTATTTCTGAACCCCAATGACAGCGGGTTTGAATTCACTCTGTTTTCACAGCTCTTTTCTGTGTTTCTGTGAGAAAAAGGAAGGGGAAAGCTGCAGAATAAGCTTTCCTCCCATCCTCCTGGGAATAACTTGACTGCAGATGAACCGTGTTACATTTTTCTCAAAGACTAAATCCCTCCAAACTGTTTCTCAGCTGGGCCACTCCCAGTTTGCCACCAACATATTCATTACTCTTTTGAGCGACAAGGAGAGCGTGAGGGTAAATTGGGTTTAGCTCCTGACCTTTGGGGTTTGATTAATGGCCCTCTGTTCAGCGGCTCCAGCTAAGGTCTAAAGAGCTGCTGAGTGCTGAAGGGATGACGTGATAGGCTAAGAAACCCAGCTAAGACCCGCACATCCAGTTAGTCACTTCAATTTGAAAGGGCTGAAACTAGTCAGGGCCCACTGACCCAATCTGAAGGTTTTCTTCAGCCTTACCAGCCAACAAGCCTTTAATTGCTTAACAACATGTTTCAAGATGATCATTTGCCGCACAATGTCTTTTGAGACATGATAATGAGAGATTTCTGTGGTACTTTTCCAAAGCTTTGTTAGGGACCCATTAGCTTTAACATATTGGGCTTGCTCTTCATTTCAAAGCTGTTGCTGGGTGTTCTGTTTAACTTATTTGTTATTTCTCAGAGATGCTCAGGAGGACATTTACACACATCAGAAGTCGACTGGCACATAAATGTGATTAGCAACGGTCAAATTTCCAAAGCGAATCTGGCTGACGGCACAAAACTGAGAACGGCAGTGGCTGTCTTAAAATAAACCTGCTTGGCTTTGAATTGTATCTGCCACACATAAGGAATTAGAGACCAAGGGGCAGATAATCAGGTTTGCTTCCTCTACCCTCCTATTATGACAAATTAAAGAGGTCTGGCAGCCATATTTTTCCGAGCAGTGGGCTCTTACCTTGTTATGAGCTAACAGACTGGCAAATTGATTAGTATTGATTGCAGCCAAAGCCTTGCAGCAGCTAGCCTTGCTTGTGGTACTCTTCAAAGACCTGCAAGAAAGGTCATAACGAATTTAGAGCAGACTAAAGGATTTCATGTGGATTTGTGGTGAAGGACTAGATGTAAAAATGTTACTGACCATTGGCTGAAAGACAAAGAAAAAGAGGCAGAAAGTTGGATATAAATGAAAGAAATGTGATAGAAATCTTCCTCTTAGACTAGATCTCTTGCTCAAGTGAACAACAATGCATAGTTATAGGATGGTGAATGTTTACTCATCCTTATATAGAGATATTCAACAGGGAAATGTAGTCATTATGGGGTCTAAAAACAAAATTTTAAAATAGATTGAGATAATGAGTCAAGTGTGATTTCAGATTTAATCCATGTTTAACATTGACATCTTCACAATTCAACTTCAAATTTCTTCAAAATCTCAGCTAAAATTGAGTCTAATGCCTGCAACACATCTCAACAATGCTGCACGAGCTCACCTGCATTTCAGACCTTTCACCATTCACAAACATGCAACGCTTCGTGGAGCACAAAAGGCAGACAAAGAGGAACAACAGCCTGTTCAGCTGCAGGGAAACGTTGTGATAGAAAAGACTGAGACACCATTCTCCTTACAGATGTCCAGTAAAAGGTCCCCTCAGAACCGGACACTTGCAGAAGTTTGCACACAGACAAAAAAATAAATAACTTATTTTAGGTATTTGATTTAAATGTATTCATTCCTGGGAACAAAACCTATTGAGCTATGAGCTATTTTCAGTTTTTTTTTCATGAAGCAATTCTTTATAGTAATATATGAGGAATACATTGATGAAAATAGCTTTCTGTATATGCCAGGAAAAACATGTGTTACGTACATAAGAGTAAAAAGACTCCAATCGGAACCCTCAAAGGGATATTAGTTTTTATCCTGCTCAGTGTGTTTCTAAACCTGCAGGTAACCAAAGCTGAGAATAAGCTGAACTCAGAGAAAACAGACTGGATATAAAACACATTAATAGCTAGGTCTTAATAGATATTTTGTGGCTTTGGTTTGTTTCCCTGTCATAATACTTTTATCCTTTCCCAACTGCATGTCAAAAGGATTTTTTACAGTGGTACAGTGGTTAGATTTATTCAATTTACAGATTATGATGTGTAGCACATCATTTGGTGAGTCAGTGAGACGTGAAAAAGGTCGCATTAATGAAGTGCTATTACCTCCAGAAATACTTATCCACAAAAGCAATATGAGAACAATTTAATGTTTATAACAGGAAAAGACAATGCCAGTGTTTCCTGAAACCTATTTTAGTCCGACTTAAATCAGCGAATCACACTACAGGACAATAATCCTAATTAAAGCAGCAAATGCACAGCAAAATGGCTAAGAAATTACTAAATCAAGTTTTTTTTTTCAATTTTTCTGATGTTATCAGGGTTTGATTACTTATCTTTCATGCACTGCTTTGCATTTTTGTCTTTGATACTATTAAATATAACTCTCTGACATAACAGGTCACATTGTCCGACCACGCCAAGATTCTTTTATTTTATTTTTTTATTATCTTGTCAGTATATCCCAATTATTTTTTATGTCATTTTTCTCTCCAGGTATTTTCTGTTGTGAATAAAATATCCAGTGTTAACTCCAAGTTACATTATTCTGGTTGTAGTGTTTGAAGTTAAGTTTAAATCATTTGGTACCGATGCATTCAAACGAAGGACCATCTTTCATTGAGATCTTGAAAAATGTAACTCTTTTTTGAGTTGTAGACACACATTCATAGGGAAGTTTCTAGTGCTACATTGCTTTTACTAACCTAAAAATAGTGAAGATGACAAGCTAGATGTGTTCACATTTAGTCCTGTTTAGCATGTATGCATGCAGATGTCATCATTCAGAGCAGAAATGTTTCACAGAAGCACTTCTGGTCAAATTGGCACCTTCCAGAAAACATATTGGCTACATTTGCAGCCATTCCCCAACAGTTGATTTCTCCAAATACCCAAGGCTGTTTGTGTAGGAAGCAGTTTATTTTCCTGACTCTTTCCTTTATGAAATCTTTTATCATGTAGTAGTGGGACAATTACCTCCGGTTCACAGATCACAATGAACTTGACTTCAATAATATGGCAGGAAAAATGATCAAAACAATGGATGAAAGTTAAAGAGTGACATGTAGTTTTGGTGTTGTGGAATAAATTATTTGCATAACTGCCTCTGAACAGCATAATTCATCTTAAAGGGTCAATTGGTGCCAGTTAATTTGTATTTTTGTTCTACAGTGCTTTTGAGTAATGGAGGAGCCCAATCCTCTTCTAATGGATATGTGCTTATTCATTTAGACTGTATCCTTGTTAAACTCATAGTGCTGTGATGGATTTCTTTTTTATTTTTGTTACAACCCAAAATAATTGTCGAGATGTTCACATCTATCAAAGTGAGAAATTCTCAATGTGCCTATGATTTATTGCCAGATTTGATACTCCAAGTCAGGAATATGCATTTTAAACATGTTTAGAGAAACACATCTGGCTCTTTAGCACAGCAAAGTAAATGTGTTTTTGTTTAGTCCTGGCATCAAATGACTGGTGCTGCCAAAAGTGGCAAACTCGACTAATTATCAGAAACGTGTAAGAACGAGGGAGCAACACAGCAAGGGCAGAGGCATTTATTTTATGAGGAAAGTAAAGTGATTTGATATGAAATGCCACAGTTAAACGCAGGCCTCCCACACTCAGAAATCATCACAGAAAAGTTTGCACAAAATGAAACTCTATGTATTTCTTTGCTGCCATCAAAGGAAAAAATCTCCACAGAGTTTGAAGTCTTTTCATTCAGAGAAATTCTCAACTCTTCAGTTTTCGTTTGCTTGTCTCACAAAATCAGGAACAGGCTAGTACCACAAGTACCCCTCTGAGCAGTAATCATCACCATCAATCAACTATTAATTGTGTTGGTGCTCTCTAACTCCTCCCAATAGCCTTTAATTCAATGGGATAAAAAGATAAGTCATTCTACAAATTGTTGTTAAACCATAGAGGAGATTATCCTTGCAAATCTGCCACCCATAATACCATAAGCATTCAAGACATGTTCTGAAATCATGTCCCAACAATCCTATAAAAGAGAGTCAGATGGGTCCGTCAATCCCTATCATCACAATATTTACTGAGAATTATTGCCTTTTGAAAATTAAGATTCGAAGTGGATACAATTCACTCTCACAGCCTGCTGCTAAGAGAGTGCAATGCAATGCCTTCAGAAGGGTCTGCAGTAACTTAAAAAGGATCTGAAACCCGTCTGATTTGATCGTGGTGGCATAGTTTTTGAATAGGCACATAATCAATCGCTCATGGAAAACCAAAAAACTATTGATGAAACAGAGTATTGATATGAACATATATAACTGGATGGAGAGAGCACACGTAAAATAATTCAGGATGCATTTCCGATCTAAATTCTTTATAAGGGAAAGTGTTCCGCTTGAAATAACAATACAAAAAGATTGAAATAGTAGTTTCCACTTAGTTGTTTTCATTTGTGTTCATATCTCAAACTAGAAAATTAGCTTGCAGAGTCACCTATTCAGAAACCATCATATGGTTAGACAATCCATTCAAACTGCCCCTTTAAATGGAGGGAATTTCTCTCAGATTGTTGGAACAACTTCTTTTTTTTTTGTGGATTTTCCTTTTAAAGTCTGCACACTGGTTTTATGCCAAACCCTCACAAGCTGCACAAAAGGCTGTAAAAAGGAACATTAAGCATTGAGGTGAAGGCAGGGTTGTAAATGGTTGGGGGGTCTTTGAAATCTCAGAGGTATCATGATCATAGAGTGGCAGAGGGCCGACATACTATTATTATTTCGCATAGACCATTACAATTCAGCTAAATATCAGTTAAGGTTCATGTCCGGACACATCAACTTCAAATAAATCAGCCCTGACATGCCGTGAATAGTGAATTCTCAGAGAGCCTTTACAGACTCTGTGCATAAAGCAAGCAAACTTAAGTCGGTAGGTCTTTCCAACTTGTATTTTAGGGATTTCCTCACAGTTTTTTTCCATTTTAAAATGCATATCTACAGCTCTGGACATTGTAGTTTTATACAAAATATGCAACTATATTGCTATAATCTCTAGTGGCAAACACAGTGGGCACTTCTGTACATATGTAATAAAACAGATAGGGTCAACCTATAAAGTATTATCATACAACTGCTAGAAGGGAAATCTGATTTGTGTTAGCATTATAAATAACAGCTTTTAGAATGTGTTTAATGTGCAACCAAAAGTCCTATGGAGGGGGAAGGAGAGGTGGTTCTAAAACGTATTTTTAAAAACCTTTTTTTAAGGCTATCATATGTTCCATCAATAGCAGGACAACAAACAAACCGTTACAGCAAATTTTACTTCCTGGTTGGCTTTAGAGAACACCCTTATTTGGTCAAGATAGACAGGGGGGGGAAAAAAGGCATCTCGTTTAGTTCTACAGCGCGTTTTTATGACAATGTCCCAAAAATGGATGGCATTTACATTGTACATTGCTCCTGTGTAGTTGCTCTCACCACCACAAGAGGACACATATTCCACCCACCCATCTTCTGAGTGAGAGGCAGTGCACACCTCATACATGGTTACGATATTCTTCTGAGATTACCAGTGATATATTCTATCATCCAAAGGCTGTCTTTCTCAACTTATTTCACTTTCTTACGGAAAGAGGAAACATTGCCTTTTCACACATTTAAATCATGAATTGTGACACGCAAACAAAACCCTTTCCCTCCTTTCTCTGGCTATTCAGAATATCGATGCTGCAAACACTGATAAAAAATCAAAGAAAAGTCACAAATATATTCCCAAACTAAAGATTCAACTTTCTCAACTACATATGTGTGGTTTTAAAAAGCAGCATGGCCTTCTGTTATACTATGAGCTGTGCACTAGGACGGCCTGCTCTCCTCCTGTGGGTTTGCAGACTTGTCAGTCAGGCTGATTGATGCAGAGACTTTGACTGTGTGCAGCGCATGGACAAGCCGGCTCTCCTCAATGTCAGGGGGAGTCAATCACACCTGCCTCCAGTTCCCCGCACACACTCAGACTGAAAAAGAAAACCCATTAGCAAACAGTCGGTGTGAGAGACTTGCAAATAGTAACATAAACTCAATGACAAACATTGGGCCAAATACAGCGCTGAGGCGCGGCTCATGAATTCCAGATTTGATGACTTTGTTTAGTCATTCACAACAGAGGGGATAGGCTCCAGACCCCACACGACCCCACCAGGATGAAGCGGTATAGATTTTTGATGGATGGACATACTGACCGATTTTCGTCTTTGTTTCTGATGACATGTGAACTACACCAACGTTACCTCACAGTTGCTTAAATGTTACATAATCATGCTTTTAAAGCAGGGTGACAATCTGAAATTGCTTTAAGTGACCACAAGTTTGCGTGCAGTCATTGTGAGCTCATTTTAGAAAAATCTGACAGAAGACAAAACAACGAACTGTGAATAAGAGCCATTTTATTAGGAATTTGATTGGAGTATCATAGACTCACACTTGACTGTTATTGCAATTAAATGCACAAAAAAATGGTTAGCTTACTTTAAATGGAACACATGAGGGAAGTTTCAAAGCATTTCAAAGGTCGATTTGGTCGGATTACCACTGTCTACGTTTGACTCGTCCTGTAAACGTAACAGATGTACCAATGTCCTTAAAAAGCTGGTGGAGAGGTCCAGTTTATAGGTTGTGTTATCTTGTTGGCTGGGGCGATGTGCACAATTGCTACTACTAAAATCACAGCAGCCGTCAGAGTGGAGTTGGCAAGAGTAGTTACCAGCCATTCAGGCAATGATGAGCAGCTTCGCTGTGGATGAATAAATAAGTAACTGCCTCAAGCCACTTTCAAACCTCAGATTTAGACTGTGGCCAGCTGCTGTTGCTAGCGTCCATAATATACCAAACATTGCCTTCAACTCAAACTGCCAACCAGGCAGCTGCGTGTGTGTGTATGTGTGTGTGTGTGTACAAATCTGCAGAGTGGTTTGCCAGATTTATTACCTCCAAGTCAGTCGGTCTTCATGGGTGAACTACTAATCTTTCAGCTCACCTGTTGGTAACAGATTTTTTTATTGCACATCCCATGTGACTTAAAGGGTAACTTAGGTCCTTCTTTCAATTTCCTAAGTACAATTTCCTTTGCCTCTACTAAAGCTGAATGTATGCGAGTGAAAAACACGCTCACCTCCACAGTGTTTCCACCCGCCAGGGGCAAAATCTGTTAAATCCATTTGTTAGAAATCCAGCAAACATATTTTTTGTGTTTTGCATTTGCCTCTCAGTTTTTAGGGCTGACAGGAGAGCAACAATCAGACATTCGGGGAGGGAAAGTGTCAAGAAGACATCCCTGACACAGCCTAGAGAACCAGTGTGCTGCTGGGTGGGAATGAAAGGACACTGCTGCCACATTTTTCTGCTGACCAGGAGGATAAATTTCCTTATTTATCATCGGCACAAGTGCTGTGGGTGTGAGAGTGCCCTGTTGCCTTCTGGGAATAAGTGGTTACTACCGAAGCAATGCAAAAAACATTAGCTTCAATTAGTGTCCACTTTGCTCTGTGATCTGTAGGCTCATCTCCAATAGTGAAACGGAGAAGGTGATCCAGTTTGTGTGCGAGTGCACATGGCTAAAGGTCCACCTGCCTCGCAGTGTTGGCAAAGCCAAACTGAATGGCCCACAGACACGCACAAAGTATGTCTGGTTTAATCCGAAACGGCACATCGACCCAAATGGCCGTGTTTTTGTTTCCCCGCGGCCCTCTTTGATGTTAATGTTCCTCTGAATTATTTATCTGTGTGTTCTCTTTGCCTTCTCCTCGTGCTCTCTGAAGAAATAAATCAAAAGAGCGAGGCTCACACGGAGAACAGACAGGAGGATTTATCACGGGGAGTATTGTTTACCACACTGACCTCCGGGCCCTGAAAACATACACATATATTTTCTGCAATCCAACAACTGCCTCTTCCCATGGGCTTGAGCAGAGATGGGAAGAGACATAACTAAAAAATGATCTCTACTGTTTTTGTTTCCCCCTCTTATTTCCACATACATGATCTTTAAGAGGATAAATCTCCTGTTTAGAGTTTGGATTATGGGGAGAAGATCCGCTTTGTGCTCTGTGCGCATGTAATGCTCTCTGTCAATTAAATTGATATATACAGTACATGCATAAATCTTAAAAGGCTTTGCGGGTCCATCGCTTTATTCTTTCCATGTATGTGCAAAGATGTATGGTCACTGTTCGACCTCCATGTGAACCAAATGCATCATCAGATAAGAGAAGTGGACAAGCACATCTGTTTGTGTTCAACAGCCTTGCAAATAAATGTTATCACCAACTACAATGATCATATACACCACCAGAAATCAATCCAATCGGTCAACACGGTCAGCGGGAGGCGTTGGGAGCCTGGTCAGTTATCGTTATATTTCTAGCAAAGCTGGACCCAAGCTGCCACAGTAGGGAGGAGATATGACTCAATAAAGAGAGCGGGCCATGAGAATGTGGAAGTGAATAATATGGTCGTTATCACTTCCACATCATTAAAGCGTGAGTAAATCATCCACTCGCAATAGTGCAATTCACGGAATGAAAGTGCTCCAGTTTTTTTTTTTTTTTCAAGTTTCAGCCTTGTTTTGTTCGAAAGCAACGCCGAGAGCTCTTCACATAGAGAACAAACAGGATAACCATTCAAGCCAATCAGTAATGTATTTTGTCACAGACTTCATCCAAGCTGACATTCTGCAGGCTGATATTTTACTTGTAATTATCACTAAAATAATCTGTTCATTTAACCTGGATGGAGTTAAAAAATCCTACTAAATATATTAAACAACTGCGTTTGTTTTTTAAACTGGACCCCTCAAAAATTAGCCAAAATCAAATATTGAAATGCATGAAGAATTAGATTCAAAATTGGCATCAATGATGACAAAAAACTGAACCATTTTCAAAATTATAGAACATTTATGTCACAGTGTATTGCATCACTACACCAAAAAACAAGAGGGAAATTAATTGCAATTTACTTTAAAAAGCTCAAAATAACAAGGAAAGAAGATTAAAATGTGTGTTTAAGTTCAAATTGATGACAATATCATACATATATAATCAAATATAGCTCTAACTCTCATCAGTTAACAAGTTCCAAGCTCACATAATTGTGATGTAAAAGCTGTCAAAAAAAGAAACAAACTTTGACAAAACAAAGGCATTGTTAATGATTGGCTACCGACCATTTCAGTTGTTTTACACTTTGTAGTACAGCGAAAGATGAGGTGAAACATTCTGCCACAGGGACTTGCGCGTTATTAAGTGACATATCTGGAACAGGACTCTGTTGGGTGGGGAGAGTTCCAGGTCTGGTCTTAATGTCACAAACATGGCAGACAGGCTCAGCACAGAAGAATAGCGGCTCATCCTGGCCTCCTTTCTAAAACTTGAACTCAGACCATCTGATCCCCGCAGTCTAATTGGCCTACTTTAACTCTAATCTTCACGGGGTATTCTCTATGCTGCTGTGTGCAGTGTGGCTTCGTTGGGGAATTATTCAGTGACGGATGATCCCCGAAGTCAAGATTCCGAACGGCAAAACAGTCCCCAGCAGAAGGATCTACCTGGAGGGTTTTTAGTTCTTTTGTTTGTGGTGAATACATTGGTACAGTCTACTGTCTCTTGTTTTGTTTCTTTCAAGACACACACACTTTCCAAACAGTATTGGAACACGAAGGAGGTTTGCATTTATGAATTTTTTATGATGTAAATATTTCCTGCTTGTTCGTTTTAACTGCAGGCTCAGGAAATGCATGTTTGAGGACGCCGTTTGTTGCAGACAAGGATGCTGCAAGCTGCAGGTCAGAATGGAGGAAACCCCGCAGAGTGGACGAAGACTCGAGAAACTCCTCGATCATATTTATTTACTGTTCATCTACCTTTTATTCATACAAAACTCCTGTTGAGAAAATGGGCAAAATATTGATTTACTAAAGTAACCCAACGCAAAACTGGCTTTCTCTGCACGTGCCTGAGAGATGTGTGTGAGTGAGACTCTTGACAGAAAGTGAAGTATTTTTTAAATGACAGTGTCGCCATGATCCCGAGCACACAAGCTAAGCGAAGACCAAAAAGATAAATCAACACGTCGGCTGAAGTTAAACAGCCCAAAGCTTCACTGGGTGGGCTCCTGCTACGATGTTGCCGGTTGTACGAGTCACATTACAGCCTGTGAGCCAGGCTGGAAGCTGACTAATGGATATGATCCTTAATGTGCAGTTAGTGAAAGTCCAAGGGATCCAGCTGTTCCTTTGATTTCCTCTGCTGTTGATTTGGTTCTTTGTCACCTGGCATAATAAGTTATCTTAGGGAGCACAGCGACTGAAGAGTCAAAGCCAAAGTCTGTTTTTCTGCTGTCTGTTTAACCTGTGCAGACCACACGTTAGCTGAAAACGATTCAGTCATTGACTAAAACAACAGTTTGATGCATAGGAAAATGAACCCGTGGTTAATAATGACATTATTTGGAGACACTTTTCATGTACAAAAACCCAGCTCTTGAGTTAGGTCAAAGACCAGGCTCGGCGCCTGGGGCCAAATTGAATTACTCTGATTGCCTGGTCTTTTATAATTAATTTGCAAAGGGCTTTAGGGCCTTAATAGCTGTGAGGAACACAGGCTTGAAGGACAAACACTAATTAAAAGTTGCCGAGAATCAGGAGTATACCACAGTGCTGTGTGACTTTTCTGTTTAAAAGAGCTGATTATAATTCTGCACTGGGCCTCCTCCGGATCTGCTATCATGAGAGTACACCCCCCCTCCTCCTCCACCGAGAGCTCTGTATGTATTATAAATCTGGATTTAAAGGCTGGAAACTGGAAGGTGGGTGTACTTTGACCCACACTGCTGCTGTGGAAGAGGTTGTGCTTTTGTAGAACGATGACCTCACACGGCACAGACCCGAGGATTGTGGCAGCACAAGCTCGTCTTTTAGATGCGGCGCAGAGTCAGTTCCTTTGTGCTTCCTCTTTGAGCCCAGCACAAAAAATTAGCATAAATTCCAGGATCGCACTGGAGCCAGCTAATTGTGAGGAGTGTCAAACAAGAGTGACTAAGGCCTGTGACTAAGATCCAGGCTCTGAACGATCACTTATGCTAAATACTTGAAAAGAGAAGCACAGCGCAAGTCTCAGGTTATGAGGAGAATAACAAACCACAGTTGTTTGTTCTGTACCTAATGCAGACCCCTTAGTCAGGAGCACGAAAGGTAAGATGAAAGGTAAGGCGCTCTCTACACAGGTCCAAGACGTACAGATAAAAAAACTCTGTATTTCACAGCAAGAGAACACAAAAAAACATGACGTGAAGGGAAAATTAATCATAAAAAACAAATAAGTTCAATAAGTAGAAGTAGAATTTAGATGATACATTGTTTTTTCCAGAGACAAACCAGAGACTTACTGTGTCTAAACTTTTCAAAAATATAATTTCAATAATATTATTTAAAATTGAAAACTCAAAATAATTGTGGAAAACCAATGGGACATTCAGCATGACAATGACTCTAAAGTATTATTCGTTATTTACATTTTGCACATATAACTTCAGGTTTGCTGTATTGATTAAACTATGCTAACCCTGCACAGTGAGGAGTGTTTTTTCCCATCATAGTGAAGAGCTTGTGCAGTGTATTACTGCCTTTATCTGCCTCATTTAAATAATTGCTCAAAACACAAGTTATTTAGAAAGCAACTCGCTTCACCGGGACTGTGCCGCGCTTCTTTTTTTTCTTTATTTTTGTAGGGTCGGAACGATGTTGAGATTTAGCAAAGCTGCAAGGTATTGGGAAACATACTCATATTTATTCTTTGTGTGACTCCCACAGCTTAGAGTTATAAAATAAAACTTAGGTAACATCTTCACTGCAGTAACAGAAGGAAAACTCCCATGGCAGTTTATATTAACTTCTTCTAGGGTTTTGTGTAAGTCAAGTCTTCGATTGATTTTTTTTCCCCCCGTTGGCTCTATCTTTTCTATTCTTTACCTTCTTTCTCTCTTTACTCTTCTTTTCACCTGTGGTAGAGGGAAAAAGGCTTACTGAGTCCATTTAAGTGATGAGGAAATGAACAACTACAGGCTGGATGTTTACTGTTTTATCTGGAGACAAATGTGAATTTCTATTTGCTGATATTTGGGGGTTTTATTTTGCTGATTACTTTTGTCTGGCTCTGCTTTTAGTTTCCATACTGACATTCTCTTTTTGTTTAACCATCTAATTTTTGGAAGGTTATTTGTCTTTTCTTATTTCCAGCAGATCAGAGTGGGTAACTGACATTATGCCCAGATTATTCACTTACAGTCATCACAAAATAGCCAGCTATTGGAAATGAAAAACTACAAAAAAGAAAACTGTGGTATACTTTAAATTGTCCAGTAAGTGACAAAAAAATGGAGACCTTGGACCATATCTGAACATTTCAGGGAGTCTTGCTGCCACGTTGACATTTAAATTAGGCCAAACTAGCTGCATTGATGATCTGCAAACCTAGTTTGTGCGTATCAGCACCGGCTTTTTGCTTTTCGTTTAGCAAAGAATGTCCAATTGTGTGGATCCTGTTATTTTCTCACATTGCATGGTCAGGATTAATATGTCGTTTCTCATTTGCTGTGCTGCCGCTGACAAACAAATTGACATGCTTTTCATCGATCCCTTACACAATGCTCCTTGCCGCCGCTGTCATCTTAACAAAGAACGCCATCAGCCTGAGGAAGGCTTATACACAGCCTAATTGAGTGAAGCCAGTTGAGATCATTTGAGGAAAACCACAAGCTAACAATGAGCTGTTGATGAGCTCAACATGCTCGACATCCCACATGCTCAAGACTGATTAAGAAGATGGCAGAGGCTATTGATCTTTGCCTTGGTTTGGTGAGATAATTAAGTATGTCTGAATTTACAGTAAAAACGAATAGATGAATATGGCATAATGAGCGGCCAATGTAAATATTGATTTTTGCTTTTTGCAATGCATGCTCTTTTCTTCACTGGATTCGTAAAAGCTCCAAATGAATTCAGATTATTTGCTAAAACCAGTCAGAACAAAGCATTTACACACAGTTTAAAGGGACATAGTTAAGATTTAATTATGTTGCATGTGAGGCATAGAGCTATGCTAGTAAGGCGAAAATACTTTCTCTCTGTGCAGAAGGGCCATTCATAAAGGCCCCCTCTCATTTTTTTTCAAGCAGGTTTATATTGGTTAACATTTTCTAATGTACTCGTTTTTAAACCCTTTACCTGGGTCATCAGAGCTTTCAATAATTCCAACACAGATTTGTAATAAAAAGACAAAATATCACTTTTCCTGAGATTTCTGCACAGTAAGATGGCTGACAGACCCACAGCCGCTGGTTAGCCTGATACTGCCTCAGCAGAGAAAATGTAGCAAGCGGATGACAATCATTTCCCCACCGTGTGTCTGCCGCAGCTATTCCAGGGGAGGGGGGATTTGCCGATCAACAACAATCAGCCCAGCTGCTGCGCGTGGTGATCAACTCAGTCAGACCGTCCACCTGCTACACAGATTTGATTTTGTTGTTGAGTTCCAAATGTGTAAATCATTGAAAATCAGCCTTAACAAAAGGCCTGGTTGCCTTACTGTTCTTGAAAAGGAAACAAGAAACTTGGACCTGATCGTTTTTGTTGCCTCACAATCACAGGTTTAGATTCTTTCCACATGCTTTTGCTGCATGATAATCTTATTCCGTGAAGCTTTTCTTGCTATACTCATTTGCACAAAACTGTGCCACTGAGGAGCTGTTTAAATTTCCGCAGGCTGAAAGATACCATTTACATAAGCAGTGTTGGGAAGGAAAAAAAAAACAACAAACTTGCAAGCCCTAAAGTTATTAGCTGCAATTATGCCTCATAAATCCCTGCCCTTCCTCTGCCAAACACACTTTTGGCCCTGCAGCTCTTATTTGGAGTCGGCGTACTTGATCACAGAGAAGGGAACCATGTAGATGTACAGATTAGCATGATCCATCCACTTACCAAGTGAAGAGGATGGTGTAACTGGGTGTATTCAGGCAAATCAAAGCCTGGTCGCATTATGAATGGAGTGAAACATTGTCTGCGCGATGGGATGTGACAGCGCAGATACAGGCTGTCACTGTCATGCCTTCAATCCTCGATTACCAGTGAGTCACCCGGCAAGGATTTTGCTGTCCTTCTTAAAGAAAGCCTGGCTGAAATAAATTGTGTGCCTACAATACTCAATACCCTTTCATCATACTTATAGGCTGCAGGGTTCACAACTTTGAGAGGGCACTTCATTCTGCTGTCAGAGGTTTTATGGATATAAAGGTTTTCTTGGGGAGAGTGAAAATTAGATCAGGGTTAGTCAACGGTCTGGATTGCATCATTAGTCTCCAATGCAGCATGGACAAATGGACATTTTCCTTGATAGCCGCCAATTTCTTGCTGAGTTGGGAGAACAAGCCAAAGCTCAAAGCCCAGTGACTGAGTTCACAAAGATAACCTTCTTCTTACAAATGCTTTTTGTTGATGATGACAATAATCCAGGCAATACAGAAACAGTGTTGGCCTTCAGTTTGAAAAATGGTGACCCTAAAGCTTTTAAAAGAAGACTAAATTGGCATTTGTACAGGTACTTATTTTAAACCAGGTTGTGTTAATATCATGCATTGATGTTTATGTTGAACTATTATCCAACAAGTTTTTTTCTAGTACAAGATCACAATTGATTTCCCTAGTTGCTGTTGGATGGATAGTAAAACTGGAGGAGAAACTGTTCAGAAACAGATACAGATATATTATATTTTAAGGTGGTGAGGTTCCTACAATTGAACCATTCTGTAAGGAGATTGCATGTTCTTCATGTGCATGCGTGGGTTCTGACTGATTACAATGTTTTTGGTTTTTACAAGAGTGTTGCTGGACATCATTATATCATCATATATTGAATTTTTAAATATTTAATTATTTGGAGATGTTGATGATGCACACAAAGGATTTCATGGAAACGACAAAGCTCGACTCTTCTAACTCGTGCCTAACCACTCTGGTGGTTTATCGACACCCTTTTAAGCAGAAAATGTGATGTTAGCCCTTTTTCCTAAAAGCAAACCATGAGTCACTAACTGTGTATCCAAAGGATCTTTTATATTGCAAGTGTAAAGCCTTGAATTGAGAGCTGATGAAAAGGAAAGGAAAGCTCTTATCGGGGGGCAGCTGCAAGAGTCATTTATCACTGGAGAATAATGGAAGCGAAAGGAGATGAGTGGGGCAGACTGCCTCTTGCTCTGCTGTATAATAGTCTTACTTATTCTCAGTGTCCTGGAATAACTCTGCATTTCCATTTTTTGGCATTGTGCACCACTTGCCAAACAGGTGTCAAGAGCCAACAATCTACTGTGATAAAACTGTCTTACAACTCCAAAGACAGTCTTTGAAAAGGGAGGGGATTTATCCCACTCTGTGACTGCGCTTAGTTTAAAAATCAGCATTGTTTGACTCCTCAACTAGAAACTGCTGATCTATTTGTTGGTAGAAATGTGTCTTTGTGACAAATTTGTGTGAAATACTTTTACTGATATTGAAAAACTAAATGTCCCTCTGTGCTGTTACAACTCTGGTATGTAGTAACAGTTAGAACTGCATTTTGTTTTTTTTAGGAACCTCTTTTTCCTCCTATTAGTATTACATAGTATTGCAGTAATAATAATGTATCTATCTATGATCGGCTTATCTGACCAGTTCTAACTCATATCTGCATCTACCAGCAGATGACACTGGCTGCCCTGTTTGCTCCAAATGTTTACCCTTTGCTGTTAACACCTCCTTTAGTTGACTGATTTAGGGATTTCTAAGAAGATTAAATATTGTCAAAGGTTGAGTGCAAAATCAGGGAATCGTTGATTCGGGGGTTTCCCCAATGGCATTTTTTACAACTAACTTGTACTAATCTCTGTCATTCAGTTGTATTATGCAAGAGGCCCCCATCCAATGAATTTTAAATTAGATATGAGCTGTGTGACCCTGACACTGCAGAGATCTTCTGTCTTAAAAATTGATCCCCGATTTTATCCGTGATGTCCTGAAACACTTTTAAAAGAACTTGTTTAAATATCTGTCTTCACAAAAAGAGGTTTAAGATAAACTTGCTTCAAAGGTTTCATTATACTTGGTCCTCCTACCATTCAAACATCATTTAGAGAAAAAGTTTTCTCCATCTGTTTCTGGCACAGGCCCAACTACAACACACCAGGCAGGTTTTACAAGGCTCCGGTTTGCTGCTTCTCTGCAGCTCTATGCAAGTTCAGGCATGTCTCATGCTCATTATCTTGCAATTTGTTCTTTTAATGGAAGTGATGGCTTATCATAAATGCTTTTCACACGGTTTCAGGTACAGTGATTCATGACAGATGTGTCCTTTGAGAGTTCTGCAGGGGATCATTTCATTCGAGCCCCACATGCAGTAAAAGGAAACGGGTGTGGCTGTCAAACGAAGCACATGATTAATCTAAATTGATTGACTCATGTTGAAATAATTGCATAAACATAGCTTTGAGAACTTTCAGTCTTGTGTTTCAACTAATAACTGTCAGTGCCATAGGTGTGCAGTGCAAGTCTGCATACATTTCCTTAATAAGGGCTTTACTGAGTCAAGGAGCTAAAAACATTAGAACCTCTACTTACGATTGCCTAAACATACAAATTTTCCAACATACAAAGTGAAATTTGATCAAACATTCGACTCAACATCCAAAGTAAATTTCCAACATACATTGAAGTCATAGAAAAACACATATTAATTATTAAAATCATACAAAAACAAATAAGATAAGTTAGTTTAAAGTTCATGTAGTGGACATTAGAGTAAGTTACGGTACGTACTGTATCTCAGTCACCACCTCTACCTCCACACCAACCGTCTCCTGCATCGCTAAGCCTACACCTCCATTCGCCAGTCTCTGAGGTAAAGTGCCAATGAAAGCCCTTTTTTATTGGTTATTTATTTATAATTTATTCATTTCAAAATCTTTATTATATAATGCGTTTGTTTTATTGCTATGGGTAATCATCTGCAGTATTTATTAAGTTATTGTAGGTTTTTGGGTTGTAGAACAAATTATACGAATTACAGTGTATTCTTATGGGAATATTTTAAACAACATATAAATATCTTAACATATGAAGTAGGTACCGGAACAACTTAAATTCGTAAGTAGAGGTTCTACTGTACCTCCAGATCTGATGTTTTTTATCTATAAACATTCCACCTGTCCTGTGTTCTTGCCTTCATCAGAGACAGACATAGTTCTTATAGAAATATAGTTGATGATTACATTTTTGCTTCAGTCTTTTAATCGCAAAGATGTTACACAAAGGACTGTTTTTAAGTGAGGATGCACCTCAAACTCCGACACAAAACAAGGGAAAATACACCAGAGGCGTATGTATTTGTTTTGTCTTCATTTGAAAATAGATTGAACAAGTATCGTTCAGTGGAACATTTTCTTCTTCCCGGTAATTCAAACCCAGCATTCCTATATTTCAATTATGAATATTAAAATCTGCTTTTTATTAAATCTGCTCTGTCAGTACTTTCACCAACGTAGCTTTAGGGAATAAAGTGCAAGCAGTACTATTAGGATTGTATTTTCCTCTGGTTTGCTTAATAAACTTTCCTCTGGCACATGATTAAGTGGAGTAAACCCACCAAGGCAGTCTATCTAAACACCATTAATCAAATCCCTATGCACTCACTAGCACGACAGCTATAAGTGATCACTTAGGTCAACGAAGCACGGCGGACTGGGAGCTGCTCCATTATAAAGAGAACGGTCAGCTTTAGCTTGAAGATGATCACGCGCACAAACACGAAAACGCGAGCACGCGAGCCTACCAAGGACAGTCATAAACACATTTGCTGGCACAGATGCTCCATCCCTTTGCAGATTTGTTCACACAACACTGGGGCTGTAATGGCTGCTGGCTGCTGCCATCAGGGGCCTGCTGCTTCATCACCGCAGACTCAGCAGCTCTGCCACGGAGCTCCTCAGAGAAGCATTATGTCTGCGAGGGACTGCTTTCCAAAATGCGAATGCTTATCAAGTACCATCTTGTTGATTAATCAGTCAGTTATACAAATTGTTTAGCATCGTGAAGGCTCCCAGCTTGCACCTCAAGCAGCATTTGCTTTATAATAGCACTAGTATTTCTCCAAATCTTTTTCTCTCTTACACTTCCTGTTCTGCCACTGCTGAACAGGAGGCATACTCAATGTTTAACCAAGAATATTATCAATATTACGTTTTTATGTGGCAGTTTAAAATTGCATTAAAGAAAAAAGAAGCCATGCGTGTTTACAAATGCTCAGCGTTTCGTAGACCACAGGCACTCGCTGATAATTTACAAAGTCTGCAAACTAAAATTCATATTGATGGGAGTTGTCTTTTTTTTGTGCGTACTAGTAGCTGTGTCACTTTGAGATAGTCCAGTCCATGATTGTCCACTGGGTCCTTCCCTGCCAACTGCTGCCCAAACTGCCCAGGCTGAACCCGTTAACTTTGTGTGGTTTGGGTTAAAAAACAACATTCCAGACAAAGAGGTTGAGTAGCACAAGGACAACAAACATGCTTGTCTTGGAAAAAAAGAAAAGGTGCAGCGGGATCATCGTTAATCACACCTTTGCCGTTAGCGGTCGGCATGCACTGGGCCCAATCGCAGCTGACCAAAAGCTCAGATTAACAGAGCCATATGTGCCTCTGCAGGGACTGCACCCGTTTATACCGGGGACTGCAGAGATGTTTCTGGGTCATCTGTACCAAAGCTGCCCATGCATGGACATGGGAAGCATGTTCCCAGCTTTGAACTGTTTAGTTATTGTGCATGAAAACCAGAAGCTTTTTTGTTTTTGTTTTTTGTTGTTTCGGTTAATAGCTTAGAATGACAAAACATTTGAGGATATGAATAATCAATAAATTAGAGAAAATGTCTTATTAATTTAATAGCAAAGATGGCACAGGATAATGCTCAGTGGGCATGTGTTTGTACTGACCATTAGAAGCAGCCGGCACATTTGACAAATCTGTTTTTGTTAAGCTGTCGCCCATAACCTCACACACTTAACTTTTCTGTGGCAACATCTTTTTCTATTTCTGGATGACAAGGTAATTGCAGATATAGCTACTTACAATGCCTGCCTGACTCATGCATAGGCCATTCACTTCCAAGCCAATTCTCTGCAAGGTCTTCGGCTGAAATTGACTGCAAACTGCCTCTTAGAGGCAATTCTAAGTGGCTGCATCAATGATGTAGGATCACAAGGAAAGAACTCATCTCGAGATGGCAAGATAATTATGTTGTATTAAGTATTGCGAGATAAAAGAGTTGAGAAAATCTGTGCCTATGGCAGAACTTGATATTAGCAGCTTTAAAAGAACTGTGGATGATTGCAGAGTTAAAAGTCTAATAGTGTAAGTTAAAAGAGACAGCTGAACATTGAGAATACATATCATAAACGTAATTGTGGGGTTTTTGTATGTGTCCAAGTACTCATCTGAATTTTGTGACTGCTAATGCTTTCAGCTCCACTGCCTTTCAAGCAGGCATATCCTACACTGATTTGTCTGTCATTTATCTGGGGGGGGGTAATGTTTATACACACTTTCACTGCGGCAAACTTGTTAATACAGCTTTGCAGTGTGGTTTGTTTGCCCAGATTGAGGCATTCCCTCATCAGTTCCTCAGATAATAGCAGTTTTATTCTTATTTTGTTTCTTCAAATTCTGGATCCGGGCAGTGGAACAAACGAAGCCATCTGCGTGAGACTATCTCCCGAAAGAGGAAGCTGCACCAGAGGCAGAATGTTCGAAAGTACTCCAGCAAATCCAGCGAGAAATTGCTCAACAGAAGAAAAAAAAATGCAATAAAGGGTTTGAGTCCTAATTCAGAATAATAATACAAAGAAGATATATCTTTATTTGACTTTTTTTATAAATAGTATGGTCTGACTTTATGTTGTCTAACCTGTTTCATTCATCTTCATCATAATGAACTGCTATCTATGAACTGCTAATGAACAAGCTGCTATCTATTCAATATTTTTAGACTCATTTCAGGAGCATCAGCAGTAGAGAAAATGGAGAAGTGTCCCATTCAGTATGTTGTGGCTGAAAAACTATTAGAGGGTCCGTGCAAACACTCACCACAAAGGTGATAAAGTCCCTCTGTGGACATGTGCTCGAGTTGCTCAAGTTGTTTTCCAACTAATATTATTTTAACTTTTTTTTTCACCATGCTGCTTCTATTCATATTTGAGAAAGCTCCAGTGTAACAGTTTGTGCAGAACTTACACACTGCTGGGCTTTTCTTCTTACCACAGCTCACATTGGTTTTCAGCAGCATATTTAACTCAAAGTGTTTACATTTAAACAACAGCTTCTCTGCCCAGTGGAATCTGGGCGGGAGCAGCTGGTCTCCTGTCATATGCAACTACCTCAAAGACAAGTTTCTATGTTCACCTGTCACTCACCTGGGAAACGTCTTACGGCCAGCATTTTCTGCTCCGAGAAAAATAGCAGTATGGATACCACAGCATTAGAGGGTGAATGGATCTGGTGATATAGTACTTGGATCTGCAAAGAATAAAAGATGTGCTAAACTCATCTCTTGTCCGCGGCGCCCATAAAGTGCTCTGATTTATCATCTTAATCATCATCAAAGCTGGAGTCTCTGCTGCACTTTGGCTGAGCTGGGGAAGATTTTTCGTGGATTTTCATTTTCATTAATGTTTCCAGAGTGTCACAGAGCTGCAGCCTGAAGCTCTCCAGGTAATTACTGTTCAGAGGACTCTCGCTGTCCACGGTCTGCCAAGAGAGTTGTGATCCCGGCACAAAGTCTCCAGTTATAAGGGCTGTATTTCTTAATGTTCCATCATACCGTCATCTCTGAGTCTATATCATACTGTTTTAACCATATCATTCATGGTTTTACATCTTTCAGGTATTTTAAAGGAACCTGTGTAAAAGGTGAACTGCTTTGACCAATTTGTCCTGCACCCTGTATAAAACAAGCGATTGTTATCATCTTGTGACCGTCCATAGGGTAAACAAACAGGAGCGCATGATGTCTGGGCGTCAAAGGAAAGTAATAACAAAGAGCCCGATGAAGTGAAAACTGGAGTTGTAACAGAGAGGGAAGAGGGTAAAGAAAAGTTCTACAGAGCAATGATGAGCAGATAATTTTGTGAGTTCATCATGAACCACAAGTGAGAGCCACTCACACCTACCAGCAGGACTTTAAAAGAAATACGCCTTTGGGTTATTCTATTCTTGGAATGATTCCATACTCGCATGATTGACCATTTTCCAAATAATTAATTTAGATTCCTCTGGGATTTTTCTGCTCATTTTGCTGTTGTGGATTTGGAATACCTGTGATGAAGTACAAGCCTTGGAAAGGGGTTTCTATCCATTAAGAGGATATATATTATACCATCAATTAGAACAGCCTGAGGGGAACCCCTGAAGCGTTAGCCACGATTGATCTGCACCTCCCATCAAATTGAAATCAAACTGAGACTACAGCCCCAGCAGTTAAATAAACAGGGAATATAAATCATTTAAAAGAGCACATTTGTGACACATTGAATTAGTGTTTGAACAGGTTATTTCATTAGACTTATTTTTCATTGCATTAATAGCTAAATATGAACTGAGCTATACACCATGATGAATAGCTTTAAGAGGTATTAGGACTTTAGCTACAGTAAAACAAAAAGTGGACTCTGAACATTAAAAGGTAAAATAGTGTGCTGATCTATAAAGAAAATACAATACGTGACCACAAAGATGAGTTTAGCCAAAATATTAAAACTGGTATTTGGATCCTCTATGTAGCACCCCCCATTCTGAGGTGAGCTTTGCTCACGTACAATATTCCTGAGGGAGTCATCCCAGAGGGATCAATAAAGTGAAGTCTAAGTCTATTCATAAGGAAATAATCTTTAGATATTTATAGTCCATCTCCTTTAAAAGGAACCATGATAAAAACAAGCTTTGAGAATTTAACCGTGACCACACATTGTACATTTTGCACACAGCCAGGTGGACGAGATGTCACGATAATGAATAGTCATGCCAATGAAGTGATCGAAATGCCAAGATGAAAAGCGTAAAAATGTCAGTCCATGAGAAAATTGACAAATAGACAAAAGAACTCTTGACCTTCTGAGGGTCTCCTCTCTGTCTCTCGAGTGGTGTCTCAAAGTCACCCGTTCCTCTCTGCAGTCTGAGCTTGTCTCTGTGAAGAGCTGTGAATATACAGCCGTGTATGAATAAAGAAGTGGAAGATAAGGAAGAAGTCTTTCACAGACACTCTGAGGGCTTATCTCAAGACTACAAAAGCTGCTAACTCTGGCCTGCTCTCACTTGATTTTTCGGGCTGCCAATAAAACACTTGATTTGATATGGGGCTAACAGTCTGGGAATTTATCCATCCATTTATTCTAAACTGAATTGATGGCTTTATTTTCCATAAAACTTTATCTAAGGAATTACATGCTATAGATTAATGGGATCTTGTATTTTTTACAGACTGGCTCTTTGGAATAACTTTCCTCATTTCTTTTTATAATTCAGGACAAGGGTGAAATGCTTCGAAAAAAGAAATATTTAAACATATATTTATGTATATATATATACCATAAGAGTCCATCCCGAACTAAGTACATTTAGTGTCACTTATCTGTAAAATATTCATATACACAGCCGGTTTGTTACCTCCATAGAATGATTATTGTCACTGTGATGTAGAAGAGTTTCCTGGACCTACATTTGTATAAGGAATGGGTTTCCGAGACAGTGACAACCGAAGTGAAAGACTTTTAATAATAAGATAATGAGAACAGTTGTTTGATTTCATATTAGATTAATCAAATAATCGACATCCTCTCTCGTGAGTGGCTAAAGTGACCACTCTCACATGCTGCTCGCGCCTCGGCAGAATAAAGTCTGTGTGTTTTGCTAATGTCATCATTTGCTGTGATTAGCAAACCTCCCTGTAGGAGCAGGGCACCTGATAATTAATCTTCCTTCTCGATTCAGCCGTTGCACGATCTGCCGGGGTGGACGACAGGGATGGTGTCACTCTGAGCTTTAATGGGGATCACAGGCCATTAAAAAAGTGCGCACACTCCAACCACACCAATTATCCTGTTCACAGGGATGAATGATGAAGGGCGTCGGGAGCCGTTTTCCGGTATTAAGTTAAAAAAAAAACATGAGGAAAGTGGCGAGGCAGACTCATACCTTAATGCTGCACACAGGTTTCCCTTTTGCCATGAATTAAGATTACGTCGCTCAGTCAGCCAAGCTGCATTTTAGTGGCTCCTGAGCTGACGTTTATTACAGTTCATGTACAATATGCCCAGTATGGGAGTCATTTTTCTGCGGGGTGCTGTTTTTCAGCACTAGCGGTGGTCTTAAATGTAAACACTGAGAGACTGTGTGTTACACTAAAGGTATTTTTGGTCTGCCGCCATTCCTGCTGCTTCAACAGACAAAGTTGAATTCTTCTTAAACTATGTAGTTACATAAGTATGACAACAGCAAACCAACAGGGATATATAACCTTGTGCCTGTCAGGTGACATTCCAGCAACAGTACAAAATGCTGTAATAGAGATCCTGATTTTCAGGTTAAATTCCTGATTACATTGACATTTTCTGGCGTAAATCAACATTAACAATGCATCCTCAGTGACAGCTATCTAGGGAATATGAAAAGATTCACCGGTCCACATTCATAATCTAGCACGTATTTTGAAAGATTTACAATTTAATGAAACTCTAAGTTTTTGCAAGTCCAAATGTATCTTTAAAATCTATATTTTACATTGTGTGACCTTTAAAGTTATGTGACATGTGACTGAATAGATTTTATGAAGAATAAAATAAGGAAGACCTCACCAATGTGAATATGTATAAACTGAACATTGTCATCTCATGTTTAAGCTTTACTCTTTGAAACCACTTCATTTTTGCTATTTAAAAAGTCATGTGGCACATTCTGAGAGGAGACTGCCTGTCTGCAGCGTTTGACTCTTCTATGCCGAGATTTTCCAATAACAAGACAAACACACACGTTTCCCAGCACTTTTATTCCCTCGCGCGCACCTTATGGTAAACATCATCTACAGTTTGTACAACACTGCCGTGAAGAGCACTTTGTGTCACAACGGGTTAGATTTTCTCCACCGCTGACAGTGTGAATTCAGCATTAGGCAGTTATGAGCGAGAATTGCTTTTCGAACACAGCTGTAGCCACTTGAGCCAACTTGGAGAGTTGGATGCTTCATTTAATGATTTTCCAGTCTCTGACAAATGTAGTAACTATTTTATGAGCAGCAGTATATTATCAGTGTGCCGAGTCCAAATGCATTAGTAAACAAATCTCTGCAGCGATCCACATTTACTATGAGCTGGAGAGCTGCTTCAACGTTTCTGCAAACATCATATCTCACCATTAGCCTAGTTTGTCCCCTAAAAAAAGAAAACTGTTATTTAAACTGAAAATAAAGTGCAGAGAGGCATGGCTCTGTTCTTTATTGTCTCTTTCTCTTTCTTTACTGTATCTATTTCTCTTTACTGGATCTATTTTCTTGTTACTGTATCTAAAACTCTCCTGCTTCAGTTTGCACACTGTTATCTTAGCTTCACAGCACCACCATCTGTATAACTGTTTCTCATAAATCTTTGCAACATTTGCCTGAAATCAAATGTCTGATAGCAAAGAAAGAGGCAGCTTTTATCCAAATCGCTGGATGGAAGGCAGAGGTTTTACGTGCACCCTGAGAAGGTCTGTTGGTTTCATACTTGTTTCTGGCACTGGGGACCACAGAGCAGCTGCCAAGTGCTCTACGCTGGCCTCATTGTAAATATCAAAAGTTAATTCCCTCTGGTAAAGGCAGCTGTAAAGCATGTGCACTGCTGTTAATCACAGTAAAATCACCCCGCCAAGATTCCTCTCTTGCTTTATTCAAATTGCAACACACAGTCAAAATTGGGTTCATGGGTTGCCAGCTCTTTTAGATAGCCAATATATATACATATATATATATATATATATATATATATATACAGTATTTATACATATGTATACCTATATATATATACACACACACAGAAGCGCAGCCGTTAGCAGTGGTGTATTTATGAGTTAATTAGATCTCTTTTAAAGAAGGTAAATAATACATGGGGTTGTACTGAGTGGAAGCAGGCGAGAAACAGATACTCAGAAGGGTGGAAGTCCAGTGTGTGTCAGCATTTTATCACAGCCGAATAGCTAGAGGTTCAAAGGTCAATCCCATTCTGTTTTCAGCTACAGTCACCTTGTCACACTGACGGAGCTCTCTGAAGCAACATTGACTAAATCAGCCATCAGCCAACACTGCAGAATCTCTTCAGTGGGTAATGGAGCTTTGAGACCAGCTGGGAATACAAACCAACAGACTTACTGAACCTTTCCCAAACACAACTGTCTCCAATACAAACTTTACATACACATTGTGGTCATTATTTACCTCCCAAAGGTTCTAAATGTTTTTAGCTGTGCAATTTTAGAGCAATCTGAACTGCCCAATCTAATATGAACTTGAAAACACTGAGCTGGCACTAACTAAAGGACTAATAATGTTATCAATATAAGAAGGATGAGTGGAATATTCACAGAGAAAGCCACCTGAAACACATACACACAAATGTAACCCCTCTAAATTCGGTCTTCTGCCTCACAAAAAGAGTGTGATGGTGTGTTTCCCTGCAGTTACATCCCAACGTTTGTGCAGCCCCTGCTCAGTGTTGTGCTCCATATGGGTAGATACAACCAAACCAATCTGCTATCTTCTTTCTTCCGTTTCTTGCGTTTTCACATACGTTTATATGTGTACACAAACACGTACACTCACTGACTGAAAAAAAAAAAAAAAAAAGTTGATCAGTTGGCCTTAAACATGTGCAGTCAACATCAGGCTCCTGTTTGCTTCTGAATACAGGTATTCTCATGTATTATGTATATTTAACTAAACAAGCTATTTGCACATGGTTGTGTTTTTGGAGGGCCTCCAAAAAACATTTGGAAAAATACCAAGATCCATTTTGCAAAAGTCATTACACACTCAGATGATGGGATGAACAGGAGAATGAAAACTTTGATGCTATTCTATAAATATTGTATTGTTGCATGCACGGTGACATTTCTCTTTACATCCTGTGACATTTAAATGAATCATCCAGAATAAAACAGTTGGCAATCTTTATTTGATAAGTGCACTTTATTCATAGAGAGAAGACAACCTTATAAGAACGTACACCCCTCTCTGAGAGTATCTGCTGCTCCGAAGATACTCAGAATGTATCAAATCAACGCGAAAAGCAGCTTATGATGGGTTTCTAGTTTCTTTCTGGACTGCATGGAAAAATGATTTCCCATCATTCTATAAGGAATCCCGTGTCCAACATGGGAAAACCCTTTTCAGTCATCTTATGTGCCTTTTTGCATTGCGGGACATAGTCAGTAAAGTCCCCCCCAGCCCTGTATGGGAAGGAAAACCCAGGAGTTGTCATGGCAGCTGAGCTGAGGAAGGAATGCACATTACCATATCTGAGAAACAATGAAGTAAAGAGAAATGTTGTGAAATGATTTTTTGTAATAAGAGCTGCTCTGTGTTTTTATCAGTCTGACAATGTGTAACATTGGGTAGTCAACTTAGCACAGCAGGGGGGAAAAAATGTCAGATAGCACTACACCACTGACTCTGTGGAACATTGAATATGTTTTTAATATACCTAATATAGTTATGTTGAATGCCATGTTTTTCTGATTTTTACTTATTATCTTGCAATAATTTAAGCGGATTCACCATTTAAACACACTTACCGGCACAAGTATGAAAACCTGCATGAAGCAAGGCAGAAAAAATAAGAGAAAGAGTGAGAGGGAGAGAGATGTGTGAGCACACTGAGAAGTCTGTTATGCTGTGGGCTTGTGCAGGGGAGGGCCCGGGCTGTGAATGCAATGGAATGACAGGCAGGGATTAGAAGGGAGGTGGTGCCATTGAAAGGCACGCTGATCCGGGGAACTGAGCTGACACTTGAACACAGCTAGCTGACAAGTGCAGCCAGCCTGCTGCAGTCCTGGACAGGCAGCAACCTCCGCCCCCCCCACCACCACCACCACCACCAGCCCTATTTCTCCAGGGACCAGCGGAGGCCTGCGTTGGCTCGTTAGTCATGACTGTAGAGACAGATGATGCACTGAAACGGGACTAATGGTCCGTGCTCAATTTATCAGTAAAGTTATGATTCAGAATCCAAATGAGGAAAATGTTCATTTGAGTTGGTAACTGTACAATCTCTGACGTGACATTTTTCATTTGAACGCATGAGCCGAAAACATGAGAATTATCAGACTGTGGGATTACATTATTATTATTACATTACAAGTATTTAAAAAAGAAAATTCCAATGTAAATGCTCTCTGTCATCATGCAGAATTGATATTCAAACATATTTACACAATAGTAGATAGGCGTTTTCCCAAAAGGTCAAATGAAGATGCCAAGGATTTCAAGTTTCTAAATCAGTCAGAGATGAATGAAACGTACAAAGCACATATTCTGCATATGTCTAAGATAAGATCAAAGAGGCAGTACAGTGGTTGATGCGTTTCCTGTTTCAACAGGAAGTTGGGCTGCTTGTTGCATGGAGGTAGTTCACAATGTCTTTAAGTTGGTTTTGATTTTCTGAAGACTCAGAGTGCCGTCAAGTGTCACAAAGTGTGATTAGACGGCCTGATCTTGCACCAGAATATGGACACAGCAGCTGTTTATCTTACTGTTTTATTACATGCACGCAAAGAAATAGAATAACCCTCCATGAGCAGGCAGCCTACTTAATACTGATGTCTAACAAAGGGAATTCTTACCTTTTTCCCAGCTTTAATAATACCTGTTTCTACACCTGGCACACAGAATTGAAACTCAATGTACATCACACATTATAGTCCGTTAAGAACTGGAATGAGATAGTTTTTGTCTAGTTTTTACATAAAATGGCCCTTATAAAATAAAGTTAATCTTCTCCAAACTTTTTTTTTCCAAAGTGATAGCATGTGTGTGTGGGTAGGATAGAAAACTAAATTATGCCAACAATATGTGTACAACCTTTTAAAGTGAGTCAGTGTTGTAACTTAGACTTTTATTTAGCATAAACAGAATTTAAGATGGTTGTGCCCTCGTGTTATAGGATGATTTACCAAACACGACATTGTTTAATTGGGAATGGCATTTTTTAGACCCCAGTCATTTGACTCTTTATGTTGACGTAAATTTAGAACCTCTGGCCTGAGTGAATTTGATTAAAACTATGTATTTTATTCTCTTCTCTGTGACCTGATCCTTGTTTTTCTGAGGTAAGCCCTGTCAGCTCTGTACCTCTGGCATGATGCAGTGTGTCAGTGCGTAGCATGTGAGCAAGTTGCTTTAGATACGTGAGGTCTGTGATGTCTCACTCTGCTGGAAAATCTGTTACTTCTGAGTGTCCGTGCAGACATAATTGGCTAACTGCATTAACGTGGGGCTTCAGCTCATAAAGCCATCGGTATTTGAATCAGAAATAGGACTCTTGAAGGCACAACTCCCCACAAATGCTCACAGTAGACTCTGCTTTCTGGGAGTTCCTTTGATTAATAATCCTGACAAGTCGGCCCGTTATTGTGAGTTAAAATGCCACAACTGCATGTTTCATATTATCTGTGATAGCAGAAGGGACAAAGGCACGGGCTTCTGGCACAGGGGGCTGATTAGGAAGCACAAGCAACGATCACCCCCTTCTGCACCGGGGATTGGTTTGACATTTTTTATCCGAGAGCACTCTAATACATCTGAAACCCCACTCATAAGAGCATACACACATTATGCTGTGGATGTTTTCACGACAGGTTGAGGTTTCATGGGAATCAACGTTAAGCCCAGATTTGATGTTTTCAGTGAGCCTCAGGAATGCTATGGCCTACCGCTGTTTTGTGTTTTGTTTTTTTTAAATCGTGTACTTTCAAATGACGAGATACTGCGTTTAACAGAGGCACAGACTGGCACAACACGCCAACCGCTGCACATAACATAAAACAAGTGCAGCGCAGAGGAAGAAAAGAGCGCTTCCAATGATCCATTAATTCCCATTGGTTTGGTGAGGGGGGGATTTATCGACTGGCAGAGTAAATTCAAGGCTTACTCACTGTCAACACAACCCAGGAGGCAGTCTGCTGGAAAATCTAGTGCTGTGGTGCCAGGTCGCTCCACATAATTCCCCTGTAGGGCTGCTGTCTGTGATGAGCCATGTTCGGTGTGGTTGTGTGGTTGCTGAAAGGCCTGTCATTACAGCTGCACCCTGTGGCAAAGCGGCCACATCCAATCCAAACAAGATCCACTCCAACAAATACATGCCCCACCCTAAACTAGCTTATCAGGATTCGGGATTTGGTAACTGCGTTCCGTATGAGGAGGAATTCCACATGCAGTTAAATACAGCCTGCACTGTGATGCATTTATTAAAAGTCAGCCTGCAGATTAACTGTTTTTTAGAGGTTTGCTCTATGATTTATTAGCTTTTTTTTTCTTAATGGTTGCTTATAATGTGTTTACGCTCCCATTGATCTAAATTACACCTTGTTTCTGTTTGGTCGCCTGGACTCTGTCATTATTACACTTTCAGGTCAGCAGAAACTGAGGCTAACAATTCTCCTCAGTTATTTTAAGAGTAATAATTCAAGATACACATGTATCTGCTTCAGACTTTATATCTTGTACATTTCTAAGTTGACTTTGATGAATATCCACAAGATGGTGATATCCTGTGTTCCTAAAGAGAAAATAGAAAAGACGACAATCCCTTTTCAAAGTTAGCTGTCAGTTGTTGGCAGTTTGCTTTCACACTAGTCAGACTATCGCACAATATTATCAACAACTCTACTCTTCCTTTCAGTTATTTGTTTTGTGCTAACTCATAAAAAATGGGCTGTGACCCTGATGAAATCATTTGAATGCATGCCACCTGCTTTAATAACTCTATCTTGCAGATCAGAATCTGCCCTTTGCTTTTGATTCTGATCTTTTTTCCGCAAATGTGTTTTGTAGTGGTGGAATGTCACTGTTCAGTACACTTACCTAATGCTCTATGTCTCATTCAGTTTCATGTATCTTTGTATGAAAGCATCTGCATCATATTGTACTATACAGTCCACACTGGCTCCTCTGTATAAGCCGGTGATACCGTTTTCTTTGTATCTATTGATTGTCCATCTGAAATTGAAATCACTTCATACATTTGTGGACACTGCCATTTGCTGATAGCTGTTACAGTGCGCTGTATAAAAATCTCTCTGAATGGGGCTATTCTTCATCATGAATAGTATTATGCAGTTCATTTATATTTTGATTTCAGCAAGGCTACACTTTTAACGGAGGATTTTTACATTAACAAAAGAGAGACATTTATATTCTTCCCCCGTCACTGGTGTTTTTGTGATTTCTTTAAAATGGAAATGTGCCTATTGAGTCGCTGGAGCTGTGTCCTATGTGTTTGCACTCTGCAGTGTCAGACACCTCTGACATGCTGTGTTTGTAGGCAGCCTTACATAACCCTGCTGCTCATGCGGCTTTGCACCAGCCTTTGCCCACTGTCTGCCTCGCTTTTATATACATTTTTAATGTCATTCACAGGATGTTGAGCATCTGAAGCTGCATGGCTTTACACTGTTATGACACTTTATGTACACAGCATACACACATTTTCTGAAGAGGGATTTGAATCTGGTCACCATGTTTTTCTCCTCTCTCTCACACACACACATGCACAGACAAGCCCTCTAAAATCAATCAGTGATGATTTCTTTGCCCCCTTTAACCCACAGATCTATTATTAATGACAACCCTCAGCACCAAACTAAATTTAGTGCAAAAACTCCACTTGAAGGGGAATCGATAAGGTTGCAGCAGTCACAGCATGAGTCTCATTAAGCTCTCTGGAAACACAGGATGTGAAGAGGCTGACCCTAAGTGCAAATGTTCTTCCTAACTGAAAGAGAGCTCTGGAGGGGAAGCAATAAAAAAAGCAAAAGGTTCTGTACACGCCGTTTTTTTTGTTGGATATCACTCTCCAATTGTTTCCTTGTAGCTAATACATGTAGGATCATTGACAGGGTGAGGCTTGGTGTAATTAGGTTTAAACATGGTCTGTCTTATTGCCTTTGACCCACATCTGAATTTAAGATACTTGGCCTCAGTCGGGATCATTAGGGCTATGATCAAGTTATTCCACTATCAGTTCAATATTTCATTGTGGGCCCTGTTCTGTTGGAACAATCAATTAGCCGTTCACAAATTCCTTCAAGCCAGCTGATGAAACATGCACGTGTTGCCTGTAATTTCCATACTTTGAAAACAGATACACATCAAAGCGCCTGGGACAGCGTGAATAACAGTAAAAGGCTTCATTAGAGGTAACAAGTCTCTCATATGTTCATTTCCAAACATGCAATATGCAGTCAACATGCATAAATGCATACATTTCTTTGCGCTTTGTCTACTTTGGCAAATACCGGCTTGAGCTAAGAATTTATACTTGCAACGGCACCATGCTCCATTTAAATAAACTGAAGAACATCTCAACCCGAGGAGGGCGTGTGAGGTGACTGTTTCAGACTACTCCCACATGCTGAAGTTACAGAGTATGAAGCCCTGCGTTGCTTACAGATATGCTGACATGACGAAAATGAGCTTGTGTGGAATGTTTTAAAACTCTTTGCTGTGCAAAGTCTTGAAACAGTGCTTCTAAAGAGATGTCTTGAAAAGCAGACGCTTGATGTGATCTTTAATTACCAAGAGTAAAACTGGAGGATTAAAAACATTAAAGAAAAAGAGGGAAAATACACTCTCCACTGATGTGAATGGCAATGAAGTTTTAATTACACAACATAACTATCTGTAAACCCAATGAGCTGAAAATGTTTGAGCAAACTTTCAACTGCAAAATTTATCACAGGTTCAGAAAAAACTAATTTCTGCATGTAACACAAACAAGAATTAGGCAAACACAAATTTATTACTGCATCTCGTTGGGGAGGCGAGAAAAATTGTGTTTTGATGGAAGGCGTTGATATCGTGCCAGCAGGCTGAGGATTTGAAACATTTCTGCTCTAAAAACCCATGCGAAATGCAGAAAAGGCTAAATTAGGGCTGGCATTAAACATTTACCCCTGTCCTATTGAGGTTGTGTGACATCACAATCCAATACAACCATCACCAGCTCATGAATTAATCAAGACACTGGCAATTCCAGAGTGTCATAGATACTTGTTCTCTGCATGGTTTGACAGCTAAGTTGTTTTCACTCACGAACTTGCAGCCCAGATATTTTTCAGATTCCAGAGGAGTTTCTTCATGAGACGGACAGGACTCCCAGGCACTGGAAAATAATGTCTTTCTGGTTGGGAGGTGGGGGAATAAGACCATGCCTAAAGAGAGCGTATAATTAGTGAAGATACCTTTAGACGGATCAGGTTCATTCTTTTGTCTTAAGGTGCTACATTAGACCAGATGCAGACAATATGATATTACAAAGGAACTACCTTTTTCTAATCAATAAAATATTGAATTTCTCATGTCCTATGTGTGTTTTTTTCCTGACTATGGGAGCATTCCATGCCCTGACCTGGGGCTCTGCTCTAAATTGACGAAGTGACACACAATAGCCTGACAAAGCAGACACAACCAGACGAGGATCACCTGGAAGGGCAACGTTGACTCTGTGGGAATTTGCCCTCCTCTCAACCAGCTAAATCAGTTTCACTTTGAATGAATCACATCGTTGTCTCATTATTTGGATCATTGGCTCAGCTGAAGTGAGACTCTCCTTTCCCTCTGTAACCGACAACTGAATAAGACGTTAGGAGCTCCGGCTGTGACAAACATCCGGAAAAGGAAGTCCAGCAGCTGTTGGCCACAGCTTGATCAGTTGATAATTATACACTTCAGTCTTTGAGCGAGTTCTTTGTTTCAAACGTTTAATCAACATTTTTTATTTCTTTAAAGTAAATTGTTCCTTCATCATCAAGTACTTTCTTCATCGCAGAAGCCGATTGAATCTAATTGCCACCACATGAAAGCCAGGCTGGTTAAGGCAAGGTTTGTGGCCTGAACTGCATCCCAAATATGCATTCAAGCACAATTCAGTATGACACCTCGCTCCAAGGGAGTAAAATTTCTCTTTTTCTGCGAAACTGCTTCTTAATCTGACAATGGAAATCCAAAAGTTGTTGCGCATCCCCGGCATGGTCGCTTTTTAAGAAGCCGGTGTCACAACAAGCCTCGTGAGAAGGCAGGAGTGAGTGGGTTGAATTACACGTTGGCACAGACAGACTCACACAAAGTGACTGAAAGCCATTTTGCCTTCTGCCCACAGGCCTGGCAGTAATTACAGCTCATCAGTTCCCTCTGGCCAACACCAAAGGGTGGAACGGCAGCAAGCCCCGGTGAAAAACAGTCCCTGGGACGCAAGGTGACAAAGACAGGGAGGATGATGGAAGGGGGCTGTATGAGACGGCTGAGGTATGAAGGTGGAAGATGGACAGGGGAGATGGAGAGATTATTCATTCACCCGACTGTGTATAAAATCCGATAGCACTGATAGTGACTGAAATATCAAAGCTACAAGTCTGCAGGGTAGGCCGGGAAGTGGCTGCTGCTGCTGTTTGATCCATCACACAGCTGCTTGTTTTCTTACTAAAAGCTTTGGAGGAGCCTCTGGGTGCCAGGGAGAAGTGAAGCGAGGTGGAGAAGAAATCCAATCTGTCTCTGCCGCTCCCTCTCTCACTCTGTCAGTTTGCTGCTTCTTTTCCCCTCCTTCTCTCCCTCTCATCTTGTTCAAATTGTGAGAATTCCTTAAGGCAGCAGCAGGATGAGAAAGTATGTGTTGCAGGGACTACATGCATGAAAGCATTTGCTTTGTGTGTGAATACATGCTTGCCTGTTTTTGCATACGCTCAGATTAAAGTAAGAGCTTTGCACAGGTGCTTCTTTTGAGGGGAAAGGGGTAGAAGAAAGTGGAGAAAATCATTTATTCTGTCATCTCAGTGGATGATCTCCTTCTTGGAGCTGGAGTAGAGTGAGCAGAGCCGGTTGCAGAACAGCCAACAAATGCCAACTAGACGGAGGCAAATATAGTTTTACTTGGAGTTATATTGAGTATGAACAAAAAGATCCTTGTAAAAGCGGTTCTTAAAGTTCAATATGGATTTGACGACAGTCTGAAAAAATCTTTGCGTTTGGTGGATCCTTTCAAGAACAGTCACTTTTCAGGAGACACTTTGCAGCTCTGCAGGGAGTCTGTGAGATCCAGAGACAAAGATATGAAGATTTATTACATGTCAGTCTGTGAGTAAATGCTGAACATGAGCACGCACACACGACAGGCATAATCACCAGCGTCTGTGAAGTCTTGCGAGGACTTTGGACATGTGAGTGCTCCCCGGGGAGCCGTAGCAACAAGAATCATCGGGAAGCAGCAGAGACTAACTCGATTTTTTTTGCTCCTCCACCCATCATCATTTCCTTCCATCAGAGATCCATGTTAGATTAACCACAGCTGGGATTGACAGCAACCCAAATGACAGCAGAAATAGAGATTCTGTGAATTGTTATCTTCAGCCACAACTTCAAGCATTCCATTCCTGAGTGATATGATCACATGTTGTCATTTTTTACAGGCCTGCAAACATTTGATTGGGTGCATCTCTTCAAGATCTAAGGGTTCCATCAGATTCTAAACGGTGTTGGTTAGAAGATGGCCTTATGTATCATGTAGATTTATGAACGTTCCGGTCACATCTGTTCAAACTAGATTGTTCCAAGGTTTTTAGTAGTTTGTTCAGATGTTGGTTGGAGGAATCGTTTATCTTTCCACCTTGGTGTTGTGCCATTGCATGCCCTCAGTGCACCGTTTCTGCAAAAGGCCAGCTCTGGTTTTAAAGAAGTGCCCACATTTGTTGCTGATAAGTTAATCAAGTGACCTGGCTGCAGTTTTCCCTCAAACATCAGATGCGGGCCATAAGGATTTGCTTTTCTTTTCACATCAAGCTTCAGACATCTTCAGACATTCATCTCAGGTGTACATGTTTTTTTTCAAATATCCTCAAATAACCCACATTACTAAAAGAGGGTTAAGTCTGTGTTTCATAGACTGTGTAAAGCTACCATAAAAACAGAAGCACACTCAATGGACCTGGGAAATTTTGAAAAGTACAAGTTCTTGTTGAAGATACACTTAACTTAATTTAACTTTTCAGCTTTGTTTATCAAGACCGCACCATGTGACTCATATCTGCCTGATAATCTACAGCCTGAAGAAGACATTTCTTCGGCTGAATGGGAGGTTGCCACACCACCTTTTTTTTTTTTAGAACTCCAGATTTACTTTTTAATCTTTCTTTCTTTCACTCAGTTCGAGTGGAGGCTCACTGTGGCTTCTCACTGCTGCTCCTCAGCCAGTAGATACATATTCAGTTGCCTGCTCCAACCTCAGGCGAAGGCTCCTTCAATTTTTTTTTTGGTACAAGATGGATTTCATGTGGTGTGACAACAAAGTTCAACAAGCACGGAAAATGGATGAAAGCTTGTGATCATATTCATTCCAGAACCAGGTTTTTACAACAAAATGACTTTGGCTACTTCACTCCAGTGCTATAAATTGAGTACTTTTCACAAATGAGATTCAATCATCTGAAGAGAAGTGGCATTTCCTCTTAAATGAAAGTAGAACAAAATCTGCTTATCTTCTACAGTGTGGATCCTCTCTATTTCACAGGGGATTAAGTGCTGGCCTTGAAGTAATGATTTTAATGGATGCATGCATTGTAGTGCAGAAGAAAATCCCCCAGTGTTATGCCATCAAGTAAGAGGATAAACACTTTTTCATATTTGCCCAAATGCGACTATATCAATTTACAAAAGAAAGCTTCTTAGCATAAAGCGGCTGGTGGAAACTTCCACCCCATCTGTAACGATGAAAACGAACTGTCACACATAATCAGAGATATTACATTTCAGACTTACATAATTAATCAGCGCATTGTTGAATAACTCATGATCCAAGTAATAAATTATGTTTAACCAACTCTTGACAAGCGGCGGCACTGTGGTGTGGTGGTTGGGTTCAAGTCCCCGGGGGAACCGGAACCCTTCTGTGTGGGGTTTGCATGTTCTCCCTATGTCTGCACGGGTTCTCTCGGGGTTCTCCGGCTTTCTTTCAACATCCCAAAAAACCTGCATGTTAGGTTAATTGAACATTCCAAATTGCCCTTAGGAGTGAGTGTGCATGGTTGTTCGTCTTTCTGTGTCTCTGGCAGACCGTCCAGGGTGTACCCCGCCTCTCAGTCACTGACTACTGAGATAGGCTCCAGTCCCCCCGCGATCCCATTTAGGAATAAACGGTTCAGAACTGGATGGATGGATGGATGGAACTCTTAACAAGGGATGAACTCCTCAAGTGGCTGCTGCTCTCACATTAAAGTAATATGTATGCACTGGCTGCACGCCTTTATATACAGTGTAAACCAAATTGTCAATGTATCTAATCACCATGAATCACACTTTGTATGTGTCTTTTGAAGATGCTCATTAGAACTGTTATGATCACAAAGAGTGATAAAGGCTGCATCGCAAACTGATGCAGAACTGTATGCGCATGTTTTCCCCTTTTTGTGCAGACTCTTATGAATTGTGTTCAATGGCAATATTGACCCACACAAATCTGAATGAATCCAACAAATTTCTTGCTGTAGTAAAATCTTTTTGACTTTCTGCGAACATGTATTGTATAAACAAATGTCACTGTGCACATAATGTATTTACCAGTGCTCTTGTAATTGTAAGTAGAAATAAGCTGTCTTGGTTGTAATGTGACAAATGATAAAGTCTTAAACTAGAACATGATAGACCACAAAAACAAAAAAACAGTGGGTGTTGGTTTACATTTTTAGCCGTAGGGAAAAAACATAACTGTCAAATGGACCCGTAATAGGACAAAAAAAAAAAACACAACGAAGGAATCAGAAACCTTCAGGAAGAGCTGCGTCACAAAAATTACATTATTTCATTTAAGGGGTGTAGATGCATGCATAAAAAGCTCCAAGCCTCTTTAAATGCAAATCCAGCCCAAGTCCATGAGCGCGTTTTATCTCAGGGGCTGCTGTTTGCTAATCAAGAGCCTTGTGAAGGCCAGGGGACCGTTAGAAGAAGAGCAGTACAATGCACCCACTCACAGCCTTTCTCTATGTGAACACAAGCTCATTTTACAGCCTTTTAACTTTCAATCTGCCAGTCGTTGATTTTCTACTCTTCCTCCTGGTTTGTTATTTCACAGACCTCTCAGCTGCTGTTAAAATGAATGAGCCGTGTTAAGACTTGAGATAGCACATATCAGAGCCGCTCAAAGGACAGGAAAGCATGGTATTTATTTTCTATTTATCATGGGCCTGTTGTCACGGAGCAGCTGTTGTCTGTCGTGCTCCACACAGCATCAGTTACTAGAATTAGAGGTCAGTGTCGTAGAGTCTGACCTGAAACCAGGAGACTTTCTTCAAAACTGCAGTTTTCTCAACTCCTGACACGCCATGTGTTTAGAAACCTGTGTGGATGAGAGGTCAGACAAAACTCTAGCTCTTGGGATTGCAGTAACCAGGATGAGATTCCACTCCAGCATGTCCTGTGTTGTGATTTTTACTGTAAGCTTTTTTGTGCATGGTTTTGAAATAAATATGATATGTATTAGTGTCTGTAAACTGCACATAAAAGTGAATAATTCAACCACTACTCATCAGTTTAGTTGATCATGTGATATTTCATTTGGAAAACAAGTCTGCAGTTCCAAATCTAGGCATCACATTTTATATATATTTTTTACCACAATGTACAGTTTTTTCATGATCGAAGAGATTATGCCCAAATCAGATGTAACTTTTCAAACGTTTCTCTGTCTGGATCATCAAATACCCTTTCTACATCTGGCTCAGCCAAGCTGCTCTAAATCCATCATGATCAGTTTAATTAACTGTGAGGACACAACGTCCCACACTATGCTCGGTTGCTTCGGTGGTCCATTGGTTTCCAGTAAAGCTTAATTAAAAACAACAATATCCCGTGGATAGCATGCAAGGTATTTCAGGACCATGTCAATATTTCTGTTCTCCTTGTTTCTCATTTAGTTTCTAGGTCCATTTCTCTCTCCATCTGTACATCCAAGGAGATCATGCCTTTGATACTTTAGTCCCAAACCCTTTTTATTACCTCCTGTCTCACAAGAAAACCTGTATTTCATAAAACTTAGTCATGCTATTTAGGGTTTAAATTTTTGTGACATGGAAACAGGTTCAAAAGCTATTTATATATATATGGGAACATTGATATGAGATTATAATGTGACATTACAGGGACCCATTTGTATCAATATCTGTAAGACTGGAATGGAGCTGGAATGGAGCTATTTGAGCAATTTCCATCTCTGTGGTTGAACTCTAAAACTTTACAAGGCAGCAGGGGCAGAAAACTGGGTTTTGAATAGTATGTGGGGTTTTCATCTCAAACCCATGTTAAAAAAGTAACATCCACTATGTTAATGTCATAGAAGCAACCAAATAAAAAGGACATAATTTGGGTGTACATAGTCATGAAGAAAGTGTCTCTTTCGCAGGTAACTCACTGCACATGCATAAACAGAACCCCGTCAAAGCAGAAGCAGAATGTGGGCAGTCTTGAATGATGTGAGTCGCATCTCCTCATGAGCAAAGTGAAATGAATGTCTGAAAGTAAAAGTGGCTGTTTAGAGAGAGTGCACCATTTTTCAGTGTGAACCAAAGCGCATTTTGCCATGATTTCGAGGTTTCTGTGTTCATGCACATGTCTGTGCCACTCTAACATCAAATAATTTTTGCCTATTTGTTAGTCTCTTTGCATATTTCGATTGTACGTGCGCAGATTTTTGTGACACTAGATGCTTTGGCATAAAGGTTCTGTAAGCTGGTCACATTGAGTTTTGACCGCTGCCCGCCACCAACTTCTTTATGCTGCTCTCTGTGTTTATTCTTTTCTTGATATCGGGCTCCTTCCGCTGCAGAGATGTGTGTGAGAAAAACAAAGCTGAGAGTCTTTCTGACAGTCCCTGTCTTGGCCACTCATACATTTACCCATGTGTTCTGAGAAGTGACATTCTGGATGGGGGAGCCCTCCTTTGAGGCAGTTTTTCATTTTCATGTCAGCCTGTAGAGTGCTGCCGAAGAAACATTGCCTCTTCCTTAATGTGGCATTTTGCGGCTGAGCCATAGAGATTGGAAAAAGAGCCCACTTGCAAACAGTTACAGGGTAAATTACTACACGGCAGCTTGTTGAAGGAGCCCAGAGTGAGACCAGAGTATTTGTGAGAGAGGGGGAGAATGAGCTTGGTGAGCACAGGAGGAGGTGCAGGGAGGAGGCTGTTTGGGGATTTGGCACAACATGAACACTGCAGTGGAGTTTGGTGGCTGGGGTGCTAATTACAGTGTGACCAGAGTGAATACTTCTCAGCGTCTCACAAAGCGCCGGAGAAATGAGCCGTTGGATGGAGGAAAAAAAAAACACGACAAAAGACAACAACTTCTCACCTTGTCACTCTTTGTTTTTGCTAAACCAATTCACAAAGATATGAGCGTGGTGGTGTCAGGCACTGAGGAGAAACAGTGATTACCGCACAGGTTATTTTCAGCTGACGCACTTGTCATGCAGCCAGACCACATGCAGCTTCTTTAGTTCTGGTGGAATTCTCCAACATAAGGAAAAAATACACATTTTTAAAATCTTTCCACCATCTCTTGGCCCATAGTTTTATGTTTGGTGCATCGGTTTAGCGTTTAAGATGTGAAACTACAAACTGTAACAACCAAAATTCATAAAGACGGAGCGCATCTTAATCCTATATTAAGTCAATCAATGAGAACTGGAAATCAATATATATATATATACTGTATATATGTTTATAAATCTTAGTTATTGAATCCTCCATCAGAGGAAGGGACTCAGATAATGGGGGTGATGGATAATACACACAATGACCATAAAAATAGATAGAAAATGATGATGTCCATGAAGTGCAGGTCCAAAGGGATTAAGGGGGAAAACTGCCCGACTGATGAACACAAATGAGGCCTGTTCGTCTTCACAGCAACTGATGGAATTCAAAGCATGTATGTGCAGAAATATTGATCGGCTTTTGAGGGTTTGGTGACAAAAATGCTGTCACAACATCTGTGCTTGGTGATTAGGAGAAGCAGAGAGCCTTGCTGCTTGTGCAACAGAGGGGCACTAGACATCAAGGATCAATAATAACCTTTGTGGCATGTTTCTTAAAATGTTGAGCAATGCCTGCAACCAAAAGAAGCAGGCTGTGGGAATTCTTTGCACGGGGGAGCATCACTGTGAGAAAAAAAAAAGGAAGCATGGTTTTTAATGGTGACATTTAACATGACATTTGTCCGCATCAATCTCTCGGCTCAATTTATTTCACTAAAATAGCTGGTCGCATTGCTAATTCCGCCTTGAATGATTCCTGTAATAAAAGCTGTAGTGCCTGTTCAAGAGGGCCCAATAAATCCAGCTCTTTCGCCCACACAGCTCAGGGCCAGTCGTTCTGTTTGATTAAACTTTGCTCCCTGGTGGTATGAAATATCCAAAGGCACTTAGATTTACAACTTTCTCAGTTAAATTATTGACACCTCGCTGCTTTTTTGGTCGTCGGTTTCTTGACTCAGCTCATGCTGATTGCTGACTTATTGAAGCTGGTGACACCCCTCTGGCTACCGGTGACAGATGACACTGTAAAGAAGGATCATTACTTAATGGCTTTGTCCATGTTAACTTTTGCACTTGCCGTCTCTCACGGCCTGATGCCCGGGCCGCCGGTCTATAAATAAATATCTGTGTTCGACATGAAACAAACAGCTGTCGCCTTTGAAGCTGAAATATAGAGCAGCGACTCTGTGATAGATCTGAGTAACGGGAATAACATGAGGATAGGAGAGATGAAGAGGAGGAAGAGGAAATAGACGAGACGCAGGGAGACCGAGATGAAGAGAGGGTGTAACAAGGCTTTGTGTCTGTGGAGAGAGCAGGTTCATTTTTCATCTGATAGTTTGCAGGACGAGCGAACCCGGCAATCCTATAGATGTCGGTGGTTTCTGGAGAGGGAGCGTGTTGCTCCAGGGCCCCCGGGCGAGTTTCTTGTTGAGTCCGCTTGTAAATTGCCACCAAACTAGTGAATTGCTCCATGATGTGTCACATAGGCAGCCCAAAGCCCTATAGGCATGAAACCACAGACTTATGTTTTCCCTCACAGTAATTCCTTCCTGACAGCGAGGGCAGCAAACTGAGACGTCTCAGTTAGGATCCGCCAGCTCCATATTCAAAACAGCTGGTGGTCCACGCGTCCACGGTTTCTGATGGATTAAAACTAAATACATGCTGTTTGCAGTTAAACAAACAATGGCAAGCAATTTAGGTGAACATCCAGGGATAATTTGTCAGGAAAACTGTGAATTTGAGACTCTCCCCTGTGGAATAGAAATGAGATTTCGGAGACGCCCCGTGTTCTGGGCAAAACTGTTCTAATGCACATGCTCTCTTTGAGTTAGTTCTATCAAACGAAGCTGACACGCTAATTATCAAAGTCTACCACGCCAGCACAATGTGTTTCTCTGACTCTTGCATCTGTAAGCCGGTGTCAGCTGCAAGAGGCACCATGCATGCCCCTGTGGAAAGAAAAAGTAGGAGAGGCAGCTTTGGAAGATGACTGAATGGATTGATTATGACTCTGTGTGAAGAAAACAAGGTGTCACCAAATAAGAGGAGCAAGCGGGACCATTTATTGCCATCTAGTCAAGTGCTGTTACAGTGTGTCATTCAGTCCAACAATTCTATTTCACTTAAAGGTTTATCCGGTGTTAATGACTTCAAACTGCTTGCTGTGATAAAGGAAGACTCACATGTCCAAATTTATTAGGATTTTCCATTTCTGCACAGTGGACAGCTGCTCCAAAGTTAGAATATTCCTGTAATTATACTGTGTGAATAGCTGCAACTCACTTATAGTCTTACAGTACTTTGAATAGTCAACACCACAAGGAAAGTGCTGTTTAGATGCCAGAAATGTTAACCCGATCCTAATCACCCGAACAGGTCAAAGGATCACTTATGTCATCAAAAGTTGCCTCTACGTGGCCTTCAGCTAACATCCGTGCTGTTCACATGATATATTCGGTAAAAAACAAGCTGAAAAAACAATCAAAACGAGGGGGAAATGATACAGTATAAGGATTTCAAAAGTAAAAAGTGGATAGACAATTATTCCATTGTATTCACACATCAGTGGGAGGAAAGATGACACTGAATACTTTGACTTTTCATCAGAAAGAGGTGGATGGGATTCACATCATCAGAGGCTCACAGGTAATGATCTCATTCCACTGTTTGCAAGCCGAGGAGTCATTACAATATTTGGACGGCGTGAAATATTGCTTAAAAGAAACGCTCTGGTTTATTACATGATCATCATAGTGATCATAGTGAAACAGTCGGAGAAATGCTGGAGGAGAGCCAGAGTGAAATATTTTCAGTCTGTGCGGTGGTTGGGTTGCAGCAATTTTCTAATGTGGCAGGAAATATCTGCAGAAGTGCAGAGCTGTGAGGCGAATGGGAAACCAGAAATACTTTTATGCAAGCATGGAGTTCTGTGAGGTTAATTACCCAGAGCACAGGCAAAAAAAAACTGCATTAAGCACCGCAGAATAAATGAGCAACAAATGGCACGACAAGATGACAGTGATCTCTGTGTAAAAAGTATGAAGACATTAGACTTGTGAAGGCTTTTTCAGGGCGATGCCTGAGTTAGCACGGAGAACAATAATCAGATGAGTGTCTCATCAATTTTTGATCTAAAGGGTATTTTTTTCAAAGGTGCTGGAGACGGTGTCAAATTTGTCTGTTTTTAAACACCGTAACCACAGTGCGTAAACCCCTTCTCTGTTTGAGCAGCTTTGCGAGAACTAATTCAGTAAGGAGATTAAAAAAGGGAAGAACAGGTATGGGGAGAGGGCCGTGCGGTGGAGGGAAGAGATTACCCCTGTTTCTTCCATGCTACTATATGCTGTGAGCCTAATCCATAGCTACAGACTCTGAGCTCCCGCATCACAGTCACTCAGACGCTGGGCTCTTTGAAATGTTTAGCCCCGGCTGGTGGTGGAGAGGCTGTCACGCTCTCATGACGCATAAGTGGAAGAATTGTTTTTCTTTGGGTCAGTGCCTGCGATAAGAATCCATTTTGTTTTGGCCGAGGTCAAGGTGCTTCTTGCTTTAAGTTATTTTCGCCGACACTGTTCCTAACGGCGGCTGCGTGTGGTAGACTCGGGGATTGAGAGCCGAGACCTCTGAAGCGAGCAATAAAGAAACGTCTCCACACAAACTCACCGTATCCTTTGTAAAAGACTGTAGCTCCACTGAAATCAATACAGCTAGATTTCACGCTGGAACATGAGGCGGCTGAAAGATTCACAAATCCCCACATCGCTGAAAAGAAAAGACACTTTCTTGTGGTCAGTACTTTTTGCTGTCCACGGCCTGTTTGCACGTTGGGATGACCGATTCCTCTTTGCATTGGGCTGTAAAAGGCAACGAATTTGGTTCTGATTAAGTCAGGTTTCACTCAGTTTTGTGGATTTCTCCACATTTCCCCTTAGTTTTAGAGTTGTTTTAATAATAATAATTTCATTTTGATGCTGGCGGTTGAATGTCCATTCCATTTCCCCCACAATGTGAAGGTATTTAGATCAACATGTACCATTAATTAAACTTTAACCCTGCACTGTTAATCTGCTAACTCCAAGTTTCATTGCGTGATAAAGTTTTATTCTTCCTCTAAACTCCACACAAAAAAACTGTTACCTAGTCAGTGAGTTTTAGTGAACAGCCTTTTCGTGATCAGTTTCTTGTGATGTCATATCTTTTCCATGTCTAAAGTCGGCCTTCAAAGCATTAAGCAGACATTTCAAAATATTACACACAAGTACAGACAATCTTTCATTTATGTCTGTGTAGTTTGTCTCCAATCTGAAGAGCTCCGGAGTCTAGTTCCTCTGTGGTGCCTTTTATTAAGTTAAGAATCTTTGGGGCTTTTGGCAACATTATCTAAATGGCCTTAACTGTGTTAGAGTGATTTCATGAAGTTCAAATAAACATTGCAGAAAACTTACTTTACCCAAACACAAAGCAAGAGGACAAACTTCCAGTTAAGCAAAGCATCATGCAAATGGAGAGCAGGCATTTCCACAACAGCCTCTACTTCCTTGACTTCTGACAGGAGTATTGTTAACATATTTTCCAGCTTATCCAGCCCGAACCAGTCTTAGGTGGCTTATAGATTTACCAAGTTAAACAGTTGTTAAAGATGATTTTCCAGCCGGTGTGCCCGACAGTCTTGTATGACTTTTACACATGCCTAAAAAGTTATACTGTTTCACTTCTAACTCACACCTCATGGTCATAATGACGAGAAGAAAAAAAGCAGTTTTGCAGAAGTGTTCCTAACAAGTAGGTGGAGTTAGTGTCCCAGAAGGGGGGGGGGCAGGGAAACCTGTAATGGAAATAATTGTTACACAATACACTGATTATATAATGTCATTAGCCCAATTCCTACTGATGGAAAGCTGATAGATTAAGCTGTGCTTTACTTTCCACAGGATTCCCTGGAGCTCCCCAAGGGACCCCTTCAAGTCTCCAGGCTGTGGAGTCACACAGATCCCACTCCAGGCTTTACACAGCTGGGGGGGGGGAGGGGGGGCTGTATAGGCATGAAATCCCATATTTCAAATATTTACTGTGGGCTGGTGAAGTTTTTGACCTGTGTGTGACAGTGAAATGAAGAGAGACGGGGATGATGGTTGGAGCCAGCAGGATGGAGAAAACCGTCAAAACATGAGTGATGGGTGGAAGTGTGTCTTTGTGTTTTCCTGGGTTTTCCTACAAGTGACAGCACACACGCGCCGTCATTGGGAAACACGTGATGTGGCATCAGCTCTGGCAATAAAAAAAGAAAAAAAGAAAAGAAAGAAAAGTGCCATGTGTGACAAAATGTACCCAGCATTGAAAGGGAGGATGATTCCACCCACCCACCCTTCCCCATCAACTCCCGTCCTTTTTTTTTCTCTCTTCTTTTTCTATTTTTTTTTCTTCTCTTTTACACCAGCTTCCTTCCTTTGGCTAAATTGTAGGGCAGAGGTGGCGGAAATACGTCAGTTATGTGGGCTCTCTGAAGCTTGACTGCGTCTCTTAATTTCGGATGAAGGGAACGTGAGAGAGAGAGAGAGGGGGGGGGGCGGAGAGGGGAGAGGAGATTTTAATCACTCCTGTCGCTTTAAGGACACTTATCAAAGCCTTATTATGCGAATTGAAAATACCACGAGCCACGGAGCAAACTGAGCGCTGAGGGAACCGGACTCCGGAGTGGATATTTATGGGAAACTCCACATTGTCAGAGCTTGGGGAGGCGCCGTGTGGAGTTTGATCGCACGCTGGATGGCTGGCTCACTCGGACGGTTCGGGTCATTTAGGAGATATTGCGCATAAGTGCCTCTATCAGACTTGGGATCCCTTTTTTTTTGCCCCTGGAGTGTGCGGGGCTTGGAATACGGCTTAAAAAAAACTCAACGCGCTGCCTTACGGAATTACCCCTCCTCATCCGACAGACAGAAGCGATACTTGCGCGTCCGTTTTGGTTTCGGACGGATAGTACCCGGAGCTCTCTGTGTGTGTGTGTGTATGTGTGTGTGTGACAGCCCGGTGGATCATGGATTGGGGTGGTGGAAAACAACAACGGCCAGCGACATGATTCCCCCTGCTCTGTCTGCAGTATGCTGCGCGCGTCGCGTGTTTTTTTTATTATTATCATCCCCTCGCAGCAAAAGTTACGGAGCGGCCGTCATGCGCGGATCGGGACTGTTTCGCTGATTTGCACCTGCTTTAACGGACACCGCGTCGACGTGGTGCGGATTCGTGACAGAAGACCGTGCGTGCGTGCGTGCGTGCGTGCGGGCTCCGCGCGCCCGCCGCCCCGTGCGGGATACTTGAACATTTGCCTATGGTTATGGGGGGGGGGCTTGGGTTATAGTCAAGGTCACTGAGTGTGGTAAAAAGGCTGTGTGTGTTTGCGTCGCTGTTGACACGCGCGCGCACACACGCGCACACGCAGCGCTATATCTCCGCGTTCTAGCGCAGCAACCATTCTCGGTCCGGCGTGCGTTGTTTTGTTATTGCACGGGGCGCGGGGAGCGTGTGGGCGTGCACGTCCTGAGTAGTTCCATTTTCGTTTTTTTATTTTTATTTTTATTTTTTTTGTTTGTTTGTTGTTGTTCCACCCCCCCACACACCCCCCCCTCCCTCCCTCCTCCTCTTATTTACATTGAGCGCTTCCTATAGCGACATGGATGGGAAACTGAAGCCGGGTCGCAGATGCCGGACACAGCGGGAGAGGGTGCGCAGGCTGCGGGAGGCAGGGGGCAGGGACCCCCGCAGCCCGGACCCCAACTCCTCCTGCTCCGACGGGGAGGGGCGCAGCCCGGCGGGGAGGGGGGGGGACGCCGCCTCCCTGGCCTCCCTGGCCGCTAAAAAGGCGCCGCACCCGGCCGCCGCCGCCAGAGCCCCGCGGCCCCCCCGCCGCAAGAGACGCGAGTCCACCTCTCAGGAGGAGGACATCATTGATGGATTTGCTATTGCCAGTTTCATCAGTCTGGAGCGTCTGGAGGTAAGTAGCCTATAGGCGCGCTCAATCGTTACCTGTTCTGTTTTGCATACCTGCGTTATTCACTAGTTGTCAAAGTGGGTGGGGGGTTGAGAAAAAAAGGTCTATTTTGCTACAGATGTAGTTAAGATGGTGGTAATTAGACCCTCGGTGTGGATGGCAGTGCTGGTCAACTGATGGTGGAGACTGGACTGGCCCCCTTTTGAGGTGCTCCTAACTGGCTTTATTCTGGGGCCTGTTGACAGCTGTGCAGCTCAGTGAGTGAGTGTGTGTGTGTGTGTGTGTGTGTTTTGTGTCTGTGTTGTGTCTGCTAGGAGCCCCTGTCATGGAAGTGTTTGACAGCTCCTGCAACACACACACACACACACACACACACTCACAGCTCTGATCACTTGGGCGCAGGAGTTTTGTTTCTGAGAAGGTAATTATGGAGCGCAATATGGTTTGGTGAGAAAAACTAAGCAGGTGCTGTTGTGTGCCTGTGTCTGTGGCCCGCTCCTGTTCTGATTCACTGTGAGTAATCAGTGTGCTCTTGACATTTTGCCCTCAGATAAACTGCCTGCCCCGTTCATCTGTTCCGGGCTGATATGCCACATGTTGATATGTCTGTTCCTGTCATTACTCTGCAGCGGGCTGCATGTCGGGAGGATGATTTCAGGCAGAAAGGAGGTTCCCTTGTGACCCCCTCCTTTATTTATCTCCTTTATCTCATTATGTTGCAAATGACAAATAAAACATTGCTCCCGGTGGGATAAAACAGGCAGACTGACAAGGAAGGCGAGCTTGATTTTTTTTTTTTCTCTCCTTCTTCCTTTTAACCTTTTTTCCAGTTGCTCATTCTGGGAATAGTGCTGTTGTTGATATAAATCACTGCCTTTAACAGACAGAACTCACTTGTCCCCCGTAACCCCATCCGGGAGCTTGTGTTTCATAATACGGCTCATGCTAAATTTCAATCACAACCACCTCTGTAGGCTTAGTGTTGGTGAAAACCGGTCATGATTGACTCCTGCCTCCCACAAGGTGCTTAGTCAGTGTAACTTTGGAATGCTGACCTGAAATATCACTCAGTTGCCCACTTTTACTGCAAGATTTACTCACTGACAGCTCAGAGCGAGCTCTGGAGCTATCATCTGTTCTCTCACCATCTCCCCGTTTGGGTCAGCAGTGATTTCGATGCTATTTAAGATAACTTAAGTCAGTCGTGGGCCCTTTTTTGGGGGGCGATTCAGTGGGAGTTTTCTGTACATAAAGCGGGACACTTCCCCAAGTTTTGAACCAAATTGCTTGTGTGCTGTTGAATGTAAAACGTGTGTGACGGATCGCTCTCGTCTTTCTTTTCTTGGCTCCACCGTTCTGTGTTGTGGCGTGTGAAGTGCATCGGTGTTTCTGTCTTTGGGCCGCACGGCTGTCAACTGCTGACCTGCTGACCGTCAAACGCTTTGAAGAAGTCATCGCAGCAAAGTGCCTCTTACTGGTTTCCTCTGCCATACACCCTCTGTCCTAATGACTGGGTCCAGTATCCCTGTGGCTGTTGTGATACGGTCAGAGGTCAGTTGAGTTCAAACGTTGCATATCAGTAAGGTTCACTGTGGATTAAGATCAGTTTCCACAAATACAATAAATATTCCATGTTTTATCAGACTGAAAATGCAGTTTCTTTATGTTAGATTGGGAGCAGAAGCTAGATAGTTATTAGTTGTTGTTTTTTATTCATTTTTTTACACATCTCCCAGTAATAATAGTTGTCTTTGTCAAGTGCTAAATCCACATCGAGTGAACACATAGAATAACAGTGGGCTCTGCATAGAAGCTTATGTTTCAAGGCTAAGCAAATGAGGCATGATATGGCTCTATGTGAAATGATAGTGGCATGCCAGCTACTTGCTGGTAATTGGTCTGATTTGCATGCAAATGGAGTGTGCTTGTTAAAGGATGTTGGTGGATCGGGTGGAATTAAAAGAGGGGATGAGCACTTTTTTTTTTTCCTTCTTTTCTGTGAGCGCTACCCTTTGATTCCTTTGCATGTGGCAAACGGAGTGAGCGTGTTGACTTAATGCCGCTTTCATATTCTGTGTACTGGAAGTGACGACAACAACAGTGTCGGTTTCCAGTTAATAAGCTGTGTAGGGAAATGCATCTTCTGGAAAGGTAGCATCATCGGCCGTGAGTCAGGCGTTCACCCACTCGCTGTGTGCTTGAGTAGTGCTCATGACCTACACTACCTGCCTTAATTACTCATCAATTATGAGGAGGACAGTGCAGCCGGGGGATTGCTCTGACCCGGTGCATCCCGCTCCACGCTCACTAAGCTAGCACCGCCTCAGAGGAGCTGGCATGTGGTCCCGTTAACCTCTTTAAAGTGACTGATGGTCGTGCTCTTTACGTTTATTCCAGGCCACCCTACCGAACACATCTATGCAAAAAGATATGATTTATTGGGACATAATCTCTAAGTCTTCTTTTATTAGAAGAATTTCATTAAAAAATGTTTATTCTGCTGATTCAAACCGGTGTCGTATTTGGGAATCTCTTATTTTCTCACTGTCATGTTGATAACCTGGGTTAGTTTGCGTTGCTGATGTTCCTGAAAAGCTCTGATAGGATCACGCTCCCCAGACCCAGCTGCCAATTTGCAGGCGCTTTTGATTCTGCGGGGTTTGTTTGTTTTAAATCCTTAGGTTGGTCATCTGGGAGCCGCTCGCTTACCTGTGCAGAGCAGCTGCAGTGATTTGTCGCAGGTACCTTTTAACGATCAGAAAAATGCGCAGGGTTTATTTAGTGATGAGTCCGTCTGCTTCTGTGGGCTTTGGGAGGGGAAACTACGGCAGCATGCTTGGTTTGTCTGTTTTCCCCTTCTTTCGGAGACTGCTCAGCGAAAAATAATTAGAACAGAAAAACAAAAGCAATTTACACCAAAGGGTTAAATTATTCAATGTGGACATGACTCTCTGAAAGGCCAATACCCGGGAGATGAAATGTTTACTTCTGGCAGCAGAGCTGTAAAACAATTTACAGTCAAGGCTTAACCCCACCCCCCCACCCCCCCACAGTCTCCCTGTAGGTATCAAACAATTGAGCAGATAATAAAATGACACAATTATCCATCTGCCAGAGTATTAATAAGATGTTTGATTTGCTCCATTTGCTGTGTGAGTGACTTCGCGGTGACAAATCCCCTGTCGTTAATCCACAATCCTTCTGTTCATCTGCTTTTACGCGAATTTACAGATTTGTTTGGCTTTTTCAATCCGCAGGGTTGAGTTTATAAAATTCCTAATGGGGATTTAGGTTGGGTTGATTCAGTGATATTACAACGGTGCCGGTGGCAGAGGGCCGATAGGTCGGGGGATTTAGGAAAAAACAAGCTCGCAGATCAAAGTTTAGATGGAGTCTGTCTTCATTCCGATAGTTTCCAGGGATTTCTCTCCACTGGACGGCTTGCTTTTTCATGAACCTTTGTGCTGTAATCATCTGCCGGCGGCCATTGAAGCTGCCAGGCTGTGCAATATGGGGATGGGACACTTTTTGCCTTAGGGGAGCTCGACGGGGAAGCTTTGAGTTGGCGCTTGTCTTTCTCACCGTCGGGCCATAGCCTGTCGCGGGTATTTTTGGCTGCATTTCATCAGGTGCTGTAATGAAGGCCCCAAATGGAGCAACAGTCAGGAACACTTTTACCTAAAATAGCACTACTAATATTAGCCACTTTTTAGCTGCTTTGTGACAGCTTCCACTCAAACCGTGACGTTTGCGCCTCTTCTTCTGTGACCCCGTGGCTCTCCGCTGGAGGTGAGGCCTCCTGGACATTCATAGCTTACAAAAGATGCAAGACGGTATGAGGATCACTTTATTTCTTTCTCCTCGTGGTCGGCCTTGCGTCTCTGCTTTGCCGACTGCCGCTTCAATACCGCGCTGCAAATTGATCCTGACGCCCGAAGACACGGCAGACTTTGCCTTAGTCAGACGTTTTGCCTCCGTGGTGAGGCAGCAGATTTGTTGCAGGGGTTGCAGAAAAACTTGCTTGGTGTTTTCGCTCTCCCCCGACAGTGATAGCGCCGTGCATCATATGCCGGCCCTGACAAACAACTCCGGCTTTAATTAACAAGGCGGCCCCCCCCCGAGGCTCTGCTGCTCATTGGTTGACGCATCCCACGGAGAGAGCTTTCTTAATGCCAGTGGGATGTCCCCGGGCCCTGGCTCCCTCTAACTATCGCATGCTGTAGGCAACAGCATGGTTGATAAATGCACAGTCACACTCCCAAGCTCTCACACACACTCACACACACTCAACCCCCTCTCACTGAGAAAATCATATTTACAGAATAAATGCTTCACCCATCTATATTTTGTCATAATTTATTTGGTTGTTAGAATACACAGAGGGTTAAGTTTGCGCAGGTGTAGATTCAATACCAACTTTTAGCTCTGATCTTCTTTCTTAAAGATTTCAAGAAGACAAATGAATGTCTTCTTAAAAAACCGAAACGCGGTGGTGAATGTAAATAAAGTCTTAAAGCGATGGCACCCGTGTGTGTGTGGAGTGTTTGGAGGTGTCATTTCTTTGTTTTCAGGTGCTGGCGAGCAGCGTCTGAGACGCGGAGCTCCGACAGTGCAGCTGACACATATTAAGTGGCACATAAAAGCACGTGGGCAGCCGGTTGTAGGCATATATATCCATTTCCTGCCTGTCCTCCTGAGCCGTCTTCCATCTTCCTGTCTCAGTGTTTTCACTGCGGTGAATGACAGGATGTAATTACGCCGTGATTAAGATGCTGTCTCTGAGCCTGCAATGGATTTAGAGCTGCGCCGTTTGAAGGTTTCCTCAGTAATTATCATCTGCCGAGTTGTCCCCCCCCCCTTTTTTTTTCTTTTTTTGCCTTTCACAACCTCTCCCCAGTTCCTCGCATGCTTGATTTATGTGTGTTATTAAACAATGTTAACAAGACACATTTCTATCGTCGCCGTTTGAGAAGAAGAAACGATTTGGAGATAACCTCTCAATAATCATATTTGTCATTCAGATTAGGTATTTTCCAGCCCTGTGATTTTGGTTGACGTGATGTAGCACTTGGCGGCAGACGCCGTGGATGAATGACTAACAGATGAGGGCTGTGAAGGATTTACAATCAAAATAATGAAACATAAATAGAGAGGGCACCCTTTAAGTGGCTCATTAAGTAATGGCTGTTTTTCTGTTCAGCGTTCAGCGTCCTGCGCTGACAAGAGAGCGAGGAGAAAGCCCGGCCCCGCTCACATGGCTCCAGTCCCTTTTCAGCACTTTGTTTTGTGTGCGAGGCCAGGTCATTTTTTTCCAGCCTTGGAGACGTTGCACAAAGGTCTGTTGACTGGTCTGTCGGAGTTGTGTGCATAGGGGGAGAAGTATTAATAGTGATTCCAACAAAGCTATCCAGCAAACCAAGGTTAACACTCACCGAGCAAAAGAAAAGAAAACAAATCACTGAGCAGTCGTTTGACAGTTCAGAGCCCGAACAAACTGTTGTGACGGTAAAATGAGCCCCCCCCCACCCTCCCTGCTTCTGGATTCCTCAAAGAAAACACCATTAGTGTTGTCAGCAGTCTGCTCATTGTGAGCATTTTACCATTTTTTTTTCCATAATTAAAGGCCAAGAGAGTCAGACTGATTTATCTTCATGGTAACAAAACAGCTAAAAATCTAATTTGCTCTTAGAAGTTTAAACAGAAATACATGTGAGCACATCTGATATAATATTTATCTCTGTTATTTTGCTATTCTGTGTGATCGAGCTCTCCCTTTTGTCCAAAAATCAGGTCAAACTAAATGAGATGATTTATAGTGTGTTGGGGTGTGTTAGGTCGGGATATCACACCCACCTGACGTGCCATTTTTGGAGCGGGTGAAGGTTATCGTGTTTGAACAGCTGCGCATCACATGCATCGCAGTCATGGACAGATTAATGCTAGTGACATCTTCAGTTTGTCACGCACCTTTCTGTCATGTCGATGGGGGTTAAATATACTTCTAATACGTCAAGGCAAACGCTCGATCCCCATTAGGTCTCTGAGATGCATCCCCGTGTGGGCGTGAGCGGTTTTGGGGTGATTTCCGGCCAGATGGATCCTCGTGATGTCAGCTGACTTTACAGCTGTGGTGTCATTTAGCTGCTATCACACAAGGTGAATGCAGAGCCCTTAATCAAAGTGATTGTTGCTTCACAGGTAGATGAGAATGTGGCTTAGTGATGGTTTTATGTTGCTGGGGCTTAAGGGAGAAACTATCTGCAAACAGGAAACCTCAACAAAACACTTTTGAGTCCACTTTAAGTCATTTAGACACGACTCTGGAAGAAATCACAGGTCCTCAAAAACAGCACGTATATTACAAATCATCCTCCAGCCCGTGTGGTCACATCTGAGAGAGGGCCTCGTTTTAAACGGGTGACTCACACAGTCGTGACATTGCACAGAGCCTTTCTGCATGTTTTCTTAATAGCACACTCTTGGTGTGAAGGTAATTAGCGCTAACAGTTGTCGACATGCTCCTCTGCAACCAAAACGCTACCAATACCAGCTCTTAGGGGAATAGTCTGTGTACTGTAGGCCAATTGATGCTGGCAACAGTTGCTCAGCACTCAACTCCCCGTCTGAAGCATTATGCAGTGATATGTTTGGCTGCATTTTATTGCAGCTCTTTGTTTGTTGGTATGCTGATTGTGTTTGCAGCGTTTTTCGGTGTGTTTTTTGTGTGGGTGCGGGCAAGGCCAAATAAGGATTGCTGCTTCAGTGTTTTGTGTGATAGCTTTGGCAGGCCCAGCACAAGTCATGGCCAAGATAATAGAGCTTAGATAAGAGACGGGTTATGCAATGTGGAATTTCTCCCTTTCCCGCTGCCACTTCTGCCCCGCTCACTGTCTGGGTGACATTTGCCTGACAACGCCGGGCTCGGCTGCCACGCTCAGTTCTGCTGTCACAGTGAGGCGCACTGTCACCCGTCCACACCCAGCTTGTGGAGTCTGAATCACAGCTCTGCAGGTGGAGTCCATGAAGGGTTTGTCATTGCCGACATACTGCCGAAGCGCGGTTTAGCCAACGGTTTGTCGCCTTTTCCGGATCGTCTCCGCGACATCGCTGGTCATCGCGGCCCGTTTATGGAAACATTTGAAAACATGTTGTTTATTTTTGACGATTTGGACACATTTGGGCTGTCAGGATTTCCATTTCAGTTCCTTTTGGGGTGGTTACGTATTGACCGAACTGTGGCTGGATCAAATAATTAATAGGTCCCATGCTGGTCTTAAATCAGTATTGCTTGTATCTTACATTGCTTTTGATAGAGGAAATATTTTGCAACCTTCTGAGGTCACTGAGAGGTTAAAAAGGATGTCCAGGAAATTGAGAAAGATTTTCTTTGTACTATTTTCCTCCAACTTGCTATAAACAATGTTAAATAAAACCTGCTGTCACCCCCCAACATCTGGCGTCAGAGTACAGTGTGAAAATGTTTAATTGGAACTCAGTCTTGGCGCAAATGACCGCAGCGTTGGTTTAATTTGGCTCCCGCTTGGCTCAACATCAGTCTAAATACAACACTGATATTCTGTGAAGATGCTGTTTCTGTTTGCATATTTGATCCCTTGTAAAGCACTACACCTGTCCAAGATCACCCCCTATTTATTTCTTACATTTTTGTTCTGTTGGCAGTTGGGTTTCTCTTTGTCCCCGTGTGTGGGGCTGATATCTTATCTCCAGTCAAACGTAATACGACAGCCTAATTGTCTCAGAATCACTATTTTCATAGACAGAGTCGGGTAGATTCGGTCTAATGTCCTCAGATTCATTTAGTCGTAATGACAGACCTGCTTCCAGGAGCTAGAGAAATACTGGATTAGTTAGATTGCGGAGCACTGGCGATAAACTGCTAACTGCAGGCAGCGGGGGAGGGCAATAATAGCCTTATTTTGTGTGTGTTCTCAAACAACCTGTTTAAAGACGCTGCTTCTGGTGTGATGACAGCCGGTGCAGCCATCCGACATGAGAGAATGTTTCATTTGAAAACTCAGAAGGTGGTCAAGATGCAACTTAGTTCCATTATCCAGGCATTTCCTGTGCTTCTTCTGTGCTTCAAGTGGCTCCAGATATATGATTAGAGGAAATGATATCTTGTATTAGACCTACCCAGACCAGACTTTTGAAATGTGTATTAACATTTCCCTCACAGAAATGAACCTTAAAATCCTTATAACTGCTACATAGCCACCATTCAAGTGACTCAACACCAACATCTGTGACCGATATCTTGAATGTTAGCAACTTATTTTCCAAAAAGCAAAGCACAAGGTGGGAGGTTAAGTTCATGGGAGGGGGCTCTAATGTCCAGCAACCAATTCCTCTCAAGAGGATCACCTGCAGACACTTCAAAATCAACTTCTAGCCAATATAAATCAACCCACTAGAAGTGCAGTAGCTCTTAAGAACAGCTGTTTGGTGGTTAATACCAAAAGATCTGCTTCTAGTTTTTTGGGAGAAATCCTCTCTATTTAACAGTTTTCACCTGACTCCAGCTCAGAGATTCAATTCATGAATTCTCAGAATGGTGAGAAAGTCAGTATAAGAGCTCTACAGAGCAAATAGGAGGGATGTGTAGGCTGTACATAATAAGGCTGTATGTATGTAACACGGCCATTCCAGCAAAATCTGCGAGCTCAGTCACCCAGAGCGAACTGGTTAGAATTTGTCCCCATCCCTGTCCAAAAAGGCACATACATCCTCCTCTTCTTCTCTCTTTTAATCTGCGGGTTGTTTACCCATAGATCAAAGGCTATAAAAGGCATCTGCTCCCCTTTTTTTCCGAACAGGCCGCGCAGCTCATTTCAGAGGGGCCACTTTGCCGGTGCGGCTGGAATCAGGACACGCACCTTAGAACCGGCAGGGGCTTTACCAAAGGCGTGGAAGGGGATCAGCATTACACACACTCCCACTAACGCAGACACAAACGCATTCTCAGAGCCTCAGCACAAGGCCAGTTGTTGAGTCAATAAAGAAAGCAGGCAGCATGTGAGAGTGAGAGAACATAAACAGAGCTCTGCCAAGCTACCGTTTGCATTCCACGTCTCTGGGCTTCGTAGCTCAGCAGCAGCTTTAGCCCCCGAGTAGCTTAAATACAGCAGTAATCTTTGACACACTTCTGATGCCGTCTGCAGACACGGACTTTAAGTAAGCATGCCTGTCAGTGTGGTGATAAAGTAGATGTGAATGTTGCATTTTATTTAATCGAGTAAACCCACACTTGGAATCGTTAACTCCCTCTAATAACAGAGTTAATGCATTTCTAAACACAGCTGTATTGTAAATGAAAGCTATTTATTAATAAGCCGATATTTTCCCAGCCTGAGTTTGAAAAAAACAAACATGAAATAAGAATATTCATGAAAGCAATTTCATCTTTTTTAAAGTGAAACAAAGAAAGCTTTTCAGAGCGCTCCTATCCGACACAGTTTCCGCGGCCTATGAAACATAGTTTCTGTTTAGAAAAATAAAAATAAATGTAGAGCTTGCTTGACTTCATTTTACTACTTCACTGAAAAGATCCGGATTGTCAGTATTGTGAGAGCCAGTCAGAGTTCAAGGGGAGGGCATGTAATGTGTAACCCACATTAAATCTCTGCCTTCCAATCAAGGGGAGTGGCATGAAAATCACTGCTCATCTTGAAAGAACTTTTGTGCAGTCGAGTGTTATTCAGCAGCTTTATAATATCTGCAAAAACCAAGCCAAACCACAAGATTAGCAGGAACCGTTAGAATGCCACACACTGTGTGACGTGGCAGGAAAAAGATGCTCAGAAAATGTGGGAAAAATGCTGCTTGAGCTTTGGTGGCAATCTTGTAAAGGCTGATGAGGTCGGCCATGATGAAAATTAATCGGTTTTCTGGAGCCATGGGAGCTCCAAAAGACATCCTTCAGTATCAGAGAGAGGCAGGTGCATGGCTATTTATTGTCCCAGAACAAAAAAAATAAAAAAAAATATATATATATATATATATACATATATCACCATATCACTTTTTAAGACAGACAAGGAATAGCACTGCTAGTGAGTTTTCTGATGTACAGGAGGTGAGCATGCATCCCTCACCCCCCCTCCAACTCAGAGTCAAATGAGATCACAGGCCTTCCCAGATGCATTGTTATCAGCTTCCTAATGAGACGCATTGTGGGAATGAATACCTTCCTTCTCTTATAGTCGACCTGCCCATGGCTCGCCATCAGATCTTCAAGTGTGAAGGTGTGAAAGGAGCAGCCAGGGTGGCCACACACAGAGAGATGCACACAATAAGGAAGGGAGAGAGTTATGAGAAAGAACGAGTGTCATATTCCAGCTTCCTGCTTAATTGTTTCCTGGCAGCAGAGGTAAGCTTGTTCTCAGAGCATAAATCCTCCTATTTTCATTTATCTGCTCCAGGTGCTGATGAAACAATTCCCTCTGCAGGATAATCATATTTCCCCTTTCCCGCTTGCCAAGACAATGAAAGAGCGATGAAGGCAACCCCCTGCTCTCTACCCATCAGGCGCACACCTATTCTAGCTTTCCTGGTGTGTGCGCAAGTGGCTCTCCTCGGCGTTTCAATTTGCACAATAATGCAAGAGGTGGAAAAACAGTTGCACCCGCCGCCAGGTCACAGCAACGCGGGCGGCGTGTGTGAATGTGCACATGAGAGCTCGTCGCCACCCAGAGCAGGGCGGCCATCACCCTGCATTTAATCAGGAAATCAGTCAACAGGCTTGTATGACAGCGCGGGATGGTTAGTAAACGACTTCCATCAGCTGGGAGTAGATCAGATATTCATCACTTGACACCGAATAAACACAAATAGTATTCTGAGCATGAAATTATTGATGATATCTTTGTATATCCCACACCCCTGATCTGCTTATCTGTGTTGAACAGACCGTCTTGAGGCAGGATTTTTTTTTTCCAAATAGCTTGCATGTATTTAGTGGCCTGTGGCTTTGCTTTAGCAGTAATGAAGCCTTTGAATGTAGTTGAGGCACTTATAGCTTTGGAGACTTCTTCAAGCCTCCATAACTATAGGCAGGGATGTTATATATATATATATATATATACACTATATTGCCAAAAGTATTTGCTCACCTGCCTTGACTCACATATGAGCTTAAGTGACATCCCGTTCCTAATCCATAGGGTTCAATATGACGTCGGTCCACCCTTTGCAGCTAGAACAGCTTCAACTCTTCTGGGAAGGCTGTCCACAAGGTTTAGGAGTGTGTTTATGGGAATTTTTGACCATTCTTCCAGAAGCGCATTTGTGAGGTCGCACACTGATGTTGGACGAGAAGGCCTGGCTCTCAGTCTCCGCTCTAATTCATCCCAAAGGTGTTCTATCGGGTTGAGGTCAGGACTCTGTGCAGGCCAGTCAAGTTCATCCACACCAGACTCTGTCATCCATGTCTTTATGGACCTTGCTTTGTGCACTGGTGCACAGTCATGTTGGAAGAGGAAGGGGCCAGCTCCAAACTGTTCCCACAAAGTTGGGAGCATGGAATTGTCCAAAATGTCTTGGTATGCTGAAGCATTCAGAGTTCCTTTCACTGGAACTAAGGGGCCAAGCCCAGCTCCTGAAAAACAACCCCACACCATAATCCCCCCTCCACCAAACTTTACACTTGGCACAATGCAGTCAGACAAGTACCGTTCTCCTGGCAACCGGCAAACCCAGACCCGTCCATCAGATTGCCAGATGGAGAAGCGCGATTCGTCACTCCAGAGAACGCGTCTCCACTGCTCTACAGTCCAGTGGCGGCGTGCTTTACACCACCGCATCCGACGCTTTGCATTGCACTTGGTGATGTATGGCTTGGATGCAGCTGCTCGACCATGGAAACCCATTCCATGAAGCTCTCTGCGCACTGTTCTTGAGCTAATCTGAAGGCCACATGAAGTTTGGAGGTCTGTAGTGATTGACTCTGCAGAAAGTTGGCGACCTCTTCGCACTATGCGCGTCAGCATCCGCTGACCCCGCTCCGTCAGTTTACGTGGCCTACCACTTCGTGGCTGAGTTGCTGTCGTTCCCAAACACTTCCATTTTCTTATAATACAGCTGACAGTTGACTGTGGAATATTTAGGAGCGAGGAAATTTCACGACTGGATTTGTTGCACAGGTGGCATCCTATCACAGTTCCACGCTGGAATTCACTGAGCTCCTGAGAGCGACCCATTCTTTCACAAATGTTTGTAAAAACAGTCTGCATGCCTAGGTGCTTGAATTTATACACCTGTGGCCATGGAAGTAATTGGAACACCTGATTCCGATAATTTGGATGGGTGAGCAAATACTTTTGGCAATATAGTGTATGTATGTTTGTTTAAAGAACGATAATTAAGTCATCTTTTGTTTTGGAAATGGGTTAAAAGGAATGTTTGCTTTGCAATTTGAGTTACAAGACCAACGATTTGTTAGTTCAAGTGTTGACAGGAAATTCCAACTGCAGGCCGTTTTCTATCCAGCTGAGAGTGGCTGTTTGTCAGGTGTACGGCCATCCAGGCCTCATGTCATTAAGCAGTCCAGGCTGCTCTGCTGACTCTGCAGCCCAGATCCATGACAGGAATCCACGCCAGACAAAGAGGGGGAAAGTAAGCAAGTGTGTGTTTTTGACCCCCTTAAGCAAAACAGCTGGCATTGTTGGCAGTGGAAACGCACAATGGGGCCTCTGTTCAAAGTGCGCACAAGTGAAAGCTTGTCAGGGCTGAGGGAAAGTGAGGGTGAAAAGACAGGGAAGAGAGCGAAGCGCCTGCTCACAATAGCGACCTGTTTTAGTGCTGGTTGCGGTTATTTAATCTGAAGGTTACTGCTGTGACGTGGGCAGCCTGGAGCCTGGGCAGGCCTCGCTGTTCCGCACAGAGGTGTTCGCTATTAAAGGGTGCTGGAATGAGACAACGGAATCTTGAATTTTCCCCTCCAGCGCCTTGCTTTGATTACAGTTTTAAAAAGTTTAAAAGGCCATGGAAGTTTTATTTTTTTTAGAACTCTGTTATCTGTTTTTTGCTGCCCGAGGCTTTTACAGCTCCATACAACATATTGGTGTTTTTGTGGTACTCGGGCAGGGCTTTCTTCCGATTCATCCGATTTGTCAGGCCTCAAGCACCACCTATGTTTTTATGACTGGATCTTTCACCTCCTCCTAGCAGAGCAGCATCTGTAGGGGACAGCACCAAACTGAAGTTATCGTGAAAAATGTTTAGCTATCATATAAATTGCCCTGTTACGAATGTGACCTCATTTCAAATCTGGTATTATCTGGTCATGTGGCTCAGTGCCGAGATGTCCTGCTTTTCTTTGCTGCATGAAGGCCTCACCCGACTTCTGTCATTCTTACATCAGGATGACTGTGTATTTGTATATTTATAATGCATATATTAGCGGGAAAAGATGCATGTCTCTAAGCAGCAGAGTAAACAACTCGCAGCTCTTCCTCTCTTGCGATTCCTGTAAAACCCATCAGCCCATTTGGAACGTTTAAGCTCACAGTTGAAGGCGATGCTTAAGCATCACCATATGTTCTCTACATGCTTGACTTGCAAACAAAGTTGTCTGTCAGCTGCATTCTTGACCTGATGTCTGGTATTTGTTGTAGGCAGACAGGTAGCAATAGCTGCAGATGATTGATAAATGGCTCGACTCCCAGAGAAGTCGTAAGAACAACCGAAACACGCGCAGACACAGGGAAAGAAGCAAAAAGCAGCAGACGGTTTCTGCCTATTTCTTTAGGGAACTTAGCACTTCGAAGTTCTCAGGATTTTGTCTTTTGTGCTCAGAAGATTTCAGGGCGAGGACTTGACAGATTCCTCCCGCAGGATCGGGTGAAAGGATGTTGGATCTTTGAAAAATCAGCGCAGCGGTTTGAGATTCATTCTGAGGGGTTGGGCGTCAGAACGGCCCGCGTCTGCTTTGGGACTCGTCAAAGGGGGTGCGTGGACAGACCTTCCTTTTTTGGAAATGCCGCCTGGTTTTGCTTGCTTGTGTTTGTGGTGGGTTTGAGGGGCAGCCTGTCAGAGCCAATCAGCCTGCAGCAGCCAGCTAAAAGCAGACATCCTGATTTCAGCGTTCACACTCAAGCGGCCCTACGCAAACGCGCTCACGCACTCGCAAATAAAGCCAGGCCAACACACTGCTGGTACTGAGAGAGGAAATTGTATTTTCAGCCAATTTTCCTTCTGCTTTTAAGCCTTTAATGGAGGTTGGAGGTTTGTGGTGACTGACTGAACCTGCTAAGATACTATAGAGGACTCTTGTCATTGAGCTCAGGCCTCTCAGAGACTGTCTGCCTGAAGACATTTATTCAAACATGATGAACGGTTGATCCCGCCGCTTCCTCCCAGCTCCTATAGCGCCGTGTTGCTACAAGAGGAGGGAAAGAGAAGGATAAATCTTTTTCTCTGTGCCTCGCTGAATGCAAGTATATTTAAAGCTTGTGCGGGAGAGGAGCATGGCAGCAGATAAATCACTTCTAACAATTGTGTCCTCTTCAGCTCCGTCGAGCTGCGAATTGAACAGGAAACGCGGGCTGATGGCATATTGATTTTATGGTATCAGGCGGTAAATAAATTGAGCATAGTCACTTGTCGCACTCTCGGCAAAACATGAAGGAATGTTTTACTGATGTCGTGATATTTTGGATGTTCCCGTCCAAGCCAGAGTACAAAAATATCAAGCGCCACTAGTTTCTTCTTAGGGCATGGAGGGTTTTGGAATGACTTCCAACTTCGTATCCTTATGTTTTGTTCATCAGTGTCAAATGGGTGTGCTCTGGGGGAAAAAAGCTGGCTTCAGCTCACACTTAAGGAGGATTCCACCCATACAGAAATCCCAGCTGAGGCAATTTGATGGACCAATATAATTAGCAGATGCAGAGCCAATAATAATGAAAACGGTAATGAGAGCCATTGTAATAACAACTGCGAGTTATCTGTGGACAACAAAACCTGTAATTATTCAGGGGGCTGAATGATTCTGCCGGGCTTGTTTATTGCTTGTCATTTGTGTTAGATTGTCCAACGTCATGCTTTATTAACACACTATCCGGCCTGCTTAGAGGATGATTGAGTAGGAGATTTTGACAACTCTTTCTAAAAGATTGAAAAAGAAAATATATCTTAACCACCATTTACTGGAGCTTGAGTTATGGGGTTGAACATCAACTTTGAGCAGTGGAGGATTGACTGTGGCTTGCTCTGGGATACAGTCTGCTTTTCCATAGCCCTCATGCCTCTTTCATTAATGATAAGCTTTTTCTTTCCTTCTAATGGAGCAAATCTATCCATTTCCCTCAAGAGAACTCCCTTCTGTGGAATTGTGTTTAACAAGTTTTTCACCAAAAGGGAAAACTGATTGAATTTAAATCCTGACACAGTTTCTTATGTAACAGCGGGGAGCAGCCATGCCGGCAGCTGATGGAGCAGGACAGCTTTATATTTGTAATAGCTCTGTTTTACGCTAGAGCTACTTCTTTACTTCAAATCTATCATCTTTTTATGATATCTGTGCATGTCTGGATTAACTCTTGTGTCTCTCATGACATGTCTAACATTCTCAGTCCTCCTTAAGAACTACCGTTGAGTGAAGATGCACTTTTATCTAAGTTTGACTTAAAATTGCCAATTGTGAATGTTTAAGATGTGTATAAAACGCTGCTCTTATAGAAAATCTAACTTTCTGATTTGTTAGAATCATTGAATGAATCTTGCAAAAATCTAGATTGGTAATCCGAAATTTCTTAAATCATGACGGTGCTTTTAATACTTGACTAAATGCACCCAGGTTACTGTCAGAAAATGAACTGATCAGGGAAAATATCAGATTAAATTATATTTAATGATCGATAAATGGCAACTGGATTAGTGCATAATCAAAGGAAAAGGACACAAATTATAAGAAGCAAAGAAAAGAATTTAAACTGCAGCCCTTTGTTGGGGTTTAAACTTGCCTTCGTTTTAGGGGCGACTGCGGGATGAAATGTGGTTAAAGGGTCTGCTCTGTGAGGATCACCTGCTTCTCATGGGAGGAACAGAGCAGCAGTCATAGCACAGAATAGCCTGCAGTAAATCTGTATTGTCCCAAAAGGACAATTAGCTTCCCAGCAACCAGTCATTAAGAGTTAGCAGATATGGAACAGGTGCAGCACACCTCACCGCATAAACCCGGCTGCCGTCTGGAGTCTGTGGACAAGAGTTGGTGCCCATCTCTTTTCAGTTTGACATCTCTTGGTGCCCAAGAGTTGTAGGAGAGTGAAAAGGATGATACTGTGACAATCAGATTTTCAGGGTCAGGATCTGTTCTAGACTAAATTCATGGATCATGTTGAATACACTTTTTATGTTTAAACTGTGATTTAAATGATTAGTTGATCAGCATCAAGCAGCACTGGGGAATTAGGTTTTCTACTCTCAGCTTATTTTGGTCAAATTTCTTACGGAATTCAGACCACATGAACTCCGTTTGGATCGTTTGCCATAGTGATAGGCCTTTTAGCTGTTGAGCAGATGCCCAACATGGTTTCTATTCAATCAACTGTTAATACTGGACATGTAATTTACAGATTATTTGTGTTTCATAGGTGTGTCTACAAAGCTTCAACATAGCAGTATTTTTTTCTTGCACTTTGTGACACAAATAATTTCAACTTTTAATTTAAGTTTTCCCTCTACTTAGTTTTTTTTAATCACTTTTGTTTCTTTTTTTGATGAACTTATCTTAAGCTGACTTGGTCATTTTGATAACTTATTGAAAAAAACTGTATAGGTAAGTTGTGTATTTTAATGCCCCCCCAAGACTCTTTACAATCTTTAATCAGTGCTACAGATGCTGTATATATGACCATCTTTTTTCACTATTGTTTCAAAGTGGTACATTAAACAGCAGAAAAAGATGCCAAAATTTTATACTTAGTTCAACAGTCATAGCTGTGTTTAAGCATTCTTGGATCCTGAACTTTCCCCGCTGCCTGCTAAAGATGTCGTCCTTTGCCTGTAATTTAATCATTCAATCTTCTTATGAGCAGACAAAATTTCATACCTTTGATTTATTTAATACAATGGGAAAAAGAGCTAAAACAAAGTTTTTAAAACTAATCACTCGATGTTCTGGATGCTTACTACGTGAATGGAAGAGTGTTTGAACTATTGCCAAGAGCCTAACACAATCAATGTGGTTCCTGCTTTTTTTAATGTTCACAGTGCAATCCCCTGTGAACTTCCTTAAAACCTGAAACTATGCAGTCAGGGTCCAGTTGCAGAGAACGTTTTTTGTCTCGGAGTGCAAAGAATAACCCTTCTTTTCTACATGTTTCCACTACCAAGATGTGTTAAATAGATGGCTCTTTCCTCATATCTGCACTTGTTCTTTGCCACTTTCACCCTTTCATCTTCAATTACTCCCCCCCCCCCCCCCCCCAGGTGTCCTTGTCTGTGTCACAGTGAGTAGATGCTATCGAGAAAAGAAGGGGAGGTCAATAGTTTGTCTCCCCACCTTATAAATAATGTGGCTCACAGGCTGACGGAATGAGTTTGGATGGCAGCAGCAGGCATGAAGTGCCTGGCATATTATCTTAACGGCCGCTGCCTCCCTCTCTCTTTTCAGTGGGACTTGTTTAATCTAGGTGACACGTACTTGTCTGACCTTGTGCTGCATCTCCTCTCTGTTTGTTGTTCTTTAATGGAGTTTTTCTCGTTCTCTCCATGCGTCACTGCTGGTGTTTTAGCTGAGCGGGAAAGTGTTTTCTTGTCAAAGAACCATGTAATCGCATTATCCTCCACATGTGTTTTCAGCACTAGAAACTGTGTGCGTGCGTGCGTTCGTGTGTGAGTGAGTGTGCCACATTGGCTGCATGGCTGTGAGATTAGAGCAGGCAAAGCGATGCGTTCTGCATGTGTGCTGAGCGGTCGCCGAACACGAAACGCGCTCACGCTCGCATGTTGATATTTTGTGCATGGATGCACGAACACGTCGGCAAATGTTTGCATTCACCCGGTGCCAGGGGGGTTGCGCACACACTCCGTTGGGTTTTGAGCGTTACAGTTTCCCCCCGCTAGCTGCTACAGAGAGGGCTCTGGAGAGCTCTGCTGTTGCTGTAACCGAGCAGCTCATGGGAGAGGCATGGTGGGGGGGTGGACATTTCCTGTGCTGCCCATGCTGCTCGGGGTGAACGATAGTGTCAAGTGTTGGGTTACAGCTCAGTGTGAAGGACTCTGAAAGCAGGTCTGCGTTTCAACAGTGATTCGGCCTTTCTGTTTGTGCTGAAAAAAGCTAACGAAGGTGTGCCGTCCCCTTTGCACTCATTTTGTACGGGTTCTCGGTGCACGTGTCTTAAATACAGCTCCAATCGCTCGGGTGCACAAGGTAGAACGCGCATTTACGCATTTGTGTGTGTATAGGCACGCTGTTAAAACTCAGTGGCTTACCAGTCCGGGAAAAAAAAAAAAAGCACTGGCACTCACACACAACAACATGACTGCCAGGCATATCATCATTATCAGCAGCTGAACACTATCTCAGGAAAAGCTCCCCCGCTACTCTTTGGGGAAGGCTCTCAAAGCCTGGTTTGGTGTCTGATTGGATGACTTTTTTTCTTGCTCTCTCCAGCGTTTTTAGTAGCGTGGTCTGAAATGTCATTCCAGCTCTAAATTGACTCTTCAGCGTTCCTCTGCTTTTTCTGTCTGTCATTCAGCATTACGGGGGAGAAGCCAGAGCCCTCGCTGGCTGCCTTGATCCAGGGAAATACAATGTTGTGGTTGAGCTAGTCAAGCCAACTGTGCGTCTCATTGTCTTCTTTGGGTATAAAGCTTTATATTTACAGCGTGACAATGGGTAATGCTGTATTTACTCTGCATAGCGTACAGAAACGGAGGCAGACTGCGGTGCCCACGGTGTCTGAGGTCTCGCACAAAGGATTTCCGTGATGGTTATGGTATAACATATTGTACTTGTAACTGCCGGCTCCTGCTCTGGTTGCACTGTGTGTATCACATTGCATGATTCACACAGTGCCTCATTTGATTACAGGCGCCAGAGAAGGGGGTCAGAGGCAGATCTGATGATCGTGCAGTTCACGAGGCTCCATAGCGGTTTTGTAGGACATCCCACAAATTCTCTTCACAGGCCCAGAGAATAATGAATGGGCCTAAGTGGGATTTGAGAGGGCTATCCCTATTCCATCTAATTGCCCCCCCCACTAAGTTTAATTACAACTCTGTGCATACTTCACATTGGGAGAAGCTTCCAGTGGGGCTGTTTCTGCATTATTCTTTTTCTTCCTGTTAAGTTAGTGGCGACACAAATTGTTATAAAGGCGTACTCTGAGAATATGACCATTGTGTGGTCTTAGCTTATTTGCAATTTACTGTGTTTTGATTTTCATAGGCCATTAAGTGCCATTTTAAAGATTGTGGTATAAACAAAAAAGTCTAAACGGGGACAGTTTGATTTCATGTGTGGGTTTAAAGGCAATTGTTCAGTTTTATGTTGAACGTCAATTCTTGCCAACACAGACATATTTCAATGGTCCAAGCTGCCAGACTTTTTAAACTGTTGTTTCAAATAGCTGTTTACTCCAGTAAATGTCACTGTCTATGAAAACAAGAGTGTGTGTGTGTGTGCGCCTGACAGTTTGAATCATTTGTAACATCTCTTTCTGTGCCACATTGATACAGTAGATGTTTTTGGAATATGTGAGAAGTTGATAGCAGAGGCTGGTGCGGGATTAGGAGAACTTTTCCAAAAGGTTGATTTTTACTGCTATATCTTAAAAGCACATAAGAAATTTTCTGAAATGTTTATATTGATTGTTCATTTCTCATGTTCCTGCGTCAGTTTGCTCTCAGATGTTATGTGATCTCTGTAAGACTTGCAAATGCTTATGTTTGCCGGCTCCCTGCAGAGCTGCTGTTTTATTAGCATATGTGCCTGTGTTTTGAGGTTCAGTTACTCTGCATCTATGTGTGTGTGTGTCCGCAAGTGAATGTTTATACAGCTATGGATGAACGCTTCAACAAGCAGGCCACATGTGTATTGTCAGCAGAGTCCCTGCGGACCTGCCGCAGGAAGGCCCAAACTTAGTAATGGACAGGTTTACCTACATACTGCCGCCTAAGTTCCCCGCTGCTCCAGGGAGCTGCCGCTGCTTGGCTGACTGACTCACGTTCACACACACACACACACACACACACAGGGGCTGTACACGGTCCTCAACGAAGCAGGTGTCAAACACAACTGGCATTGTTGTCATCCCCCGAAAATAGATGGACAGACGCGTGGCAGTGTGCGGCGCAAGAGGCCGTGGAATCGGTGTCCCTTTGTAAATGAGTTTGAAACAAATGCAGGATAATGAGCACTAATTATTTTCGCCGCACCACCTGTTTAAGGAACGTTTGCAGAGCCGAGGCCAAATGCCAGCCCGGTGTCCCTTCTCTCTGGCGGGGAAGACGAGCTCAGATTGGGCTTTGAGCAGTTCACCAATTTCCTCAGCCCTCTTTCTTCCAGGCTCGGTTCGCTTTATTTGAAGTCCCCGCACTTGGGGTGATGTTTGTTCGCAGATTAATGTGAGCCTGGTGGCTTTTAAGACAGTGTCAGATCATTAGTGAAGCCCGTGTCACACATTCACAGCAGGGTGGATGAGACACGTGTCTCAATTTGTCTTTGGGAGCCTGCAGCAGCCCCATCAAAGCAGCCTCTCATTGAGTGCGAATCAATCAGCGGGTATTATCTGATGCCCCTTCATTAAGAAACAAATCACCCCTTAAATCATGTGATAAATAGTATATATTCTAAATTTCATCTCATTCATGTTGTAATTACGAAAAAGACCGAAACCAAGTACCTTTTATTGCCAATGTAGAATAGGATGGAATAGAAACCAGTCTTTTACAAACAGAGGAATCATGATATAGAACTTCATCCATCCATCAATCATCCATCCATCCATCCATCCATCCATCCATCCATCCATCCATCCAT
>CAJRST010011112.1:5981697-6014055 GCA_907169785.1 Menidia menidia | reverse complement strand
ATATATATATATATATATATATATATATATATATATATATATATATACATGACCAAGACATATTGCATATGACTTTCAGACATTGTTCATCCCTCTTGAAAAACCTCTGACCACAAGGCAATCTCTTCAGTTTCCACAATTTCTCAGGAAAACTGAGAGATAACAGACATAGTGGGATATCTGAGAGGATGTGATAAAGACCCGAGTAAGGATTTCTCTGCTTTTCCCTGTTATGTTTGACCAGGTGCGCTTTTAAAATGCCTCCACATGAGTAACCATGAGTTTCTTTGGGTTTTTTGTTAGATTTAGACCCTCTTATATGCAGCCTAGATATATAGATAGATAGATAGATAGATAGATAAAAATGTGTGTGTGTGTATGGTCAGCCTCACGAAGAGAGTTAAGAGGAATGAGTGAATGAAAGCTGTATTTTACCCTTACCTTCTCATTCTCTTTAATAGGCCTTACCGACAGGCAGTCTTATGCCATTAAGTTATTGTTCCAGCGAATGGAGTGCTTATTTGACATGCAGGCCGACATGTTGTCCATTAAATCACACAGTGCGCTTCACTTACACTGAGATGCTTTTTTCCAGTTACTTAAACATATTTAGTCTCCCCTGCATGGATTGTCAAAAGCCATTCTGTTAATCTGCAAATATACGTCCCGTTCCTTTTGATTTGTATTTCCTGCTGATTTACTTAAATGCATCTCTAATGTCTTGTGGTGAAAGGTTTTGCTATCCTTCATCAGGTCCTGCTCAGGGATTTTGCTAATCCCGTGCCTGCTGAGCTGACCTTTTTAAAAACCAAAGCCAGCTTTGCTGAGGCTGTATCTAAATAAAAACTATTTCAGCAACCCTTCTTGTTGGGAACAGTTATTTATGCTTCTGGAGTTCAACAAAATCTCTGTAAAAGAGTTTATTAAGCATGCCGAGTTGAAATCGATTATCATGTCGTCTGGAAAAGAGTGAGTAGTTTTTCCTTTTGCGCAGAGCACTTCAGAATTCCCCATCATTCAACTGAACCAAAATAAATCTGGAAGTGAAAGATAAAACTGGCACCTTAATTATACGTATGTACAAATCGTTAGCACTCTGTCCACTTTGTAAAGTAATTGTACTTCAGATATGTTTTTAAAAGGTATAAGAAAAAGCTTTATTCTACATGATGCATTAGTCAAGCAATCTAAATTTAAATTCGAATGAAAATAAGTAAGTAATCCATGCTCATTTGACACTCCAGTGAATAGATTTTCACACTGAAAGAGAACACCAGTAACTCTGACTAAATAACTGTTTTTTAAACTTTTGGCCTAAAAGAAAAATTGCCGGTCTGCTTGGTTGCAAGACAACAACGCCCTCTCTGCTTTTAAACTGAAGTCTAAACGTTGTGTCTTTTTCAGCTTGTGATGACTGTGCCTTTTTTTAATACCTTTCGTTTGTCTTTTTGCTTATCGTATGTGTACTTCCAACCATTTATTTTACTGCCATTTGAATTGCTTTGAGGATGCAACTATCTTTTTGTGTTGGCTCCGCTTTTTTCCCGTTCTTCGTAGCACTTTGGGTCACAGTTGTGTTTGAAATGTTCTTTATAGACAGAGATGAGTGCGTGTTCAGATGAAAAGCAACCCTTTCCCTCAAGAGACTCTCTTAGGTATTCACCTAAGCTGCACATAGCTTTATAACTTAATCAGAAATTGTTGATGTGGAGACATCAGGAAGCAGAATGTCGTGCTTGTGCTGCTGTGAGACAGATGTTTATGCAGACTGTAGCGGGTTTATTGCTCTCCCTCCACTGATGTAGTTTTGCATAAAGAAGAGTAGTGGGACTGAGCCTTAGTGCTGAGTTAGGCAGGAATAGCAGTGTTTGCATGCAAAGCAATCTTCCATAAACTCAGTGTAGGAAAGCGCATATAAACAGCAGAAAGATAATACTGGCATTTACTTTATTTCCTTGAAGCTGTGGAAGGTGTTTAATTCTACTTTATCACATTATGTTGGCTTGAGTGAAAGTCATTAACCTTGTAATGTTCTCACTTAGAGAAAGGTCCAGGGGAAAGTGTCTCTTTTTTCCTCTCTTAAGTAAAAACAGTAATATGATCTCTTATTTTTCTAACTCTGAGGTGTGGGGTGGTAAAGTTTGAATCAAGTCAAATGTAAGGTAATGTAACCAGACATTTAAGGGTTTATCAGTTTGTACTGTGTAACAAGGAGCCATCATGAGTAGAAATTCCGATATGCAACCCATAAAGCTTAAAATGGACGTGAAACTTTGAATGTGAACTTTGACAGCGAGCGCTCGTGACACCAAACGCTGCCACTCTGTCATTGCATATGTCTGTCAAACCTCAATGCTTACACCCACAGGTGTAACACTCAGTTTGTACAAGGTTTAACAACCAGCTTCAAATGGATGCCAGAGGCGAGACGGTCTGTCATTTGTCACCGATCCGGTGAAGTATGTTCCAACCTGTGATAACTTGCAGAAACTAATGCTTTTTTGCTAGTGTAGAAAGAAAAAAGAAAATAAATTGCTGTGCTTTGATTATCCTTTAGGTTAGTTTGAGCTTTAAAGCTTTATTTGTATGAACATTGGTGCTATTGGTATCAAGCGTACACTCATGTCCAGAGCTGGTACAGATGCAGCAGTAACCATTGTCAAGAGATTGACAATGAATAAAGTGTGTGAATGTTTGAATCATGACACATTTTATGACACGGAAAGTGCTATATTTCTTGGTTAATGAGGAACGTGTGTGTTTCACAGCCCCTGTCGTAAAAGGACGTGTCAGAGAAATAATTTCTGCTGCGAGAGAAAAATAAAGCTGCAGAAAAAAAAGGAGCCAGCTGTTTGGTGTGAGGGGGTTTATTGTGGTTGTTGGTAGAGCAGAGGAGGTGAGGATTCTCTTCGGGGACCCCTGTGGCAGCTCTGATCTCGTCTTCAAGCTGGCTGTGTTGGGATAATAGAACCCCTCGCAGCCATTAACCGAGTGTGTCACAGTGGGCTGTTCTCAATGCCTGGCTCCTCTCAGGCTCTCCGGATACAATGAGGTGGACTGGGCTACGCTGTGGTACACACACCCAACCACCGGCACAGCCTCTGCAGCTGTCACTCACAGAAATGACTGTGGTCTCTTGACCTTACACATGCTGGTTTGTTGTATTTGCCAGAATGCTGGCCTTGCATTTTTTTTAAAGCCGTTAAGAGCTTTGCAGCACCACTAGTTGAATTACATACTTAACTGTCGGAGACAGAAAAGGGAAATTTCTAAATGTAATTCATAACAAATGAGCAATTACGGAATAAAACAATAACACAGGAGAACAGATGGGCCCACAGCACAGCGGATCCGTGCAGACAGACCATAATGCCGGTCTGCAAGTCATAATTCATTACCAGGCTCTATTACTCATCTTTTCCCCCTCTCACTTGCCATTTGTTATTGTGCCTAGCACCCAAAACCACACATCTGTGCAAAGGTAGCATTCACATTACTGTGAGAGATGGGATTTTGGTAATTATTCAACAAATGTTAGCATTTAGTTGAAGCAAGTGTGTAAACTTGTTTGGCAAGAAAAGGAGATACTGCTTAGGAAACTGGGATTTTATGTAATAATTTACTGCTATGACACCGGAATTTAGCTTTTTTTGTCAAATGACTTAAAGAAAGTTCTGACTAAAACCCCTGAGATGTAGGCGACTCTGCACTGTTGTAAAAAACCAGACATCTACTTATGTTTCCTGTCTTTGTTACAGGACAAAGAGACGATCATGGAAAAAGTGCTTTGCAGGCCACTTGGGGCTTTTCAATCCACCATAAACTCTGTTCCGTTTCCTCTGCTGCTCAAATCTCTAAGCCTTACCACATGTACTCTCATACCATACAAACCACTAAAGGCTTCTCTAATATTTGTTCAGCCACAACTAATTTAATCTGGTCCTAATCTGTGCTGGGTCCAGCTCCCATGCTGTAGCAGTATGCTAAAAAGAGGAGCGAGCATCTTGTTGATCTGCCTGTCAGCGTCCAGTGGTTTATTACTAATTCCTATCATTAGCGCATATTGATGGCGTGTGGCTCAGAGAGAAAAACCATCCAAAACCGGCAGCCAGGGACTACAGCAGAGGAAATAAGGAGGGATTGATGGTCACTTCCTGCATCGCTCACTCCGCTCCTAAGGCAGCTGACAGCAGCTTCCTGTGGTTTCTTTGTCGTTTGCTGGGAGAAACAGACAGACAGTAAGCGAGACAAAGCAAGTGAGGTAACTGTTGCCAAGTTGCTCCCATTGTTAAAGCAATCCAGGTACCAACCCAACTCCAGTTCATATGCAGCTTAGAAGAAGATTCAGGCACTGGTTGAATTTAAACATTTGAACAAACAGATCGTTATAGAGTCAATATTTCAGGCAAACTATGAACTGTTCATACTCAGATTTACTTCCCCAGGAAGTGAACTCAAAGCTTAACTGATATGCAGCCCACATCCCCGTTGTCTCATTTGGATTGATTCCAACAGTGCAACATCATACCTTATTCATGCCAAGGGCTAAGCATATGTTGCTGAAAGAGGTGAATGCCTTTTACAAGGCAAGCAATCAGGGCTAAAATTAGGCCAGAACCTCCAAAGATTTTTCACTTTGTATTTAACACAGGACAGATGCTTTAGTTGTGCTTTCTGTAACTTCTTAACTTCAACAGTTTTGCTAATTTGCACGCTTGGTTTTTGTATTTTTGGACCAAAAAGAATAAGAAACATACATACAGTGTTGCCTAAAAAAAATCTTACAAACCACATTTCATCCAATTCCTCCCAAAAAAAAGCAAGAAAAGTTTAGTTCTCTTAATCCGGCTCACTGATCTCTGACATAAAGCCACATCATAGTTCCCCCAGCATGGTGACTCGGTGGATTTGATAATGTCAGTTTCTGTACAATGAGAGTGATAAGGAACTGAACCAGATAAGATCTTATCAAAACCCTACTGTGCAAGCATTCCATGAGGCATCACGCCAGAGAGGGCAAAGTCGCCCCTCATTAGTCTTTCTGTCAAAGCCACAGAGATAATGTAAAGAAAACAAAGCTTTCAATACAAAGACAAGTTTCAGCAGAGGTGTCGCTGCAAGAAAAAGAAGTGTTATGATAAATCATCTTTCACGATAACTTCATAGCTGAGCAAACAAATTACTCACAATGCACGGAACAACATTTTTTTGGTTTTTAACTCTCTTTGTACTGGCCATTCAGACATTTAAGGCCTGTTATTTATGCTACCAAAGCCGAGGATAATGTTAGTGGTGAGCTAGCTAGCATATTTTACTCATTTGCTAACAAGTATGTAAGTATTTTCACTTATACCTTTTGTAGGTAAGTGTTAAACAGGTAAATGTCATTGATCTAATTGAGTTTCAATTGTGAATTTCATATGAACTGACATTTTGACTCCTGATGACCATGTTAAGTGTCCATCAGCCAGCTGTGTGTAACTGGCCTTGACTCATTGCTGAATAGGATGTAGTTGCCAGAGGCCAAACACAACCACCGTGAACAAATTTTTCTGTTATTTGTTTTTTCTTTTCTCTTGTTTATGGGTTTCAAGGGTTTCAATATGAGGAAATGGCAGATGCCCTGAAGGCAGGCGGCCGAGAGCCTGGAAGTGTGAAGATGAACCTTAGCTGCACTGATGTGAGCTGGCCTGTTTACAAGCATGAGGAGGTATATCTCTGTTGTGTATATTACACTGTTCAGCTATACTTTTCCTTTCACCGTCGGTTCGCTTCACTTTGGACAAAAAGCCCAGACCCTTTAGGAGGGGCCTCAGCAGCTGGAATTGATTTCTCCAGCCCGCAGCCCTGTGTTATCCTTGTTCCCTCCTCCAGTGCATTCTCGTACTAGGAAGTTACCGTCTCACTGGCACTAAACGACCCCCTCTCCCTCCTCTGATAAATATTGCAGGCTTTTACCAGTTGAGGCCGGACATTGTCAGGATATTGCTCTGCTTTTAGCACCAGAAAGACTTCCGCTTCCCGGCTCTTTGAACCAGGCGGTGCAAGAGACAGGAGGCAAGAGTGTAATTGCCAGGGCGGAATGTGCTCTGCACCAATTAATGGCAGCCTCCTTTGAAAGAGGAGTATTGTAGGGGTGGGGATGACTTTCAGCTGCTATTGTTGCCTCCTGATTGAGGCCTCTTTGAGACAGCGAGCTAGTCAGCTTGTTGAAACATCGTGCAGCTGAAGCTCCACAGAATACCGAAAACCCCAAAAGCTAAAGTGATAGAAGACATGCATTCAGTAGTTCTTCTTTTAATACGTCTGACTGTCATTACAAATGGGGGAAAAATCTTAATCCTGCAGTTTAAGCCTTTTGACATGATATTAGTGTTGATCAGACAAGATTTATAAGGGAGTATCTTTGAACTTCTTTTTGGTCAGTGTCTACTCTTTGTATCCTGCACATCGGCTACATCACACAGCTTGTTCTGTTGAGTTTTCATCTAAGACCTTCAAAGCTGGTGCAGCTCAATTTCCTGCCTTCTTCCAGTTCAAGAGAAAGCCTGTCAGTTCTGTGTGCTGCAGGAGCCTCACGAAAGCCTCATGACCCACATCAAACAGTCCGATGGCCACAGAAAATATGCAAGTTGCTTTATGAATTTGCTAGTTGCAGCATAAATTGGCAAACTGCACCAACGTATTGCATAGAACGTTTTTAAGCTTGAAATATTAACATCCTGTGAACATCCTGTGGCATGGACAGGCATTTGTGTTCTTAGGCTGAGACAAGATGACTTATCTGTGATTTTTTTTACCTCTATTTGGTTTAATGTTTTTCATCCCAGCTTTGATGATTCAATGAAATACACCAAACACATCTCAAATAAAAAAAAAAAACCCATCTGTCTCCCCCTATTAAGCCTGTATTCTGTGAGTTAATGGGTTATGAGCTTACCAGCTGCTTGTGGTGCATCAGCAGAACAGAGAAAAAAAAAAAAGGATACTTGAAATTAGAAAACTAATGATTATTTTCTCCACTGATGGAAACGGCTTCCTTTTCCAATAGAGCTGCAACACTCTTTAGGTCAAAACCAAACATTAAGGTTGATTAATCTGTTTGTTCAAACCAACAGTAGTGAAAACAAACATAAAAATCAATTGTACTGTTCTTTCTAGAAAGAGGAATGCATGACACACACAACTACCCCTTGCCGTGGTCTCTCATTACCTTGCTCGCTGAAGTTAAGGGAAATTGAAGTCTGCACAGGAAACTCAGCTGACAGAAGGTAAACTGCATGTCAAGTGAGCCGGAGTAGTTTTTCTGGGGCAGTTGATCCGCTCCTCACAGCTTCATGAAATAACACCGCTTCCAGCTAACATTTTTGAGCAGCCATGTATTTATACTTAAACAATGCTTGTTTAAGTGACAGCAAAAGTAATTAAGTTAAGGTTTCTTTCTCTTTGAAGCCATAAAACCGACCTATTTGAATCAATATTACATACCGACGGTAACGTCTGTGCTTCTTTGACTCTTCTCTGTGTAATCATACATAATTTACAGAGTAAGATGTGAATAATATTAGATGAAGATTACAAACACACTGTCAGCATTTCCAGACTCAGTACAGCTCGACACCGCTTTATTAGTTTTGTCAGGACTTTATTTTTTTGGTTTGGTGCCAAACTCGACTTTTTGCTAATGACAGACTAATTCCACTTTGGAAAATTAAAAACTATATGCCGGTAGATCAAGAAAGCTTATGGTTGACTTATGGGCCATCTCATATTTGACTGTTTATAGATATTGCTTTACTTGTTGCCCCTCATTTTTCATATCTGCTATACATCTTTCATTACCTGCTTTCAAAACCTTCCCATCCAGTTTTATTAATCTTTGTGAAACTCTTGAAAAGACATGTTGAAATTACACTTTTGTTATTACAAATGCTGCTGCTGGTGCAGTAGTAGGGATAGTAATGGGATTCTTTATGATGATTTGTCTGGAGCATATCATGTGGAAACATTAAAAGGTTAGAAAACAGCATTCGGCTTTCTTGCAGACAGTACCGGTGCACAGCTTGTGAGATAATCGGGTCACCGTACAGTTATTGACTGGAGGTCTGCTCCAGAGAGCAGGACCAGCAGTTTTGTGGCTGTTTGGCTGAGTTGTTGCACCTAAATGGAGGCTCCGTTTTGAGCCTGTGTGTAAGATGGTGCTTACCCATGTAACGCCAAATTCCACATCCCAGCTGAAAATGAGCTTGTGCACAGGATAGTGAGTCCCAGTGACAAAAGAACCATCGCACCATAGGATTGAAAATTGCGATGCTTGTCTATATTATTTTTACACCGATACGTTTCATTTACAATATTCCTGCTCATCACAATGATGATGTGAGTGGGACTGAAACAAGTGAATTATACAGTTCGCTCATCTCACTCGTAATTGCAGCTGAAAGCAGACAGATGTGAGTGATGTTTCCTCTCTCCAATTATGTGAAGCTGACATTACTTTTCTTGGCTTAAACCCTGGCTAAAAAAAAAAAAAACAGAAATAATTAACCACCGTTTTAAATTCTGTTCACACTTGAGTGTTTGGGAACATTTTTTTCATAAGCCTCAGATCAGTTGTGCAAATTGTATTAACCCCCTTTTCACACAGATCATAACAAGCTAAAGTTGCCAAAAGCGCTGGCACTAAGCGGTGAGAAAAATTGCAAAAGCACGAAAGGCAGAAAACTCTGGAGGCAACCGTAGCCCCAACGCAGTGAGATGCAGTGACAGCACTGACAGGGATACAGTTCATTTTCGAGTTGTTGTGTGTCTCGGCTCACGCTACTGAGCCGAAGAAGGCACAGAGAGCAGCGAGCAGCAGGCAGCCAGAGACAAGGGGGCTTGTTCGGCAGCCCAGCTACACTAAATCTTCAAAGAGAAGATTTGTATGAAGACATCTGCTAGATATTTCCGAGGCGGTCCTTGCTGTGACACCGTCAAAAAAAAAAAAGGAAAAAAAGTTTTTCGCTTTTCTGCTCGCCTCGCTCCTCCCTACCACTTTTTGTTTTTCTTAAACCATTATAGGATTTGCACGGATATGATCTGCACTCTGCGTGTTGGTTTTTTTATGAATGCAGGGCGAGTTTTGTATGTGAAACAGGAAGGCGAGCCGTTTTCACATATTCTGCTGTTTGTCAGCGCGTTGCTCTCATGAAGCCTGAGGGGACGCCACGCAAAGTATTGGCATGAGTCATTATTTCCGTGGGCTACGTGTTCTGCTCGTATACACATGCCGTTGGAGACGTTAGACTGATAACTAAAAATACCTGCTGCAGAAATTCAGGAATACAGAATCTCTGCAGCCATTTAGACTGTATCCCTTACAAAGATGCATGAAATGTGCCCCCAGACTCTTTACTAAAGTCCCCCATCACGATTGCTGAATTACTTTTCTTATGCAGAAATTCTAATTGCCTCAATTAATCTCATTAAAAGAATGTCAGTTGCCAAGACGCGGAGTGTGCATGCCAGCTCTATGCTGGGAGTACTGTAATTAAATTACAATGCAGACAGAATAAGGTGCATTTTAAGTCGTATCAAATAAAACATTTCTATGGTCTCACGGGATTTTAACAATGCTGATTTGACGCTGATTAGAGCACACGCGGAGAGAGCGGTGCACTTTGCTCATTCCTTTTTGTCGTCATTAAAAGCTGTGTTATTGCCTTGCTGCTGGAGGATTTTCATTTCTCTCCTCTTTTATGGACTAAAATGCCTCTGGCCTATTTTCAGCTAATGTACTCTTGGGTATGTGATGCCTATTGTGTTTTCTTTTAGACGGGCCTTTTTCGGTTACGCAGCCTTTTTACTCTGATTATTTTTTGCCTCTGTTCCCGTCTGTGTGATCTGCTGTCACGGCAAAGCGTGGCGTTTGATACCCGCTCAAAGAGACGACCCACGATGCACCTGAACCTGGAGAAGAGAGAGAAAAAAAAACTCTTAAAGCTCGTTTGCGGGGGCCCCGCCGGCGTCTGAGCCCGTCGCTTAACACGCCGGCTCGGCTTCTCCCGTTAGACACCCGGGGTAAACCTGCAGCCGGAGGAGTGGGGCAGTCTAAACAGACTGCATTATTAGGTGCACAGCTGGAGGCCTGCTCGCCTCTCGTTTGTAGCGCCGCGACGGGAGCGTAAACAACGGTGTAATCTCCTTAACCCCGGTGATGTAATCATCTGTAAAAAGCGTCGATAGTGGGCTCAGAGTGAGCCGGGCCCTCCGCCGGTGCCGGGCAGCCCGGGGGGGCCGCTCGGCGTGGAGCTGCTGTCCACGCGGGGCCACTCGGTCCCAGATAGATGGCTAAACGTGGATTAGTTTATTGATCTCCTCCTGCAAACTGAATAATGAGTCATGGCAAGTGCGCGCCGTGGCGCCGATTGCAGGCCGCAGTTATCCAGTTACACTTATTTCCGTGAGCGCGAGTTTATCTTCACACATTGGCCCCTCGGGTCCGTTCAGATGGATGGGCCTGAAATAAGGACCGAACTGTAAAGGAAAGCTTAAGGTGGATGTACTCGCTAATGGGAGGTTATGAGAAGAACTGTATATGTTTTTATTGTAATAATGGCTTTTTGCGGTTTTTATTCAGTGATAAACATGATGCAGTTGTAAGACTGAGAGTGGGTAAGGGTGGTAATGACCTGGGGGCTCAGCTTTATGGCTCTGCTGACCACATGCTGAATGGAGGCGAAAATGTTGATTGTTTGTATTCCCTCGCTGATGTTGACTCTGATCAAAAGAGCAAAAGACAATTTTCCCCTGTTGTAATCCGAAAAAAAATGGCTCTCCGCTCGATGTCACAGTCTCTTGTCATTGACCATGTGTCCTGCTCCCAAAGTCCATTCACTGAAGACACTTCTTGTCCATAAGCCAGTATGTGGAGCACGCTAGGTATTGAGACAGATTTCAGATCCACAGATCTGTGTGGGTATCTGAGCTAAGCTCTCTTATGTTCCTTTACTCCCTAATTATACAACAAAAAAAGATCCAGTTGTTCATAGTTGAATTTATTTTCTCTTTACAAAGTTTTTGTCCTGCTGGGTTTAGTCGTTTTCCACTAAAAAGAAACAAAACAAACATTAGTGCTTGAACCTGCATAGGGAAAAGTCTTCCTTCAGATCTTTTGTAGCCACTAGTTTTCCAACCTAAGGCAGGTCTGTTTACCAAAGTGAATTTGATCCTAGTTTTACTTCTGAGCACCAACACTGATACAACTGATGAACTCTGGCTTTGATTGGGCCTTAAGAGTGAGAAGAGCACAGCAAATCAGATGGGTAAATAGCTAGCAAAAACACCTTTAAAATTCATTTGTAACTAATATGGAAAAAAAATGTCAGATAATTATGGAGGGATTTTTGTCCCCTCTTTTCAATTCTGTTTCGGATAATAGAAGTGTTTTCAGTGTGCGCAGCAGTTTGAAGGTCTTTAGATGGCATTTAACTCAGGTAGAGGCCTGGACTTGGACGTTCAGGGAATATCTGAATGAATATGTTTCTACCATCTTAACTTGTCTGGCTAAAGTAGACAAAACATCTTTTTGGTTATTTCCAACGAGAACAACTTGGTCGGTTGAGTATCAGAATTACTTCTTCTATAGGAATAGGTATTATTTAGGGGACGAGCTGCTTTATAAAATGCAACCGAAGCCTCAAAATGTCAATCAAAACACTTGAAATAAGCATTCACAGTAAGTATGAGTATGTGAGGGTTAAAGTGTATCATTCTGTCAAATTTAATAAACAACCAGTTCTCGCTTCATATTGATTGGCTATTTTATTCTCTTCTGCTTTTGTCAATAGGCATATTTTTTCTCTGTGCACAATATGACAGAGACCCTAGTGGGTGTAGGAGCACCTGCATGTGAGGGGTGGAAATGGCATATTTGACACAGAGTTGCAATGGAAAAGTCTCACTTCTTATTTTTCTGAGCTATGATTGTATTCTAATCCTTTAGTAGTTTGAATTTAAAGCCAGACCATCCAGAAAGTGACGTTTTGCTGAAAAATATAAACCCTCACCACGTAATATTAGGGTCCAAATTCAACCAGAAAGCGAAAAACAAATGTGTGTTATGGAGAAAACGTGTTGGTCTGGAGACCTCGTTACACACGTGTGTGTTTGGGGATGGAGAGGAAAGACAAGCCACTGAGGTCCAGGCCCCCTCTGTCCTCTTTATAAATAGTTATTAGCTGTATCACACAGTGTGGGCAAACAACCCAGTTGACCATTGTAGGCCATTTTACTTTTTTATTTAAAAAAAAAAACTAAAGAAATCGTGTTCAGACATGACATTTTTTGTCCTCTGTGTAGCGAAGGCAACTAGTTATATTTGAGATGATATTTTTTTGTTTTTTGTTCATTTCAAATGATAAAGCATAACAAACATTTTAATTCAATCTAAAGATTTTGTGTACAGCTGGTTGTTGTTGTTGCCTCTGTAGTTCTAGCTCTCAGCATTATGCCAAGTTTTCGGTTAAATCCTTTTCAACATCACAAAGCTTTTGAAATAAGTATATTGGGCTCATGGTTTTGGGCCCACGGATTTAAGCGGAAAACAATTCTGCACGCTTTGAACTTTCCAATACAGGCAATAGATTTGCTCGCTGCTTTTCCCTGTGAGCTAATTACCATTAAACGCACAACGAACCAAACACTTTTTTCTGAGTAAACGCCGGCTCAAGTGGCAGGCAGCAAAGCGTAGCGTGCTCTCTTTCTTACCCCTCTCACAACACTACCCATTAAATTCATTTGTCTTTATAAAGGCACTGAGTATTTTTTTTTTCCCACCATGTCTACTTTGCATTTAATCTCGCGCACAGTTCACTTTACACATGACTCACGCTGTTGCTTAGACCGGCGTGATTACCAAGCTTTCTCTCTATTAAGTTTCCATGACAATGGAATGAGCTGGCCAGGAAGGTCGTAGAAGAGATAGCTACTACTTACCATATTCAGCACGGTTCGAAGCAGGTAATTATATTCAGACTGACACGGTTCTTCTGCCTCTCTCCGTTCCTTCCCGGCACAGTTTAAGCGCTGGTGTTGAGCTTTGACAGGGCCACTTTTGTTCACGATAAAGCCTCTAGACAACGCTCATCAGTGCGGTGTACGATCGCTGCCTGTCAGAGCATGGAGGGTCAGCCCCCGGGGGGGGAATCTTATCGGTCCAGAGGCCATCGCAAATGCCCACCGAGATACAAGGGCTTCTTGCCTCTCTCTGTGGGGAGTCCTACGGCTGACAAAGATGGCTTCTCTCAGTCCGCACCGATCCTGACTGGCAGCTTGGCAGACGGACAAACAGAAAAATACAGAGAGGGATAGATATTGATGGGCAGATGCTCGCAACCCACACAAAGAGGCGCTGGTCTCCTCCTGCATTAGCGCTAACTGACAGATTGGCAGGCAAGATGGATATGAAGGCAGACAGAAAGCTGACATATGTATATAGCACACATGAGATTACGTTTTTTTTGCGCGCACGCACACATACACACACGCAGGCATTCCACACACCCACGCGGCAACACTAGGTCTGCATTCTTGCCATATTTTTCTTGGAGCCCGTGAATGGCGCGCTCCACAAATGGATCCTTGTGCATTATGTTATTGAATTCAACACCAATCCCCAAGTGGTGCTCTCACCTCTCCGGGCTGCCAATCACTTTCACTCAGCTGCTGTGCCACCCGGCCCGGAGTGACCGCAGGGTTTGAGGGGAAACGGCACATTCAAGGACATGTCTATTAGCACCGAGCTGTTGCCCCGATGCCTGCTGTAGCAGATAAAGTTTGAGGAAGGGCACTTTGACTTCCTGTTATTGTGTGCTAATGGCTATCTCGGGCTCTGACCCCCTACGGTAACGTTTACTCACAGAGACATCAATATCTATTTCATCGGACTGTAAAACAAGCATAATGCTGGTTTCATTTAATTACATACATGCACCCGGTATGACAAATGGTCTGTTATTACGCTGTCAATGTTTTAGGCACAACAGACAAGCCATTTGTCTTCATATTGTAATGAGTCAGTTTTTCAAACCGTAATTACCTTTTAGACCGGGTGACAAATGACAGGAATACAAGCAAACCCACACACGCAGGCCCAGACTGTCTGAGCACAAACAAAACGCACAAGTGTTAAGGCTGAGTCAGGGTTGTGGTGACCTTTAACCCCCCCCTCCTGTTAAATCACAGACCATTTCCCTCGTGAGCCTCAGTCGTGTCATCACAGGTTAAATAAATTTAGACATAGAATCAATATCCCTGAGATTTAAGGACTGCTGATTCAAGCCAGTCACTTCCTGATCAGGAATTTCCCTCTGATAAATTTACTGACACGGATCTCATATCCTTTTGAATTGTTGAATGAACTGGTTTTGGATTGCCGTTTAAATGTCCCATTTGCTTCTGTTTTTGCACTGATTTTACATTTGAATAGTCAATATGCCCGAGGTTATCTGAACCACTTTGTGGCATTTCAGTGGCAATAAGCTGGGTAAACAGGATTTTGTGTTTTCTTTTATGATTTTTTTTCCTTTTTCTTTCTTTTTTTTTCATCAGATCAAGCGCAGTCATGCAGGACAACTAAGCCAAGTTTAACCAGACACTGGCATGTGAAATCTGCTTATTAAAAGAAGACTCAGAAGCTTAGTTTTTTTCTTGGTGCATGTTTCTGAGCCATTGAAACTAAAGAAGAAGAAGGTTTTTCTGGGCAGGTGTGAGTTTAGTATCCCAGTGATTGTCAGTTGTAGAGGAATTTCAGTTGATCAGTAGTTGCTAGTTGTGAAATTAAGATGTTTTTTCTTCACTTTTAGGTTCGACAGAAGTTACTTTCACTTGTTTTAGCTGTTGGGATCCTGCTTTTCGCACGTGGCAGATTTAAGCAGAAGATCAGGCTTTGCAAACTTGTTTTAATTAGCTTCAAGCTTCTGTAGCGCATGCAGGCAGCTATGCAAATAATACCTCGATGTAATGGGTTTTGCACTCGCGGCTGACATCAGTGATAAAGTCAAATAAATCCCAACAATAGACGTGTTGAAACAAGCGTCGAGATATCAACGCATAACCCCTCTGTGAGCCGCAGATAGCTGTGCCGGCTGCTTTATCAAGGAGCTTCTTTTTAAAGGTTGGCTCGTAATTCCATGTGAGAAAAAAAAACGCCTCTCAGGCCCGCCCACCCCGAGTAGTCTGAACCCTGCCGAAAGACACATTCGGTACACCTAATCCGGATCACGCTGCTGGAGTTTAAGATACGAGCGGCAGATTGCAATGAACGGGGGACTTGCTTGGCCGTGAGAGGGACACTGGGAGTTGCATTACCCCATCAGAGTTTAATAGGGATAAAATTAGGTGCTAGTTGGCTGAAAAATGGGGACGCCTTTTATGGGGCCGTTTGAATATTTAGTCACTGGACATGAGTGGAATCGACCTCTTAAAAGTCAGTGTCGTTAACCAGGCCGAGGGAGGCTGGGAGGGACCGGACGGATGAGGGGTTGGAGCACAGATACTCATTTAATGGTCTATGAACTTTACTGTGGCGAATGTGTGTGTGTGTGTGCGATATTACGCTTTTATTGGGCCTGTAAAAAGTTTTGTTGTGAAAAGACACACAGATCGGGGTCAGCTGAGGCCCGGGCGTGCGCCGGCAGGCCCCGGATTTCGCCGGAGCTGCCAGCTTTCCCGACGAAAGCGTAAACAGACAGCCGCCGCCAGCACGCCGCGCGCTGATCCCCGTAATGCCCCGCGGGAGGACTGAAGCGAAAACCTGGCAGAGCAACAAGTGATCTTGCGGGCTGAGGGCGCCTTCTCCTCCGGTTAAAGAGATTTTGCGAGCCGGCGTTTCATGTGAAAGATCAAACTCCTGGCGCCGAGCGCTTGGAGTTAATGTCACCAGATGGATGTCATTGGTGGAGGAGTTCTTTGTGTAATCTGTCCCAGTTTAGAGGATCTCAGATATTTTGGGGAGGGATTTTGAGACAGTATTCACACTTTCTGTTGCTCTTATGATGTAAGTTATACAGATGATTTAAAACGGAAAAGCTCTGTACTTCCGACACAGCGCAACAGCAGAATTCCTCCTCATTTCGCTTCCGACTCTCAACACCTGAAAGTTGTTCAGGGATTTCTTTTGTACTCCTTCCTTCTGCTCGTGTGCTCATTCAGAGCCGTGCAAAATCAAAAATTCGTTTTTCTTTCAGTTAATTGACTCACAGCATCTTTTCCCTGCGCTCCGTCAGAGTTGTGTGGCAGAGTCAGCTGTCAGTTCCAGATTACAGAGTGTTGTTGTTGGAAAGAGGAGCCCATTGTGTTTATCTGCAGTGACAGCTGGCTGGAGGCAGCGGGGGAATAGAACTGTCACTGTGCCTCGTTTGCCTGTGATCTGGCATCAGCCCAGACACTCCACCTTTGGCTGGACAGGGGTCTCCTACATCCATCTCCATGCCGTCTTCACTCTCTCTGTTTTTCTCCATTGTTTCTTCCTCTAATCCACCATTCCACGATTTCCCAGACCTTTAATGACCTAATGACCTGTGATGATTCGAATGTCCCAGAGTCTCTTTTCTGTCACGCGTCCTGATAAACCTTCATTGTATATTTACTTCTTGGCTCTCCTCTAACCTGATTGGTGTAGCAAGTGGCAAAAATCTCCCTCTCCTCTTGTGCGAGCTAATAGCATCTCCTGGCCGTGCACATGCAGACTGCCTGACGTCCCGCTGCGCCGGAGTGCCTTTTGACTGGGATTTTTTTAATCATGCCTGGAGCAGGGCTGTAAAAGAAAGATGAACCTCAGTTAGCCCTGTGCTGTGATTCTCCTCTTAATGTTCACAGAGGGGGGGGCTCTTGTAATGAATGGCTGCTCCTGCAGCAAACCTGCTCACCTGTCACGCCGCGATTCATTGGATCTCGATGAGTTGGCAGCAGCACTGTTTCTGTAATTACGAGGCAGTTTGTTTGTTGTTTTCAGTGAAAAGGTGACGCAAAGCTCGGAAATACTTGTCAGAGCTGATTGGGATGCATCGGCTTGATTTGGCCTCCCAATTTGCAGAGTGCTGCGGGGAAGAAAAAACTAGACCCTCCAACGGAGCTGAGCAAGGGTCAGCACGGGGGAACCGTTCCTGTTTGTGGACTCAAAGGTTTGTTTGTTTTTCGGCTGATTCACTAAGCGGCAGCCATCTGTTCACGCTCTTGCTGCAGCATTTGTGTGTGTCTCGCTGCTACTTGTGCGGCGTTGTGTTGACATTTGACCGGAGTGCTTCTGTAATCAGTTTTTCTGCTCTCCCTGTCGGTGAGCAGGAGCTGTATAAACATGTCCTTCCTCCACGGGAGGCGAATGGATCACTCCTCATTACGGGGAAAGTCGGGAGACGGGAGGCGCGCTGCCGAGTGCTCACAGGCCTGACAAAGGCTCACGCGTGAAATGGTAACATGCGCACATTCGCACAACAGGAGCGTACCCAGCAGCGGCGCCGTCGCCTGTAAACAAAGGCGGGGCGTATTCCGAGGAAATCTTTCCCCTTCATCTTCAAACCCACAGGTGCAGGTGGGATTATTCTAATCCGTTTTAATCCCACCTGAATTAAAACCACTTACCTTCCTTTGTTTTGATGATTTCCCAGTAAATCCAACTCCAAGGCAAAGAAAGATAGATATTTTGCATCAGTGGAGCAATATAATCATTGAGAGAGGCTGCAGAGCAAGAAAGGATTGTAATCGTTTCCAAGCAAAAAAGTTACAATGTGTATAACGATATCCCAGTTTCTGCATATAGTAAACGTGCCCTCTGCTTTAGGGACATAATTATTTGCTTTGTTATAATTCAGTTCATCCAGTTTACAACCTGCGTCATGTCAAGACCTTTTAAACAAACCCAATTAACTCAGATTGTTTGTCATTTCAGTCCAGTTCATTACAACTCATGTCAATCATGCATTAGCCTCCTTGTATATAACTGTGTTCGAGTAAAGCCTATAAAAAAAGAACTAGCAAATTTTATTAAATCTTCCTCAGCATGCAGAGGGCTACATGCCAGAGTGGAGAGTACAGCCGGCTTTTAATGGGACGGGAGCGCCAGCAGATCCAGGCACAAAGGCGGTCGGAAGGCCGGAGAAGTAAACACATCTAAACACTGAGCCAGAGATACCCGCAGTGGGACAGAGGGAAAAAAATAAGAAAAAGTCAAAGTGACAGTAAACACGGCTTGAGCACCATGAGGAAGTAAAAATTACAGAGAGCCAGACGAGGAAGGCAGCACGGGATGATCTGTGCAGTCCTGGGTCTTTTGGTGTAGCCATAATTGAAGCCATGGGTTGAGGTCCCACATTCTTTAGCTCATTTCCACTAAATTTTAACATCTTTATGAAGTGAGCGGTGAGGCCGCACTCTGAGGTTTGACTGCTGGGAGCTTTTCTACCTTACATCATTCCTATATCCCTCCACGTGTCCTTATCTAGCTGAAGTGTTGGGGCATAACACTATAGAAAAGACCTCCGGTGGGATTCTATACCTGTTAGACGCAGGATAAGTCACATTAAATCAAAATCCTAGGGTGAGTGCAGTGACATGCAGAGTTAAGACAGCCCTCTCTCCCCGCTCACTTCACCGCTACAGGCTGCTGCAGCCAGAGGATAATTGTATTTCTGTCTGCCTTTTGGTTGATGAGTTGCCCGTGTAATTGCTTTACAGTTTGACCTCTGGTTTTTCAAACAAGGGGGGCCCTGGTCAAGGATCTGCACCGGACAGATCAGAGACGAGAGAGGGGGGGGACTGGTGTAAGCATGTGTTTGTTTGCATCAGCGGAAAGATAAAGACGTTAGCCCTGTCATGCTCCAGGTTACCCCCGTGTCCTTTGTTATATTCTCCACTGGACATTTAAGGGGCAGTTCTTGGCTTCAGTTTAGAATCAGCCTCCCAGACAAAAGGACTTGTTGGATGTAGCATAGGATTTGTCTTGTTGACAGCGGAGCACGGACGGAGCAGAACAGAGCAGATGCAGCAAACGGCTCAGCTCGAAAAGGATGTAAAATGCAGCACTTTGTATTCAGAACTTGACCCGGCCTTGATTTATTTTGGGCTCTCCATATTAACTTGAACATCACGTTATTAAATAATAAGCTAATTATTGTGGTGGGGGAAAAAAAAACATAAAAAGCTTGTTTGCAAATTCTGTTGTTTTAATCACACTTCTGGCAGACCGTTAGCTCGTTAGAGGGTGTTTACGAGCAAATTACCTACACCTGCCGTACAGTCGGCAGCCAATGATTGAATTTGTTCACTCCTAAAGAGAACACACAACGGTGTGCTGATCCTACTTCTAAAGCCCAACATTAGAAATCCCTTCAAGCCAAACATGCCAACAACCTGCCGAGACAATCGGAATGATTTGGAGTCACTGGATGTCAATGCAGAGCTGATGAGTTCAGGTGAGCTTTTTCTTACTGTAATTAGCTAATCCGAGCGTGAAGCCTGGCTGCTCGCTTCTCCATGCGAGATGCCGGTAAGACCATGACGGAGGAGGGCCCGAGAAACCAAACTGACACCTGAGAGAGTGTAAGTTATCCCGAGAGCCTTTTCAGACTCGTCTAAAGAATTGCGACCGTCATCCACTCTTTAGCTCAAATTCTCATTCCGATAGCATCCACATCTGCGGTTGTTTTTTCAGTGTGTTTCAAAAAGCAGTGTGTGCAGCGGGTTGAGGCAGATTGAAGGTTTAGGAAAGACATAGTTGAGATGAAACCATACTTTGTGAACATTGTGTGACGAGCATGGAAAAAAAGGGTCTGAAGCGGGAGCAGTCGGCTGCTTTTAGAGGAGAGGAGTTCAAAAGTGGGAACTGGCATGAAAGGAGAGCAAACTGCTGAGATGTGCAAATGTGCAGGAGAATGTGTTATTATCATGAAGCTGGTTGTTCCCGATGGAAGCGCCCTCATCAAACGAGATTCCCCTGAATGTGTGCTGGTGCTCGCTCATCTAAAAAAATGACAGCATCAGATCCCTGACTAAGTGGACAGGGAGTGCTCACGGGGGCCTTTTAGTGCCACAAAGCAGCACTTGTCTGTGTTGCTTCAAAAGTGCTTCCAGACTCCAGATAGTCGCTCATTGTCTTCCCTGTCAAACGAAACCCCCATCATTTCTCTTTTGATAGGTTTCTGAAAAGTGACAGGTTCTCTATATTCCCGGAGAACGGTACGTTACGCTTTTTTCTACGCGGACCATGTAACTGACTATGATTAGATTCCACCCTTTCTCTAAGAGCCTAAATGGCAAATTAATCTAAACAGTCAGGACAGATTTGCTTGCTGTAACATTTGTTTAAAAGGGAATGAAACAAGAGGTGTGTTTCTTTAGGAAATCGTCTCAGTATTGTGTGCCCACCCCCTCATGTGATCATGGCCACTGGGACGCGGCAGAACAGAGACATCACAGCTAACATCTGTGCTATTTCAACTCCTAAATCTCAAAATGCCTCAGAAAAATGTCTCAGTTTGATATGACTGTTATAATGTTAGTATGTGTATAATGTAGAACGTTGGCCCTGTATTGTATTTTTGTTATTTAACCCATTCGTCGGTTTGTGCACGGCTCACCAGGCTTCCTTCTTAACATTCGGAGACGCACAATAAATTACAAACGTGAGGAAAAAAAAAACTGTCCGAGACATTTTTCTTCAGTTTAGGCTTAGAGGGATTGTTTTGCTGAGTACCGGCTCCTGAGGGGAGCGTGTTTCTCTGAGCCGCTCTGTTGTGTAAAACAGTTAGTGGCTTGCATTGTGCCTGACTGCCGTTTGTTACTGAGCTGTACAGGAACTGTGACTTCTCACAGCTTAGCTGCCTCACTGGAGCCTGCTTTGATAAAAACCCAGAGCAGAATCCTTTCTGATGGGCTTTGGTTTGGATTGGCTGGCATTTATAGTTTCAAGAAGCTCCACTTTGTATATCAATCGGTTTGAAATGTGTGGTTGTGATTCCTCGGAGACAGGTATCGCATTTTGGAGATAAGGTGCCGCTCCTGCTGCACTGATAAAGCGTCAGGCCACCGGCAGATCGAAGCGTTTTCCTCTCCCATCAGTTGTCTCCGGCTGATTTCTCTCTGCTCCATCAGCATCCCGCTGACTGAATAGAGGCAGGTCTTCACCCCAGTTCAGCTGACAGCAGGAAACAGGAAAAAATTCGACCCGTGTCAAAACACTTCTGAGCTAGGTAGCAGCAAACAGAGAAGTCTATTTTCTAAGGAGCTAGCTGCAAAAAGTGTGAAAAGACTGTTGGTAATATTTACGGAAAAACATGTTTGTTAGCATTGAAAAGCTGGTTTTTCTTCTCTCCTTAAGAGGCTTGCCGTTAATGTCCCCTGTGCATTTAGAGCAGTCACCCATGAGGACTCCACATACTCAACAGTTGGCTTAGTAAATATCTGCAGCTGATTTGTTGGTAGTGTGAGAGCAGCAATAGACATTTGCAGGAGTTTATGGGTTATTTTCTTCCACCAGGGGAAAGTCTTTTGCAGTGGCATCCCTTTCCTCTCTCTGGAGGGTTGGAGGACAGGAACAACCTAAGGAATGACACCAGGCTGTATTTTGGGCAGCAATGTGTGGGCTGGGTTGAAGAAAACAGGGAGCTTCCTGTGACAATCAGTGGGAGGCTCATAGAACCAATTAGCCTCCATACAAACCGTATTCGTTCTTGTGTCCTTTTATTATTTTTCTTTTGGAGATCAGACCTGTGCGGTCAGCGACTTGTGAACTTTGTTTTTAGGAATCAACCCCCAACTTGGAGTGTGAGTCTCCCTTTTGCTTGAGCATGACTGGTTAGTAGGCGGTTACTGTTTTTATGAATGTGTTAATTGATCATCGTTTGGTAATGGCTTGGCAGCATTAGATATGAGCTGTAAGCTGCAGGTGATCGCTACACCCGGCTGTAGGCAGGCATGAGGATGAGCAGCCCACAGAGGCATGATAGCTGGCGGAAATGCATCAGCAGTAGCTGGAGCAACAGCAGTGAAGTGATCAGGAGCTGTGACTGAGAAAGACAGCAGAAACTAACAGGTTTTTTTGGTAGAAGCCAGCTCAGGCAACACACCTTTCTCTGTAATTCTCTGTAATGAAACTGAAACACGGCAGGAACAAAATGATTGATCTTCTTTTAAACTGATGCTCTGATTTGAATTTTGAGTATGGGTGTTTTTTCTTGGTTCGATTAAGAAGTAGAGATTAAGCAAAAATTAGGCATATCGAATTACATTTGTTAGGATCGTTTTTCCATAACTGTATATGTTAGGGAAGCCTTTTTTTGTTGCTTAGAATCTAACTTAGAATTGAATGTCTTCATTTTATGGAAGAATGCTCACAGTACTTAGTTGTGATGTTGTGTAACTGCATTCTAAATACATGAACATTTACTGAATATCGATCAATTTCTCCAAATCTGGAATGTGTCCCTGTCTTGTTTCCGTAGCGGTTGACAGATCGGCCTAGCTGATTCCAAGCTAATGTTTATTGTCGACCCTGCTCCGCCCTGTAATCGCTGCGTCCTTCTCATTCGCTCCACGTAGCACCTGCTGGCCAGATGGTGTTACACCAGGAACTAATCCAGCCTTCACACACAGTCACTTCCATAGTCCTAACAGCAGTAGGCTTTCTTGAATTGATATAGATGTGCATTTAAACACGCTGAGTGCAGCATAAAGCTGTATACTGCAGAGGGGCTCTGCATCTGCATAGATGAATACACGTGTGATGTGCATATAGATTTGATGGATGCAGAGTTTTACACATGATCAGGGAAAGTTGGAAACTTATGAAGTGGCTGAGGCTGGTGCCAAAGAGGGAGGAGGTGTTTCCTGCAGGGTGACAGTTGACATCCCAGCCCCTGCATTGATCAAATGATTGGACTATTGATTTATCAATAAGCGTTTTAGAAGTGCAGTAAAGCCAATTACTTACCTTTTAGGAACACTATCTGCAAACCTCCAGATCTGTAGAGTTTCCCTTTTGGAGAAAAGCCAATTTCCCAATCAAGCCTGTACTAATGTACCTACAGAGCAAAAGATGGTCTCAAAGCCAATGGTGTCACCACGTCAAACTGAGGTGTGTGTTGAAGTAATGGTCAGCGTGGTGGCACACACAGCACTGACCGGGATCAGTGTTATCACCCAGCTCACTACACCCGAGGGGGATTTTAAATTGTAGCTGCTCTGGATTGATAGCAATGTATGGAGGAAGTGAATAAAATCACATGATACACATGGAGGTGTTGTTTAGGAAATGTGGCAACGTGGGAAAGAAAAACAAAATTCTTCTCAAGATGTTATATGCTCAGTGAATATCTGCACCTGCTTAATGTTTTGAAGCTGTAATACCCCAGATTCAGCATTTTCTGCTCTGCAAAACAGAGAAGACTGACGAGTTTGCAGGAGTATAACGAGAGGAGGGAACGACAAAGTGATCAAGTTTAGAGCAGCAGCGATCCAATCAGCTACAGATTAACACCTCTCACCTCTTACTCATTCCCCTGAAGCACTTAGACTCTCACTCTGACAAAGGATTAGGCCTTTTATGAAGCCAAATGAAGAGGAACAGTTCCCACATTGACTACCAAAGGTTAAAAGCAGGCCGTTCATTTAATCTGTGTGCATGTCGATGGTGCAGCATTGATCATTGTAGAAATATGTTCTCCTTTTTCTCCACAAAACAATCTCTCTTCTGGTTTGTTCTTAAAAGCTGTCATATTACATGCCTACAAAAACAGGTAGTTGGCGTCTAAACGTTCAAGTTGTAAATTAATCAGAGTGGTATTTGGTGCACACGAGCCGACAGCAGCACCTGACAGAAGCTGCATGTTCTGCCTCCGTGTGCACATCTCGCACGCAACACAAAAGCTGCCTGATTAAATCAATCGAGACGACACCATGACAAGTCAGGGTGAGTTATTTGACAAGCCGTGAGCCGCGATAATGTGTATAGAATCAGTTCAACAACAGAGCAGTAAATCTGCACCACCTCACCTCAGCGAGCTTGAAGGGAGATTAGCACTTCTGAAGTGGTGCAACAAATGGCTCTTCATAGCTTCTTCCATATGAAATGGAAGCACAAAAGAGGTGCAGGCATGACCTGAATGTGATTGGAAAATATTCTATGTGGAAAGTAGCTTTTCTGAAAAACTCCAGCTTCCTACATGTTTAATGGTGGCCCACCAGGACATGTATTGTTGAGCCTAAGCAAACAAAATAATTATTTACACAATATTTCTAGAGGTTCACTTACTTTGTTGAATTATTGTTGAGATTTGGGCTTCATTGCCCTCTCCTGTGAAAGATAGGATAGGCCAGGGTGATATCTCACTGTTGGATTGTTTGTTTGGGAAAAGTAAAAAAAAATCTTTGTAGGGCTTTGAAACACAAGAAGTGAAATTATGAGACTATTATTTTGTCATTTGTCAGCTCTTTAAAGGTTTAGACAATACGTTGCAAGAAGTAATTTTTCTTTTACATTTTGTAACGTTTTTATTTTCAAATGTGTTACAGTCTTTTACTTTACCCAAAAAACTTTTCCATGTTTCCATGTTTCTCCTCCTGTACCTCTTTTTCTTACACATGTTTTTGGGGACCACTGAGCAAAATTGCTGAGTCAGATCGTAGCTGTGGGCCATTCTGAGAGGATTCTGTGTGTGTCCCTATGTGGATTTGCGACATTTTGCTCATTTAATTTGTCTCAGATTTGTCAATGTAGAAGATTACCGATGACTAATGGATAGCATCCTAGGTCTGATACTTGCAGGAGCAGTTTTGGGTACAGGTAAGGTTTGAAGTATGCACTGAAGTCACTGTGTAAGTTTTACTTCTGGTTAGGATTTCATAGAGCTCATACTAAAGGATATGTATGGAAGCAGAGCATGCTGGTTTCCAGAACATTTGAATGAAACTAAACTTTCCTTTTAACGCTCATTGGGAGCCATGGCTTAATGAGACATTTTACAACTGCAGTCTGCATAAACCAGCCACAGGAACAAAACACCTCCTCAGAATAACCATGTTTATCTTTAGAGTACTGACTATTCTTATTACAGATTTTAACTGTTAGTCTGCGTTTTTGTGTTCTCAGTTTAGTTCTGGATCCAACCGCAGTGAAACTTTGTTTTTAAAATCTAGTTGACGGGTTTGGTTGAGCTAACAGTGGGGCACTTCAAGACAGCCCTGTAATCTCTCTGTGGTACTGCTTACTGTCAAGGGAGGTGTACCCTGCCGAGCTCTTTGTGTCTTCTGAATAATTACTGGCCTTAGAAAGAAGAGAGCGCTGTGAAGAAAGCATGATGATGTGCATTAGACACCACCATTTGTCTTTATCTGCCTCTCTCTTTCCACACCCTGTCTCCTTTTCTGCGCTCCAGGCTCCATTTGTGAAATTCCTTTGCTCTCTGGTTTATGCATGTCTCATGAAGACCCCTTTACCCTTTGCAACAACCTCAGGAGTGCTGACATTCCTCTGTGCAGAAAGCATGAACCCTCCTTTGGGAAGTGAATATGCTTCCATGGTGGATCTCAAAGCCCCAGGACAATTACATACAGCCATGCACTTAATTGTTGCCAGCAAGGAAACCTGTGTTGGATTTTATGCACTTGTACCTACACACACACTCACACGCTCCACTCCCCATGTAGCCTGGAACAGCAACAAAGCACTCTCATGCTGTTGCCAGGGTAACATGGTCGGGTCAAACTAGTCGAGCAGTCTCTCCTATTCCAGGCTGAGACCACCCCCACCCCCCACCTTATCACCACATTCTCTCTTTCTGCTTTTCTGTCCATCCTTTTTATCCTCTCCTCCGTTCCAGTTTGTTTTTGTCGGTTTCCCTGAGCTCATCATATTTTAAGCCTCTTCCTAATGAACACTGCTTGGCCACTGTTTCTCGTTTCTGTCCCAGACTGAACTGCATATAAGGGACGAGAGTCTAATTTAAAGCTGTGTGGACGCGTCACAGTTATTTCATGATAGTTGAAGTAAAGAAAGATGAGTGGCGGCCAAATTCACATTTTTTGCTATATGTTTCTTTATTGACTTGTGAATTAATTATAATAATACAGCAGTGATGAGGCCGATTTTTTGTTTGTAGAAATAATTCAGTACTTTTTCATCCTGGAATAAAAAAGCTTCTGCAACTAATAATCTTTCTGGCAGAAAGAGTGAGGAATTAACAACATCTTCCTGAGTTTTTTCTTTGTGCGTGAGATAAACCAAAGCAGACATTGGACAGCAATGCGAACAGCTAAAATGATCGTGGGAGTCTGCCCTGTGATGTTTGCACTTTAGCACTTATCAGTTCGTTAAACTGCTTTTCTAAATCTGTGTTATTTTTCTTACTATCGAACAAGTCTCCAGTTACAAGCAGCGCAACTCTTTAGAGGGGCAGCTGCTCCACATACCACCACCCCGGAGGCACTGACTCAAACTGCCACAATACATTAGCCACAAAGTGTGAGTTTTGAGCAGCTGATTTTCATTTATTTACTCCTGAGGCCTTTTGAAATACAAAAAGGCAAAAATCCCCAGCATGTCCTCATATTTAAGGTCAGACAGAAGGTAAAGCTGTAATATGATGATGTGATGGCGCCGGATGGATCTAAATGGAAGTTAATTTGCTCTACTGACTTGACCCCATTTTTGCCTCCAAATATGTCCTCATTGTGTCAATGCCTTTTTTATACGTGAGCGAAAAAATAATTTCGGTCAGGAATTACAGTTACAGTTTTTCATTAAAGAAATAAATACAATTATAGGGCTTAATCACTTTTTCTGAACTGTTGGAAGATCACAAACTCACAATTTCTGTGCGATGATATTTTAACTAGACTCTTCTGGGATGTTTCCAGGAAATGGATAGGAAACCCACTGTGAATTTGCACAGTTTGTAATTAGTTATTTGGCACCACAATTTACTCTGATAGTTTGACTCATTGCTAGATTACTTTAAGACACATAAGAAAATATACTATATCTACTATATAGTAATTATGAGCCATTGCCTCATGCAGAATTATGCTCATTTCATAGGTTTCTTTCATGAATAAGCATTACCCGCCCCACTGTCTTCCAAACCCACAAATGTGATGTCATTTCTCCAAAACTGAGTGTTTTCAAATTGTCATTGTTACTCTTAGTGTCACTTTGTGCTAAATGAGCCGCGTCCCGCAGAATACAAGCAGGTAGTATCTCAACTTTTATTTCTTGATCGATCCCACTTCACTCAGCGAGCATGCTCAAAAAGTCAAGTTGCTATGAACAATGGCAGAAAGATAATCGGTTTTCCTGTTTCAATGAGTGATGAATAGTCACAAAGGATGTTCAGCTCTGCCTGAGGGGAAGAGAAAACCTGGTTTCAACATCCTTTGCTGCAATAATGCTTTAAGATGGTTCTCCGGGTAATGAATGAATGATAAAAGTTGCCCATTAATACCGGTTCTCCTTCCAAAGGATGTAAGAAATGCTGCTGTGAGCTGCAGCCTGAGGTAAAGATGAAGCTAAACCAACTGCCAAAGAGGCATTTGACATAAATGATGACAAAAATATACATATTTGTATTAAATACACAGTATATAGTTTTTTTCTGCACTTAAAGGCACTTAAATTCCAGGCATTAAATCAGTTAAGAGAATTAAGTAAGAACACAAAGGAGAACAAATTAGATTAATTCTTCTTTCCCAAAGTGAACACAGGTCTGCTTGTGATCAGGCTCACAGAGATTATTTTTACTTAAACTACTCAGAGTGCCTAGTGGATTTGTATTTTTATTATTTATCTTAAGTGTTTGACACATGGAAAGCTTTTGTCACAGAGGGTGTCACTCATTAACAGATACAGGGCTAATGTGCCACCCATCTGCCAGCGTTCGAGCTGATAATTTGATTATTCGTATGGAGCACAGAGCTGCAGTATGGCTGAGTGCAGCTGGCTGTAAACAGATGTTGAACTGTAAGTCAGCAGTCCTGCGGGTTCATATCCATACATGCTCCAAGACATGGTGTCAGAGGCGGCTCCGGATCATGTTGACTGTGCTTATCCCAGTGTGCCTGTGCAAATCCCTCTCTCTTTGACCTGAACTCTGTGTTTGATTATGTACTCACAATGTGTTAAAAGCCATCCAAATCAAGGGAAACACACTTTTAGTGGTTTCATACACTGTATTGATTGTTTGAGATGTACAGACATCAGAGTTTTTAACAGTACCTCCATATATGAACCTTTGGTGAGCGCTGCAAATTGATTTTTCCTTTGTGTTATCTTCTGTGTACATTGATACTGTATGAAGAGATTAAAAATGAAGACAGACCTAGACAAAAAAGAGTCTGAGTCAACAGACAACCGAAATATTGCTGCTTTGGTAGATTCCATCACAATTTATCCTAAAATACCAGTACCCACTAGACCTCACCTTCATGTATGTAATAATTACAAATAACAGTTATGAACAGAGGGCTAACACGGCAACATTTTGTGGTTATTTATGTTTTTAAGGTTGTTATTGTTGCTACTGTAATACCTTACAGTAACTGAAACACATGACTCCAGCAAAGACTTTTTGTGTTTACCTGTGTTATATGAGAGGAATGGTGGAGGAATCTCAGGAAGAGCTGAAAAACAACTAAGATGCAAAGCAGTTCTGGATGATATTTGAATTCCTATAAACAAACGCTGGTTCAATACAGAATGGAACTGAAGCATCAAAGGAGTGATTAGTTAAAGGGGGAGATTGCCTGGTCATAATATAAATGTAAAGCAACTACATTCTCTCCAGTGTGTGTTAAAGCAGCACTTCATATCATAAGCTCATTATATCGGAGCCATAAAGTGATTATGGGCTCCAGTAAAGGATTGCTCTCCCATTGACAGGATTAAATATGACTTTGGAGCGAGAGTGTTAGCATCACGGCTCTCTGTTTGAGTCTCTGTTTGCTTTCTTTTTGTGAGCTAGCAGCAATAGAAGCCGCACATTTGACTGTTTGCCAGCTGTGGCTTGCCCTCCATCCTTTCTATAGCAGATTTATCTCCTGCCAGTCGGTTTATCCATCAAGATCTGTCCACATTGCTTTTGTTTGAAGGCAGCGTGAAGTGTCATTTTTCATGGATGTCATCACCTGGTGTACAATCATTTCAAGGTTTTTATGAAAATCTTTAAGACAGCGAAGGAGGGAAATCTCTCATGAGTTTGCCATTGATCTGTCTGTCACTTGAAGGGAGGTTTTTTTTTCTCACTGATGGGCTCTCATTCTCTGCTTGCAGAAGAAGTCGGCAGCTGTGAAGGCACAGGAGAAGAAGGAGCGGTGGAAGGCCAAAAAAGTGGCGAAGCGGCAAAAGAAGGAAGAGGAGGAGGCGCAGAAGGAGGAGGAGAATGTCCAGCCAGTGGTGGATCCCCTGGAGAACGGCTTTCTTCATCACGCCCAGCGGGAGCAAGAAAGAATGAACGAGAGGCTGCTGAAGAAGACTTACTCTAAGAAGAACAAAATGGTCAGTCGTTGCACCCACATTATATTCACAGCCTGAAAGCCTGAAATTAGGTTGAACCTCTGTTTCCAATCTGATAACAAGGGAAGGCAGAAGAGGAAGCCGTTGTTGTGATGACAAAACTGGCACTGAATTTGACTCTACATGATAGTCTAACAGAGATGTCTAACAGATGTGAAATAGCAGCCTTAGACAGTAAGTGTCAGAAGTAGAGGCGAAAACCTCTCTTCACTGAGTTTTGCTTGACGGGCATTTGGAGAACATTACAGAGAAGTGTTTTTCTTACTCCCATAATTCTGCTGAAGCTCTCTGAATGACCACTGTGCTCTCTCAATCAGTACCATAAATATTCATGATAATGGTCATTCGCTGTGTGCAAAAGTAGCTAGTTTAATCAAGCACTTTCAAAAGTTTAAAGGATGTATTGGCATAACAGTGACACTGCAGATAAAATGCACCCTAAACGGAGGTGAGGACAGGGCCTGACATAATGGAACTGCAGCGCTCTGTTTGTTTAATTGAAACAAAGGAAGGAAACAGATTAGTCAGATGCATCATGTTGAGAGTTTAATGGGAAATAAATCAAACAGCATTTTCATCTCATGGCAGGGTGTCATATCAAATTTTGAACACCGATGGGCCGTTTAGTTTCCAAAACTGTCTGCATTTCATTAACACATTTATAGTGTACTCCCTACAGGTGAGCGTATGCGCCCAGATTTTTCTCCTTTTCCTTCATGACAGCACAAGAGGCTTTCTGTTTGTTTCGATAAAGGACTGCCAATATCCCAAGCTTCAAGCACACTGCTGAGCCCACAGAGTCCAAAGTCTGTCCCTCTGAGATAGCTCATCTATGTGTTAACAGTTTGTTTAAATGGGCGGATGTTTTTATGCTCCTGTCCAAAGCCAAGATTCACCATGGTGCTGTTGAGGATAAGAGGGGAAACATAGTCAGGAAGCCAAGCTAAATAATGAGTCTATGTAGCCCGAAGGCCTCTTCCAAAGACAAAAATATCTCTCTCAGATAAGATTTCCTGAGGAAGTTAACATGGCTGAAAATGAGTTTGGCCGTGATATTTAATTAGCAAAGAAACACTTAGAAAATATGTATTTAACTGATGCTCTTATCCACAGTGCAACTGCAGTAGGCATCCATTACTGGATCAGATTTACATTCCAGCATACACAGTAATCCACGGTGTCAGCACACTTCTGTGCTTGTGCAGAAAGCTAGTTTCATCACCTTTGTGCAATTCAATTTCTTACATCTAATGAATTCGTACACACTCCCAGGAGAGCGATGAAGATTATATTAACGGCCCCGAAATGCACAGGTAAAACCTACCTGCATTCATTTGCAAATGCATATAGCTTTATTGGAAGAGAAGCGCTGGATACTATAGTAACAGAAAATATTGATTTGGTGCTGGCAGATGCTCAAAGTTTCGTCTCTATTATTGCAGATCAGTACATCAAGTCTAAAGATTTTTATGAGAGCAGCGGTGACCAAGGGTCCCAGCTTATTGTGACATTACAGTCTGAGTAAGGCATACAAATGATGTGTTCTGAGTTTGTCATATCGCTGGGAAATAAGTTATTATAAACACAGTCAAACACAAAAGGTTAAACAATCAGTAAAGGTTATTATGTTTCACTCTTCTGGAGCGTGAGCAGTTCTCTCTGCTCCGAAAAGCTGGGAGAGATTTTTGATGTTATATTGTATTCATGCTTAGATTTTATTATCCTGCTGATTCGAATTTCCTACATTTTATACCCCGGCAAAGCTCAATGTATCGCAAACATTTCAAACAAGCCATTTAAAAAAATCATCATTGTTAACAGCACGAATGAATTCTTTCAGTTTTAGTTTTGGCTTTTAGGTCTCAGATTCACTTAAGGTCATTTATGTAGATAACAGCATACAGTAAATCTTTCTATGTAGCAAAACGGATTTGCAGATAAATGGTTTGACAATAGATAAAAACTTGAGAAAAGAAGAATCAGCACAGATCACTTAGTTAAACTCTAAAGAAAGAGTGGTTGTGGCATTTAGACAACTCTTATTTAACTGGCTTTGAGTTGCATTTTCAAACATGAGGAGGAATCTGTGCTTTAAGGATTCTGCACACCACAATGGCCAGTAAAAGAGAACTGCTGTCCTTTTCCACTCAATCTCCTTTCTTATCCAAGTGTGCAGTTTTGGTTAATCTTTTTTTCCCTGGGCGTCTGCCCATATAGAATTCTGTTTCACTGTTGCTTCCCTTTCTTGGTCACCCTCAGTGATCTTTTTGCAAGATGATGTGTGGGGCTCCTTGAGGCACATGGCAATCCATAAGCCGGTGGGAGACAGAGGCCACAGTGTTACAGACGTTTGTCAAAGTAGGAACTGTAGAAATGGGAAATTTCATGTAATCCAATAAGAGAACTTCTTTGGACCTCATATGAGGTCAAGAGCATATGTGACTGGAACTCTTCTGGGCTCCCAACTTGGAATAAGTAGACACATTTGTGATACTGTCACATTGTTTTTTTGTTTTTGTTTTTGTCAAGGCCATTATCTTGATTTGATTTGAATTTGTCCATGTGAATTCTTTTTTGTTTCTTCTGACATGTGCATAAAGTGACATAGAATCACAGTTCTTCATTTTCTTCATAGAATGGTTGTGATACACAGATCACATCATTTCATCACCTACAAAAAAAGAACTGATGACTAATTATTGACTCACCTACATGTCTGTTCTAATTCTGTACTCTGCAGAATGACCAGTCATCTTTACACCGCCAGCTATACATACATACATACATACATACATACATACATACATACATACATACAT
>CAJRST010011112.1:5932457-5981687 GCA_907169785.1 Menidia menidia | reverse complement strand
TGCTGTGGTTATTAAATCAGGATCTAATAACAGTCCGGGAAAGATTAAGGCAACATCTTGTCACTTAGTGTTAGCGTGCTGATTTCCAATCACCTTTTTTTGTTTTATATAAATGACTACGCAATAAAAATTGACTTAATAAAAAATGACTGCTTTACTATGCATTTTGTACTCCAAATCTGAACTCCACTCATATCATAAGGATGTCTTTGTTTAATTTCATGTTATTTTGATCAGACTAAAGTTTGCATCCATTTAATTCCCGGTTTCAGTCACACTAACTCAGTATTTTATTCATTCATTATTCAGTGAGTTGTATAAAACATACCTCTTATGAAGCCAAACCTGTGCTCATAAACCACCTCCCTGTCACAAATTGGCTACTTTATATTTTTTCCCCCACACTTAATATCCAGTTGTGTGTTTTGGCAATAAACCAGCTAGAGATGGATCAGATTAGCTGGGGCATTGACAGTGCACTGGAGCATAGTCCTGGGGCAACCTGAGAGCTGCAATAGATGAAGAGCACTACTGCCCACAAGCAGAGCTGATAATGGCTGGATGATTGGGATGACAGATAAGAGCAGTGACCCTGAGTGGGAGCAGCTCAGGAGACACCCAGAAGACTTTATGTGTTGACTGTCCCTGCTTCCAGCTGATTTAAACTGGAGATTGAAGTGAATCCTCTCAAACTTCAACTTTGTGGTTGCTGAGGTTAACGCTTGGTTTAATGGGAAGCATTATTAAATGAGTGCATAATGAGGTGTTCACTGGCATGTTGCATCCAGTCATGTGCTTGTGGGTGTGTGCGTGTATGTGCATGTGTGTGAATATCAGATATGAAGGGAAGACCATGTGAGCTGGATCTTTTCTTATGTAAAACAAGCTTTTTTTCCCCCCTTTGTGCCAGATAAACGATGTTTTCAGACATTTTATACAGGCACAATAAAACTCACTGAAAAGCAAAGGGATCTCTAAAAGCCGAGACCATCGACTTTACTTTAGCAGGTTAATTGTTCTGTATTTTTTTTCCCCCAAACAACGCTAACGTGTTTTTGTTATCTAAAGAAAGGTTACAGATTGCGCAGCCTTTTTAACACATCCAGTGTCGTTACACATTCCCATTAAAGCACTTCAGTGATTTGCTGCAGGGTACTTCAACAGCAGCAGCTGATGAAAAGGAGCTGCTACTGCTGCACAGCTCCTATCCAGCTGTGCCAGGGATTTGGACCATTACCCTTATTCAGACCCCCCCCTCCCAAAAAAAGGAAGTCTTATTTCAGATAGCATTGTTTCAGATATAGGTTATAAATTAGGAATGACCTCAGTCATTTCTGTACATGATTGAGTAATTGCATAGAACATTTTGATACATTATCACCATAGAATGTGTTCTAATAAAACAAAACTTTTGATTTTGTCACATTTTTGTAGATTGATGATCATGGAAAAGCTTTTTCTAACAATACTTACTGCAAAGGGCAAAGACCTGCTTTAACACTCACTGGCGCTGATAATGAAAAGTGATAAAAATGAGTCAGTAGTTAATGTACTGTACTTAAAAAGTCATTTGAATTATTTCAATTTTAGAAGTGACATGAATGAAATTGGCACAGAGATTTTTGGAGAAACTGAGTGATTATTCTTACCCCTGAGACAGTTTACCTTCAGGAGTAAGGGCCTTTTTCAGTTCATAGTTTCAAGTTTTCTCAATGCAATCTATTTCTGCTCAACAGACAGCCTGACCACAGTGGATTTAGAGAGAGAAGCCAAACATATCTCAGTGGGTTTCCACTGGGGCCGGCTGTGTTGACTTTGCCTTGGATACTGGAGGGGAGGCAGGGAAAGGGAACATTTCCATTGGTGTTGAAATGGAGGTGGTGAGAGGACAGAGGAATTTTGTGCCTGCTACCCCAGTTTTTTGAGGATAGGCTAGAGTTAAAGTGGGTGTCAGTCTGAACTGGTCCCAGATGGCTAAATCTGTCGAGTCAGTGAATCAAAGGTGGCAAACATCGATGCTGGACCAGTCTGTCAAAGTGGATACTAGAGCGGAGGATTGATGTCGGCGTTCTAAATGTTGCCCACAAGAGCAGTTTCATCAAACTGAAATTTATTAGTCGGCTGATCTCCCACCTCCAGGAATATTTAGTGTTTCTCAGTATTTCTGTTCAGCATCCAATACAGTCAGGTTCCCTGGTCTGTAACTGCAGCCTTCTTAACACTGAGCCAAAGAGAGTGGTGGGGAGGAGAGAGATATAAAGTCTGAGAAAAATAACTAGAAATACAGGGAGAAAAAAACCGAGGAGAACCACTGAACTCAAACAACCTTTGTGCTCACTGTGCTTAGCCAGGTGAATATTGCATGGGACAGTGCACAGTGATTAATGTCAGGCCATCCAAGGTGCTTAGCTCACACACACACATCCCATCACTTATAACAAGTTACAGTCTCTAAGATACAGAAGGCTTACTTCTACAGCCACACTGGGGACAATTAGACCTAGAACAGTAAATTACCAGTGGCCTAAAGTCGTGGTCTGTTGGAGCTGAGGACATTGCACGCTGGGATATGACTAGATAGCAGACGCAAGTAGAAAGCTGGCCTCTACACCGAATGGAGTAATAGCTTTAATTCTAAATACTCTGTTTTCCTCTCCTGTACAGGTATTAGGTATTATACTTAGAAGGCATCTTTTAGCCATAATGAATTTGTCAGGACATTATTTTTCTAGACTTTGCCAGCCCACTTCTTATGATTAGTCTCTTTTTATATAGTTTATTTAAATGAAACCTACCACACTGTTTTATATTCAAGTTCTGAAGAATCTGTCGCTATAGTAACACATATATTGCTCCCGGTAGATGTTTAACTAGAACGTACAACAGGGAGAGGCACTTTATTACAACTTATGCTTTATGAATTGCATTATCGTTGGTTTTGTATTACAGTAATGTCTGATGAAAGGCTCAGAAATATGCGCTCCTGTAAATCTCAGGTGTTTACTGTCATTTCCCTCTAGCAAAACTTTTTACAACAAAGCTTACCACAGCAAACTGCAAAGTGTGTAAGGTTTATGAAATGCTAAAATCAAACAGGCTTAAAGGCTTAAACGCCAAAGTCTTGCATATTTGTAACCAGGAGAGAGACTGCCAACAGTATATTTGGCCACTTGCATGTGTTAAGTGGTGCATGTGTGCACTCCTGAATTTTAACAGCATGAAACATTTTTTGTTTTTATTCACTTTTGACTTGAAGTTTCACAGACGATTTCTGTCACTTTAAACTCGAGCAGTCCTGAATAGACACTGAACTCTCAGGGGGAAAGGGAACAAAGTGTGAAAGGAGGTCGCTGTGCACAGATTCTCAGATTTTCTTGGCTTTCATGTAATCTCAGGCTGAGATATAGCCCAATATCTGTTTTTCAGAGGATGTGACAAAACTATTCTTTGTCATTATATTTGCTCACTTTGTATGTCAAAACATTTGAGTTTTATTGTTTCTGGTTATCTTTAACATGCACATAGTTATTGTTTTTTTTCTTGCTTAGCCTTTTTTTTTAAGTCGTGCTACTTTGACAATTTTTTTTTGTTTATGCCAACAATGCATCCCAAAGCATCATCAGAAATTTACAACAGCCTGAAAATAACATGGAAAGTTGCCAAGTTGACAAATAAGGGGATTATTTTACCCATCATAATTTGAGGGAAATGATCCAGTGTTATATGTTACATAACTACTGGTGGTAACTGAACAGCATTATTGAATTTGAAAATGAAATTAGAGTCAGCTGTGAGTTTCAATACACAACAAGCCACTTATTCAGTCAGTTCAACTCGAGGAAATTTAAGGTCACAGTTACCACTACTTTACCTACAAACGTCTGACCAACTGTGTTCATCGGAAGTAATTCTTACGTGCACCAGCAGGATAACAGTGTTGCATATTAAATAAAAAGTGTTTTGGATTCCTTTGATGAAAGGAAAACTTTTAGTTTAATGAAAATCTTCATGCTTGGAGGAAGGAAATCGCTGTATTTAGTTTCCATGAGACATGTTAAATTGCAGGTGTTAAGCAGTAATAATAATCCATCTCCATATATTAGAAATAAGTGCTCACACATGTTTTTTCCATGTTTTATGCATCAGGGTTGTGTTGCGTCCACCGCCCGTCCTCGGATAAGCAGATGAAAACAATTTGCTCAAAGTAAAAAAGGAAAGAGATCGATCAACACTGTGACTATGATGGGTATAGTTCAGTTTTGGCTTTCGATGTAACTAAGCACTATCACATGTAGGGTTTCCTGACCCACATGCTATCTGCAGGCTGGCAGCTGTTTCGTGCATGGGGCCAGGTTACACTGGAGGGTTTAAGGATAGGGGAACTAGTATTTGAAAGATGGAAGGTGGCAATGCTGTGCCACTTCTGAAAGATCAGCTTCCTGTATTTGACGATAATCTTTTGGAGGTGTATTCATTCTGACAGGCCTGAAAGGAAGGAAGTAAACTGAGAGGCCGTGCTCCGTTGTCAGGTGTCTTTGCAGTAGGCTGCTACACACTACTTCCATCGGTGTCATTTGACATTTACAAAGCCCTTTCTTCCTGTCACAGATATATCAGTCAATTTTTGTAGCTAATTACCACTTCAACCGACACCTGTTTAAGCAGTTTCCTTTTCATGTAGACTTGGCTCGTACAGTGAATATTCCAGTGTCCTTCATCTCATTTGCCCTCTTCTATTCTGTCTGTGTGGGTGTGCGCGGTGCCTCTGTCGTTTTAAATAATATGGTTTATGTAAGAGTAGATTCTTGCCTGTGTGCATTCTCACTTGACTGCAAAGTGTTTGGCCATGTGGTAGCATCTCAGATGTTGTGTCATCTTTACTATTTCAGACGGTTAGGGTTGTTAGAGACCCCTGCCCCTCTTTTCTCAACCTCAGATTGTAGGGCTGATAGTGAGGGGGAGCAACAAAGCTGGACATTAAATCATACCTATTAAATGGGATTGTCACCGAAACACAAGTAATATTTGCAGTCTTGGCTTTGCTTTTCTTCTCTCTTCTCAGTCATGCCATGATACAACACTGACCCCTGCTGCATTTGGCTGTTATTGCACACATATGTATATATATATTTATATATATCTGAGGACGTTGTAATACTGTTTTTAACCCTTTGGACGATTTCACTGTATCGTCCATTGGGGGTCACTGTTCCCATTTGAAAAAGAGGGTGGCACTTTCCTCTTCTCTCTCTGCCATTTTCACTGTCTCAGGATTTGTAATATTGAAGCCTGGCAGTGGATCGTTTGCAGGTTCCATCAAAATCTCCTGCAGCGTCTTGTAATGTCTGCTTAATGTGGCTTTACAATATTGCCATGAAAACAGCATCATCAGAGATAATGAAATGCAGCTGGAACATCCGTGGTATGTGGGGTGAATATACCAGCCTGTGAGTCATTAAAGCAGCAAACTGCAAAGCTTTGTGAGGTCAAATGTATCAATGTCAAGCAGAAATATCTTTGTGACGAGCACAACTCTAAATCAACACAACATAAATAAAAATAGAGCTGCTTAAATAAGATGCACACAAAATGTTCATTCTCAGAATTAGCTTATGTTCATTTAATGGGTTGTGATTTAGGGGATATCATCCCAAGTTATGGGCAGCATTTCTTTGGTTTTGTGTTTTTTTGCATGTCTTTTAATGGCCATTCACACAGTAGCAATTGAACCGAGGGTTATAATTGTGTTTTCATGTACTATAGATCCAGTCATTAGGCCCCTGGGTCTGCAGGCAGTTATATGATGACAGCTGACAAGGGGGTGCGGTTCCTTTGAGGAAGAATGTGAGGGAGTCAAAGGGTGGGGGCCAATGTTGGGGCGGGGAGGGGGGGGACGACGACGGACCACACGCACAAAAGCCACAATTACTTCCTGGACGGTCCCCAGAGCTCAGTGGTTGGAGTGTGTATGTAAAATGATGTGGGAGAGGCCATTTGCAAAACAAAGAGAGGGGAGGTTGGTTGGTGAGAAAGATTGCCTTTGTACAACAGAGTATGTATACCCTGAGGCGGGAGGGTTAAAGTGGCAGACGGGGGGTTTACATACCCCCTAACAGTCCTTGAGGAGCTGCATATAGATGGGGGTGTGGTTTATGTGGTTGAACTTAGTGGAGCAAAAAAGGTTTGGTTTTTCCCCTGTGCCCCGAGGGGAAGATATGGCCCAAAGCGTACAATTTCAGTGCCTCCTGGCATGCAATGTTCAGTATATAAAGTCTAAAGTCACTTTGATGAGATAAAAAGGTATCTACTACTATAATCAGATTCTTGAGTGGCATTCGAAATTTAACCAAATTTGTAAACATTGATCAGATTGGCTATGGGAGTTCTGAACTCCACTGTATTTGATATAAACTCTCCACCGATTTCCACCACATTTGCAGACAATGCCCAAAGCAGAATCTCTCGACTGTCCAGAATTCATGTGAAGATCATGAAAAAATAAAAGATTTTGGCATTGAATAAGGAAACTTCTGTACAGATTTCTTGCAAAAGAGGTTATAATTGTAAGCGGTAATTTTTTTAAACTGTATTGTTAATTTTCTAACTGTATTGTTAATTTTCTAATCACTCAGAATTCAAAATTTCAAAAGTCCTTTGAAATGATTCACCGTATTTGTACATCACTATACACTACACAGTAGAAAAAATCAGAAAGTAATTGGAACATGTGACATGATTGAAGTAAAAGGCCGGGCTTGAACTGTGACACTAAAAACAGACACAACAACACCACTAATTAGCAATGTCGTAGCAGTGTTGATGGATAACATCTGAGCAGCGAGCTGTGACAATATTTGCAGGGTCACAAAGCTGAATTAACCTGATTGTTTTCACTATAATTAATGACCTGATGGTAGCAATATAATTACTTTTCAAAGTGAGGGTCTCATCTGAGACCGATATGAAGCAGTAAAAAAAATGTACATGGTAGTCTAGCTTCAGATTTCCATGTCAGGTCCCACAGGTCTTGTATTTGCCAGCACTCATCCAAACGTAGTACTACCAGCCTCCTCCACCCCTGCACTCACACAGGGGTGGATATGAATAGTACTGGTATGCATTAAATATTCAGCAGCAATTTCCTCTACGTTTGAAATAATACCTTGAAATGTTAATGTGCTCTCACTGCTTGTTTTAAGTGGAAGGCATCCTGAGGTGCCTGCGTTTGGACCACTTTGGCGTCCAGATATCTGTGGTGAAAATAATATGCTGCCCTGAAGAATTGGCCCGGCCCAGCGGTCGGGTCAAGAAGGTGATTTTATTCTGTGCTGGTGTCAGGCCAACACTACAAGGCACGCATGCTAAGACCGCTCAAAATAACACAAATACAGATACACACAGAGACACACAAGAGCTGCAAAATGCGTGTCACTTCTGACATTGGCTTTTATTAGATTTATCGTTGCTGGCATGTTGACAGTTTCACCAGCATTCTTCCTTCTAAATATGTCTATAACTAGAGGATTATACAAAGCTCCGCTTCATACTGTGACAGGCCATGATCTGATTTCTGGTGCCATTAGCCTGGCCTCACCCTCTAGGTGCCTCTTCAATCTGCTCCTGCCAGAGACATTGTGATGTTATCAGGCACAGCGATGCCTCCATCAACGGATACACCCCACGGATTAGGAAGGGACTTGTTGTCTGCTGGTGGAAACGTATTGCAATTTGTTTGCAGAGGCTGACACAGCCCAGTGAAAAAATTAATGCAAGTGCTTTTGTTAGAATATAGAAAACACAGATTTTCAATTTATTTGGTTGTGTGCATCTGTAGAAATGTAATGTTAGGTGAATGCAAGCCGCAGCGTGCAGGATACCAATAGGGAGACCTTTATCTAAAGTTTGATATTTAGATTTTTTTTTTCCACTGGTTCCTCTGTCCATTCTGTGTCTAAGGGGGTCGCACACACAATATGCCATTACTTCATGATCTTAAGAGGAGCAACAAAAATGCATTGACATTTCCAGAAATCACTATGCCATGCACCAATGCAGGTTAAAGCTCAATGATGGAAAAAATAATCCATATCTGGAAATGATCCTGAAACACCATATTCTCTGATTTAAAATACACTCAAGTGAAGAAAGTTTTGGAAGTGAGGAGGAACAGGACCGTCAAGCTTGTTATTAGTGCTATTAGTGCTATTAGGGTGTAGAATTAGTGCCTCGGGGTCTGGCAACTTACACATGTGTTATGGTAATATCAGTGCTCAATGGTGCATACAGGAATCTTGACCATTTGGAGCACTTGTACACTTCAGTTGCTGGAACCAGCTGCTCAGTCAGGGCAGATGTTGGGAAATACGGTCACAACATCTTTAGCCGTTTAGGAAAAACATGATTCAATAAAAGAATAAAGTTAATCCCATTTTTATGCGGCTGGGTCTGTTAGTTATTCACATTCAGATGCTCTGATCCTTGAGCTGGTCCCACCAGCAGTCAGACAGGAGGCCTGTCTTTACCAATTTTTATTAGTGCACCCTTACTGGTGACCAGCAAGCATCTCATCCACTCTTCTTTTCAATGCCTTATGCAAACAAGATTCATTGCAGCCCACTAGCCCATCGACTCGTCCATTTCTTTGGTGAGCCTCAGCTGCATATTTTCTTTTATTATTTCAGGTCAGTCGTTTGATGGCGATTAAATAAACTTCAGGAAGTCGTGGAAAAAACTCAAGCCAAGACCTGATGTGTTTGTCCAGAGAGCTTTGAAAACAAAGTGCATATTTACTCCTTTTCAAGTGTCTCAATTAACACAATCAGTGGAACAAGAGGTGACACCACAAGCGGGGGCAGCTGGGATATTAGCTATGCAGAGAGAAGCCTTTGCATTTCTTTCTACATGACAACCTCGCTGACACATGTGGCCTTTGGGTGGCGCAGAGGGGTTTGTCGCAGCAAATGACAGTGACCTCCCCAATGCCCCGCTCCCCCACCACCTCCTGGTGGAATTGATTAGGCATAATTGGAGGGAGTCAGAAGCTGAGGCAAGTGGTGCTAAATAAATTTGGATAGTGTTAATTGCACATTCCACTGTGTCTGTGTGTGGTAGTGTAAGTGGTAGAGAAACACTTACCCACTGGCTGACAATGGAGGATTAATTGGTCTCCTCCAATGAACATAATTAGACTGATTGTTGGGAGAGATAAAGCAAAGGTTTTATGAGTGCAGCAGCACTGTCAGTGCTAAAAATGTCACCCCTCCTCCTGCCCTACTCCTCTTCTGTACCATAGTCCCCAGAACAAAGTTAATGTTTCTTGTTTCTTTTTATCTGTAAGGGAAGTGAAATCCCTTCTCACAGGAAAGAGTAGATCACAGGGTCATGGTTACTGAGCCCAGCAGCTCTGACATCTCTTTAGAGGAACAGTCCAATCTCCTAGCTCCAGCTACATAACAGTTCCTATATCATTAGTTTTCAATTCTATTAGTTATTGACTTTTATAGATCATAAATACAAAGAGCAAGTGGACGTCTGCCTTATCTGGGAGCTAGTTAGCGTGTGATTGGATGATCAGAGGGGTTCTTTTTTTGGCAGTCTACACACCTGAGTCCAGATGCTTTAGATGTTCCTTTTAGATTTGGGAACCCCTAAAAGTAACCCAGGCTTGGCCAAGACCATCAGCTTCAAAAACAATAGCGACTCTTTAGACTTAAGGTTTCATCACCATCTCAGAATCTCAAAGCATATATCTGGTCTGTGCACACTCGTGAACGAGCTCCTGTGGATTGTGCCCAGGTCTCTTAAGCAGGGAGGTGACCTACATAAGCTTCCTCGAGGGGGTGGGGCAGATAGAGTAATGCACTTTATAAGATTTATCAGTAGCAGTGCATGATAGTTAACTCTGTGTAATAGTTGTTTCCATTAATATAACATGAGATGACCAGCAGAAGAACAGCATAACATATCTCTGAGATATCTGAGATTTTCTACCTTTACAAGGCCACCACAGTAAGGCACTTGCTAAACGACTGAGAGGAAAATACCAAGATGAAGATGAAAACATCAACAAAGATTAAAGATGGATGAAATACATTTGCATTTTTAATGGCTAAATTAGAAAACCATGCTCATTTAAATGATGCACCGTGAATAAGTTCCTCATGATATGTGAAGAATGATTATTTCTTTATGTTTTACAGTAAGAGGAGGATTCTCAGTTTGTTTTTGTTGTTGACTTAGTCTTTTATTCATTTCGCTCAGCTTTAAAGTAATAATGCAATTCCCGTTTTTTCATCTGTTATATATAGTTAAGCATTTGTTGAATTATCCAATAATTTATTCTCCTTTCATTGAGGTTTTTGTGATTATATATATTTTATTCCCCCTTAGTATTCCAAGAAGTCCTCCTACCAAAATCCCCGTATACTGCAGTAGGTTTGTTTAGACCTCTGTATACATCTCGCATCAGCACCAAGCAAAGTACTGCCTAACCAAGCAGCAGGAGGGAAATACGACTCACGTGACCGCTTCCACAGAATAACAGGTTCTTTCTCAACTATTTCATTTAAGAACTCACACAGTCCTTATGGGGATGAGAAGGGATGTTTGGATTGAGCTGTGGAGCTGTTTCAAAAACAGTCACTATGCCATGTGAAATGTAGATCAAAAGATGGTCCATCGCTATCATAACAACGCAGTTAATATTTTTTTGGTTTAAAACGAATTCTTTAATGGTCACCATTTTGCTGATTGCATTGGCTACATGGCCACAAAATTCTTAATGCATTAAACTTAGTCACTTTCATGTTGGTGTTAGATTCATTGTCAGCATAACAGGTAGAAGCATGTACAGCTTCGATTTGACTGTTTTTAATCCCCCCTCCTCCACCCCACACACACTGTAGGCAACACAGTAAAAAGTTACCTTCCTTGTTAAATACATCATCTGAAATCTTCATAGAAGAGAAAACATCTGCTCTGATGTTGTTTCCATGGACACCTGTCATGTTTCTGCCCGGCTCTGAATGAGAAAACAATGTTGAGTTTCTGACCTGAACCAAGGACTAAAAAAGTCAGCTCTAGCTTTCCTGACTGACAAGCAGGCAGCCTGGGGGATTGGCTGAGTTGAGCAGGGCTGCCGTGGGCCGGGGATTGAAGACCTTGACTCCCGCACCCACGTTGTGATGGAGAGACTTGGCCTTCCAGCTAGACAGAGGTTTCAGCTCAAAGCTGAGGTACCTCAGGGAGACATTGTGATGCATGATGGGTTGAATAAAATAAAATGAAATAAAATGGGATCAACCCTTGCTGCAGCATTTTATTGGTGCAGGGGGGCGTGCTGTAGCCCTCTGGCAACACTCAACCTAAGGCTAGCCTTGCCTTCTATCATCCATGTTGTACTATATGGAACTCCCACTGGTGCCCTGAGAGAAAACAGCCTGTTTTAAGATGTTGAGAAGAAATACTTGCACATCGACATATCCGTTTTAACTCAGCAGGGCATAAAATTGGGAAGTGGCTTTTCTTTGAAGAGAACTTACTGACCTTGGCAGGAACTCTGAAAGAATACGGCCCGACTCCTGGCTTTAGAATTTCCCTTTTGTTGCTTATTTTAAACATGTGAGTTGGGTTTTGTGGTCATTGACTTCATCTTCTTATAAAATGGTATCAGCACGTTCAGTTAAAGTCAAAGTTGGTCAGCATGCCAACACCTTTTACACTTTTTTTATTTCCCTCCTTTCTCTTTTTTATATGTTTAATCTCTTAAACTACGGATTACGGTGTATGGACTCATTTCTCTGGAATGAGACGGCTTTGAGTGCACTGTGATTGGCTGTTTCTTTCATAGTTTATGCACTCGTAGAAGGAAATATGTTTCTGCATTACTTCTGACTGAGCCCAGTATTGCTCCTTAGTGGCTCTTTCTATCAGAGTAGATAGGCGGGAAAACCGGAGGTGATCCAAAACGTTCACTGCAGAAGGCCATCTCATCATTTCGCCTCTCAAGTTGTTTTACCTTGGCCGCTGGGTTGCTCCCACCTGGCCCCAGCGGGCCTGTGACTGTTGAGGGTTGGCCGAAAAGTCACGGCCACAGATTAACTCTGCTATTTATGGCCCGAGCACGTCTAACTGCTGCCCTAGAGATGGGAAATATTGCTCACTTAGCAGGATTACTGGGTGCCGTAATGCCCCAAAGGCCTGGTTTATGGCAGGCCATAAATGTTCCCAGGGAGAGGCAGCGAGAGTCGGATTGATTAGCGCTCTGGTGGAAAGTCGATCTGTTACCCACGCCCCACTGGGGAGCTCTGTGATGGATGCTTCCGGGATGTGAAGAGAGCCACTGAAAGGGAGGAGAGGGCACTTTTCTCTGCATCACGCCAGTCCTAGACGTCCCCACAGTGACACAAGATGGAGGACTCCTATTGCTCGCAGGGCCGCAGGAGGTTGTCAGGCAGGCGCAGAGCTATAGCCACTCTCCAGCATCCCTTTGCCTTCCCACTGGCAGACAAATGGAAAGGCAACCTTGTCACATGCTGTCATTTACCAAAGTCCCCCTGACACCTTGCATTCCCCATACATCTGTCATTTCAAAGGATGGACCCCAACTACACAGCACAGCCCCTCTGGGGCAATCATTTGCAGCAATCGAAGGTCTAATGTGCACGCTACCACTATTCCTTTTTTGTACCTTTAATGCTTTTGTTCAGAAATATATCAGCGATGAAACAGGTTTATGGGTGTCATGTGGCAGCAGATACAAAATTCATGATGGTTTGCACATACATGTGCATACTTAAACAGCCTCCGGTTTCAGCCTTCATGAGCACTTAAAGAGTAGAAAGCAGCTTTTCCTATTCGTGCTGATGTGTGTGTGTGTGTGGGGGGGGGGGGTTGAGTGTTGTCATGTACTAGATACTTTGTAGACTTATTGCTTATTGAAAATGTTGTGGGTCAGTTAGTTTGATCAAACTATCAAGTTTGAGTAGGCAATAGTCTGACAGAGGTAATGCTTCATGAACACACTATGGGTGAACCTTCAGGTTTCTTCTCGATCAGAAAAATGTGAGTTTTGTCTTAAACTATTGATTCATTTGAGCGTTCAACTTCTTACAGTTAATTCTACACAGCATTTGTGGAAAAGGCCAGAGGCAATAAAAACTCTCAAAATAACAGCACGAGAGCTAAATGCACTACCACAATGTACCAGCCCTCACTCCCCAGGTAGTGCGGATTCCTTTCAACATGCCGCTTTGCTCACCACACCTCTAACCTCGTCCTTTTGGACTCCCTGCTGTTTTTCACTCTCCCTGAATTACCTTCAGAGTTGAACTATAGCTGCACCACTTATACTCTTTCGCTGGCTGGGTTTTTTTTTCTTTTTAGATTCTTGTTTTCGTGAAGCACGTGTGTATGATTTTGATGTATGTGGTTTGCAGGTGTGTTTTCCTCTGAGCCTCTTTGTGCTTTGTGTGCGTTTTCATGTAAAGTATACACTACAAAAGTAAATGTGCATATTCATGTTGAAGTCCCAATGCAAAAACACACGGTTGTTGCATTTACGTCTGTGGTTTGTAGCATGATGAAAGGATTAAATGACCTACAGATGAATATGTGCTCATAGGATTTGTTTTCCTTACGCCGCTGTTTCAACTAATGCAAAAGTGCGATGTGTTTTTCATAGGCTTGAAACCCTGGGGAACCTGCCTTTTATTCCCAAGCAAAGTCTCAATGACTTACATCTGCTGTTACTAAAAGAACATCAGCAGGTGTTTTCCATTTGTCTCAAACAGTGCTTGAATGTTGGCTTTTGCCCATACAAAAAGGTCCCTTCCATGGCATGAGCTCTTTTAGACACACTTTACTTTGCAAAAAGAAAATTCTGTCTGTATTTTCTCTTTCGCTGCCATAATCTGTGATCTTCTTTCTGTTACTGACAATCTACAGTTTTTTGTTTTTTTTGTACCACGATGGGGTAAGACTTGCTTTACTTGTTTAAAATGCTAAATCACAAGAGAGACGAGAAAATCCTGTCATCCAGATAAAGCTGATTACAGTGCTTATCAGATACGTGCAGATAATTATGGTCGTAATGCAAATAGAACAGCAGTCAAGATAACACAAAGCCTCTCCAATATCAAAAAGCATAGCAGGTGATGAAGAGATAGCGTGTGGTGGAACAAATACCCGGCAACTGTTTTTGGTAAGACAAAGCGAGCACTGCATGTATTTACGTTGCATGCAATTTACCAAAATCAGTTAGTCAAGAAGCCCAGAAATCCCCTGTAGTTGTGTAAAGGATTTTTCAGACTGCTTCAATGGATCTGTAAGCTAGCTTCTACTAAGCTCGTAGGCATGGTACATTCCTTCTTAAGACTTTGAGCCTTTGTTTTTCTGCCATTTCACTGATCATATGGAATAGTAACTGTAACTTATTACATACTGAACTAGACTCATAAAGATCATAGTGATATCAATGATATACAGTTGATTGGTATGAGTCAAAAATAGTTTCTAAAGCTCAGAGGAATAAGATATGAATGCATATTTTACTTGGTGCCGGGGTAGTCTGACACAAACATGGCACCATTTCTCTTGTACAGAAACCAGTATAGACCAGATTGGATCAGGTCACATTCTATCAAACCAGCCCATCAAGATAAGATAAGAACTAGACAAGAATTGAACAGATTTTATTTCCGAAGCTTGTGCTATTGTGGCCTTGCCTGTTCCCACTGGTCTCTCCAGCAGTTGCCCGTCAGATAGCATTTTTTCCAAGATGTGTCAACCAGTTTGCAGAGAGCTGAGATAAAACAAACAGGTCCCACAAGTTAGTAAATTCCATGGTTGCCTCACTCTGGTAATTCCAGGGTCCAGGACAGCATGGATAAACTTTTCTGAATAATTAACTCTAACTCACTCCACATCCTCTGATGCGTTTGCTGGAGTACAGACATCACAATTGTACTCTGCATTGGGTGTTAACGTTGATGTATTTTAGGAATGAGTAGAATATCAGAACTGTATATCTGATGTTAAATAACCATAAAAACAGCACTTTCTGGGTTTGTCCTTCTTGGACAAAAAAGGCTTTCCCCAAACAATTATGTTGTCTAGAATCAATCATTTTTTTCAATATCTTGAAAGTTATTACAGATTATTATGATGCCTATACTGCATGCCCTAATACAACCCTATCCCACTACAAATACAGGCAAAACACAAGTTGGAAGGGCCCTCCCCCAAGTAGGCCCAGAAGACAATTTTGAGTCACAAAACATTTTTCTAACATCTCTTTGAGTTTTGCCTTCATCAGAAACTTTTTGATTTTTAAACTGTTTAACTCAGTTTAATCTTTTAAAACGATAGCTAGAACCAAATGCAAAGTTAGATTTTATTATCCTCGTACTTTTTGCTATTCAAGCCAAAGTAGTTTTTTTATTGTTTGAAAAAAGGTGGTATGTCAAATCATTTGACAGACAAAAACACCTTTATTCAGACGGCCAAAGCTTGGTGTACACTGGACACCAAGTTACACTCTTCATCAGAAACTAGGGAAGGAAGTCCTTTGGCATTTTGCTTCTCCCTGTTGTGATATCGCTACTAAGGGGGGCTTGGTGTGCCATTGATCTGACCCAGACAACGAAGCATTCATATCCCTGTAAAAACACACTGGGGATGGAAATGTAGAGCAATGTGCCATGTTGTGTTTGCTTTCTGAGCTCCCTAAGGCCCGGCCTCCTAGCCCTATTCATCAGTTGTGTTTGCACAAGGGGGTAATTTGTAATATTCGCAGAGGGCTTTGGAGATTGAGCAAGGGGACAAAGGGTGGAGAGGAAATAAGCCGTTTGTTTTCATCTATACGAACTGGTGAAAGTTTTTTTTAGCAGTCCTTAATTTTTCTTTAACCCTTGTCCAGTGCAGGATCTATCCTGAAGCAGTTTGATGCTGTAACTTCTTCAAAATTCGCCAAAAAGTGTGATGGACTGGCGACCAGTCCAGGGTGTTCCCTGGTGTAGAAAAAGCATAGATGGATGTTCTGTTTGGAATCCACTGTGCGTAAACTTACATTCCTTAACTTATATAGAGGTTTGTATGCACGGCACAGCTGCCTCTTCTGTACCAAACTGAGGTGAAAATGTTTTATTAGGTTCAACTGTTTCATTTTGCACTACTTCTTCTCACTTCAAGAAGTGTCTGAAGGTTTAAAGTGTGTCACATTTGGCTCTAAACCACTCTGTATCATGACCATGAAGCACTGATGATAATAAAAACTGCTGAATTAAGATACTGTTAATTAAGATACTGTTAATAGTGAAAAAAAACTTCTAGTAGAAATTTAGAGTGCTCAAATTACTCAAATCTGTTATCACCTAAGTGTCATCCCCTACATTTTCTCATAACATATGCAGAGGAAGGAATTAAATGGTTTTCAAGCAGCTCGATTTTAACAAGTTAGCTCACACTTTTAGATTGTTGAGTATATGATGACATCCTCAGTTGGCTTGAAAAAGACTACTGCAAATACCTATGAAGACCTTAAAACTGCTAAAGAAAATTCTCCTCTCAGTAGTGAAATGGAAGTAGAAGTAGACATGAATTGTAGCTGCTGCGATATTTGATGAGGCAATGAAAGAGAGTTGAGGATGGAAAGCCTTTCAGTCCATGGAAGGTCAAGTGGACAGGCAGTTTTGATATACCTATCTTTGTGACAATGGCTCCAGCTGAGATTCAGTGGGCAGTACAGTGATAGAAATCCCATACCGTTAATAGTGAGGTAGAGCAGGAGCGGGGTCTTATGGGAGCAGTTTTCCTCTCACCACTGCTGCCACTCAGTTCATTTTAGACGTTTGTGTAAGTTGTTATGAGCCTCATGACAACCGTTGGCTATCCCTAAAAATGATAAGATCTGAACAGCCAAAGGGAAATTGTCTGATTTCAAGGCTGAAATTATCGAATGTTGTGGATGTATTTTAATGAATGTTGGAAAAATCGCTTAAAAATTCCTGATGCAGTTGGTGCATGTGTGATTGTAAGAGGCTTTTCTGTTGATCAAGCAAAACTAAGGTAAATGTCTGTTAAACTTGCATGATTCCAGGACACTTTTTCACTCAATCAACCCCTTTCAAAATGGTTTTGGCCTCCATCAAACTCTTAGATTGAAGTACAAAACAATCTCATTCAGTTTTCAAGATTGTGTCATCAGCATAGTAGGAAAAATACACAAAAATGACACTTGTCTGTGATATGTCATGACTTGTCATGAAAACATGACAACATGTCATGAAAACTGGTTTTCATACAGAAAACCAGGTGTGACCTGGTTTTCATACAGAAAACCAGGTGTGACCTGGCAAAAGAGCACTGTTCATCGTTGTCATAACTGCTTGAAAGACAAGCAGTTCCCAAACGGGTCTTCCCGAACTGGTTTGTCTTTGTGTTTTGTTTGTATGATCCCGGTACGGGCTGTACTCAAAGTTAATTTCTCCATGTGAGATCATAAAAGTTTTAATCAATCAATCAATCAATCAAGTCAAGCTTTATCCTATTCTACTAAATACCAAATTCCATTAGAATGCCCTATACACATTTGATGTGAGTGCCAGACCGGCCTCCCTTTCTGATTTCGTTGTTTTGAGTGGGAGAATGCTGGGTACAGTGTAGTGGAGAGATGGCCCTCCTCAGTCCTACAGGCCCCTGTCCCAGTCCTTGTCCAGGCAAAGACTTTAAAGGCTGGCTGTTGAGATTCAGCAGACAGAGGCCTCCCCCAGGGAGCTGACATCATTAAAGCCGAGAGCAGATCCCACCTCCTGCTCAGCCTCAGTGAGGGAAGGAGAGACAAAACAAAAAGTGAGGAATGAGGAGAGGAGAAGAGAAGGGCAAGTTTAAGCAATGCAAGGTCAAGATTGCTGTACAATTACTCCAGCAGCACAGTGCCCCGGAGAGGCCTGAGCCCCCGACTTCTCACCTCGCCAGGGTCGCCTGGGTCGCCCCCCAAGACAATTAGCCTCCCATTATCCTCCTGTCATTTACTCATTCTCCGCTTACTTTCCTCTCTGTTCTCCAACCCCTGCTCTGTCTGTACTGATCAGTAGTTCATTTGCTCTGAGCTTGTTGCTGTTAGGTCCACATCATTTCTCCACAATTCTAGAAACCCAAAGCAGATCCTTCTCAAAGTGGGGTATATTTATTTACTTGTTGCCTCTGGTGCAAGATGTGATGACTTCAGTAGAGTTCCAGAGAAGAGCACAGAAAAAGACAGAGGAAATATGCTGGATATCATAAGACCAAGTGGGTGTTTGTGTAGCCAACAATCAGAATGTGATTAAAACACAAGATCATTAGATATTTTTTTGTGTAGCCACTTATATGCACAGACTTGTTTTGACAGCAAAGAAATTAGGCTTCAACCACACTTCCAGCGTCACTCAGACCACAACAAAGCTAAATTGTTGCACTTAGTCATATCCAACTGCTAAGTCACCTTTTAATGAATAACTTTGTTTAGTTAACTTTGTTTTTTTTTCATTGACCATTTCCTGTATCCTCAGTCACAGGGAATAGAGTAGACAGACTCGTCTGAGGGGCCATGGCTATTAAAATGCACAGTGAATCCCCTTGTAAGCTTATTAAATTGTTATTATCCCCATTAACACAATGGACTTGATCCTGTTCTTCCAACTGCATCACATTTGATGTAGTGCACAACGACTGCAGCAATTAGTGACTGTCAGATCATCTCATATCAGGAACATGCTCACACCGGCACACACAAATACACATGCACTTGCATTATGAGTGCAAGGATCCCCAGATTGATGCCAAAATCCCAGCAAATGTCAGCATTTTGAGGGATCATATAGATGCAAATGTTGCCGTGTAATTGGAAAAGCAGTAGATCCATGCTCTCAAGGCTGGTTGCTGTCATGTCAGCGGCTGATTCCATCGGCTTTTCATCATTTCCTCTTTTTTTTCTCCTCACGAAGACCTGATTTCCATACCAATCCAAAGCTTTAGAATCCTCTCATCTTATCGGGTTGCCTTTCCTCCCCCTCCTCCACCTCCTCCTGCTCTCGTTCGAACTTCTTCAGGAACCTGTCTCTTCTGGTCCTAACAGGAGTGATGGGACTGACAGCAAAGAGCCAGATGTCACAGCCGAACACCAAAATGACAGGAAGTAGGCCTCCTGCATAGTTTCTGTTCTTCTTACTCCTCTCCTCTCATCTTCTCTCCAAGATTCCAACTTTGCTTGCTTCGCTCTTCTCTTGTCTGACATGTTCAAGTTCTTTTGATGAGCGTGCGTTGTTCTCCCTCCAAACGACAACTCTGCCCTCTATCCCATATTCAATCTACTTTTTTCCCCTTTCTTCTCACACAGAGACGGTTGTCTTGTCTCTGACTCCTTTGACCTCCCTTTATTTTGAGCGGTTGTTACATTTTTACTTGTCAGGTGAGTAAGCCGTGTGCATCCTGCCTCCGGGCTTATGGGAATTTGAAACATCCCTTACTCAGGGCTGCATATAGAAACAGATGAAAGCCAACGTGACAGGAGTCTGGTCTGCAACTAATCCTTCAATTTGCTGCAAGTCGAAGGAGTGGTGAACCTTTGCCTGTCAGAAACAAATTGGCAAGAGGAGAATTTAAGGAGTACTTAGCTGGTTATTTTCTTTCATGTTACTCGATATTCCGGGTGTCAATTAACTTTTAGCAAGGTCTAAGACCTTGATGAGCTTGTCAGGTATATCATTTATTCACAGTAATTGTTTTCGGAAGGCCCGATGAGCTGCATTCTCAAATGATGTGTCAGCAGTCAGTAGCTTTGTAATCCACTGGTTCCTGGTGTCTTCCTGCTGCCTTTTTTAAAAGTCTAATTAATAAATTCTGCCTCACAATGCAATTAGGGTCAGCTGTGGCTCAGAGGTAAGATCCTCTGCCTGCCAATGGTCGGGTCGGGGATTCAATCCCAGGCTACATGCCGAGATGTCTTTGGGCAAAATGTGGAACCCCCAGCTGCCTGCAATGCACAAGTGTAGCGACCAATGATGGGAAAGCCAAAACAACAACATGCTTTACAGCACAGTTCGACTGAGATCTGATTGAAATTCAGATATAACCTTCAAGAGGAGTTATCAGAAGAACATTTGATCCTGGTTGCTCATCTATGTACCAATTAATAAAAAACATGCATTCACAAGAGACGTTGAAAAGAAACATGCTTAGCAGCTCTAAATATTGGGATGAGATCATTCTTTGGCTGTGTGTTACAACAGGATGGGAATATTCACTTAAAAGAAAATACACATAGACATATCATCTGCTAACCATGAAGGTTGCATGCACTTTAGTTTGAGGATGTGTGAAGGAGGTTATTTAAACCTTTTTAATGTGCTATCAAGTAAGATTTATTGAAAAATTAAAAGCATGTTTATTCAGTCCTTTCAGTAGATATTCAGACAGACAGTCTAAATAACACCAGGAACCTAGCTGCTCCACCTGTTTATTTTGCCCACAGTTTGAGCACTAAACGGTAAACAGCCACGTCATTATGACAGCCTGTTTGATATGTTAAAGGCCATTGTCTTAAGAACCGTTCCTGTTAAAAAGAGGTAAGTCAACTAGTTCCAACTCTGAGACCTGCCACTATATGATTCTATTATTTCAAACTGAGTGAAGGTAAAATAAGAACTTCCTGCAGAATGATTATTGTATGGTTTTTGCATCTTAACTTCTAAGCACATATGCAGGAACACACTTAGACTCACCCAAAAACCCATACGAGTTTGACAGTGCTAACACGCAGACATACACACACACGCACACACACACACAGACACACACACACACACACACACACACACAGCTCCTTTCCTTCATCTAGCTCATAACATTTCCTCCAGAATTTACTGGTAGTGGGTGCTGTGCAGGCATGAGATAACGTCCCAGAAGTTTTCCAAGGGCAGAACGTGTGCTCAGACATCAGAGGGAAGCCGCACTGAGCCGAAGCTGATTCTCTACATGTGTTGCATCTGCCTCCCATTAAAAAGCCCAGAGCACTCCGGCTGTCTCTGCTGGTCTCGCACTCTCACTCTCTGCCTGCAAACCGCTTCCTGACTTACCAAGGCCTCTCTTTATCTGTCTGTATGCCTCTCTCTAAACCTCTGTCATTTTATCTCCTTCCTGTAAACGTTCACAGCTCTTTGAAGACATGGTCCAGCTCCGGTTTTGGCAGATTTGCTCGTGCACACGCTGTAATCATGCGCCGTTCAATCACCGGGAGTGGTATTATTCCAAGAATCTTGTCATCCTGTTGGTAAATTTTCATTGAATGGCTGCTCGGTGTTTGTTTGTTTTTTCTCATTTAATGTGTGTAGCAGTTAGCTCCGAGTTGAATAAGCACATTTGCTGCCTTCTCTTCTTTTGGCAGCTTACTTGTGATTTCTGAAGTTAAGAGTTCTGCAGCTGGCTTTGATTGGTGTCTTAAAAACGGTCTTGGCCGTCGTTGCTTGGCCTAACTACAGTCTGATGTTCAGGGTAATCATTTCAGCCAATTTTGTCATAACAAATATATCATTTTTTGTCTTGTAGAAGCTTGGTAACTGAAAGTGTCGGAAAATGTCTATATGCATTAAAACTCCCTCTCAACCTCCATACTTTACTACCTCACATGGCTCATCAGACTCTTAATAATACAAATGCTGCTTCCATACACCTGGTTTACCTCTATTAGTGTATCTGTGTATGTTTCCTCTTTAGAGAAGAACAGCGGCATCATCCAGCTGAAAAAACCTTTTAATTACCACAAGGCATATATTAAATAACATTAAGCACAAGACAGGTGTGTTGAATTCTGTCACATGTCTTCTTCATGATGAATCATTCCTCAAACATTTGCAGTGATTTGTATATTTTTTATTGTTCAGTTTCTATTAATGGTACATTTCCAGTATGCGGCACACTATCGCAACAAATTTTTTACCCTTTGTCTAAGCTGCACATCATTTGTTGGCTGCGATGTCAAATGTTTAATTTCCTGTTTTTCACTGAATATCTCAGACCGTGGTAAACATAAAAGCTGTTAATAACTGGCATCTCGTATCATTTATTGACCATATGGGGCCCCAGAAACACAGACCCTAAGGAAATGCAGTTGTTGCCAATGTAGCAACTTAGTGAAGTTGAAGCAAACAATAATTTAATAAGAAACAGCTTATCTGGATATCTGTTGTTATTCTTCTGCCAAGTGTTACCATCCCTGTGATGATTGAATCCTTGTGTGGAATCAAATAACAATTGAGTGCGAATTTACTGTAAAGGTTTTTCCATGGACAAACAGGAAAGGGACATCTATTGCACCCAAATAATCAGCTCTTATAAAGGGAAACACATGGACTGAATGTTATTTGTCTTTTGTCAGAATTTCTGTCCATAAAATAAGAACAACATGCACTGAAGGCGGAAATTTGCGCATGTTTGCAAACTGTTTGAGAGGCGTTCCTATTTAATTTTCTGGCTTTGCAAAACGAATCATGCATTACCATGCAGTTCTATTTTATACACTCAATATCTAAATACCCAGACCAGAATCTTAATTTCCAGTCACAGAGGGGTTATTAGCCTGCCCTCTGGTCAGCACTGAGGCAAGAACAATTTGATTAGGAAACATGATTTTTCCCACTCGTCGCCATTAACGGCTTTTACCTGATTGAAGAACACTGTCTAAAGTTAGACTGTTCATCAACTACAATTTTAATCACTTGCTCATTTCCTTTACCCCATAATCTCATCTTCAGTGTTTTAATTATGTTTTGGTGAATGATAGCTCGTTTTAAGGTGTGTGTGTGTGTGTGTGTGTGTGTGTGTGTGTGTGTGTGTGTGTGTGTGTGTGTGTGTGTGTGTGTGTGTGTGTGTGTGTGTGTGTGTGTGTGTGTGTGTGTGTGTGTGTGTGTGTGTGTGTGTGTTTGGTGGACGTGTAAAATGAAGCCTTTTGGCTGTGCTTATGTCTGCTTCAGCTGATAATTATTTCAGATTACATTAGAGGAAATTAAACATTTCTTAAAGTACGTGTGAGGGTGACAAAGTTATCAAGCGTGCACCGAGGACAGAGTGTGAATGTAGCACATCCAAAATTGTCATTTTTTCGATTGCTAATAAGATCGTTTTCATGTGTTAAAAAATAATTAGCAGTGTTGAGCAGTTATGCAAAATGGTTCTCATATATGTGAGGTGTGTAGTTTCCAGAGCACTAATACGATATGAGGAACAAAATATGTCCAGGTCAAAGCTGAAAGGTAGAAAACAAGGTCAATCCGCATGTTTTTTGAGATTTTTGTGTTTCTTTCAGGTAGAAGTTGCTCGTATTATTTATTGATGATAATAATAACAATGAGAATTATTCTCGTTGCCGGTATTTTTACATGGTTTAACCTGACCTATTTGCAGACATTTGCATTACCCACAGACACCCTGGCTTTCTCTGATGTTGAGCTGTTTTTGAAAGTTTGATTTGAAAAAAGAAATCTGCGTGTAGCCAGACATTCTGTCATTTCGACATATGTCTGGACCGCCAATCAGCCCCAGCGGCAGACTGTTATCAGCTGATGTTTGCGCTGGTCTTATCTCTGTTCGTTTAAGGGTTGTAGAGTTGAGACTTCTAAAAGATAAACCTTTTCCAATAGAGTTCCAGCTAGATGCAGCATGCCTACAATCATTATGGCAACAGCTTCCAAACATTTTTACCCTAATGTAAGAACCCAACATTATTTCACTTTCAGAGATTTGAGACATAACATCATTCCTTTGCTTGATATATGAAATATTCACAAATATTAGTGTTTTTTAAGATAGTCTTAATACTGGTAAGGTTTCTCAGTTTTGTTATTTCCATTTTTTAGACTTGATATCCTCGCATCATAATATTATAGTGTGTGTGTGTGTGTGTGTGTGTAAGCATGAGCACTTGCTGGTTCGCATTCACTTTCACTGCTAATAATGTGGGCTGGTGTTTTCAAGATGGACTGTAAGAAGATTTGAATATCGTTTGCTTGTGGAATAAAAACGAATAAACAGATCCACAGCTCTGCCCCAGCTTTCTTTGCAAAAACATCATTAATGATTGTGCGGTTGCCTCGGTGTGGGGGGGGAGGGGTCTCTGCTGGAAGGCCTTGTGCTTATCAGTGTAGGACAGATACTGTTCCTTTGGTACTGGCTGACAGGTGAGGTTTGTGTGTTGCTTGCAGTTGTCAGAGGACCTTCAGGACAGGTGCTGAGGGATGGTTTTGTGTTTGGGAGCAGGTGCACCTCCCCTTTCCCCTTGTTCCCTCACTCCCCTAGGAGGCATATGGTGAGAGCGATTGGAGAGAGCCGAGGCCCGCGGGGAGAGCTCCTCCTCCGCAGTTCATCTGTTCCAGACAGGGCCCAGTGGGACACTCGGGCTCTCCTGAGGTCCCTGTTGGCTGGGAATCAGGCCGTTGCTTCCAGGTTGACTTCTTTGTTACAGTATTGGGCGTTTGCAACAGCCGCCCCGTTGGCTTTACACACACCGGCGTACAAATGCCAAACACCTTGTAGGTTACACCCTCCAATTTGTTTGCTCTGTACCTCATTTGTAATCAGTGTTGCTCTTAATCTGCTGACTCTTGTCTGGTGCTAGTGGCCCTTCCTGGAAGTGCTGTGATTTCAGGGCTACACGTTGTAAACCACCAAACAGAGGGAGGTAGCTCTGAGTGTCGAAGGGCAAAGGGTACATGGATATTTTAGGTATGATAAGTGTATCCCTTTTTATGTGGTCATTTATTATAAGGCAAGCTCTATGAATAATGTATGATTAAAATGCGCGGTAGATACACTGGGACTCGTCAAAAAGAAAGGAAAAATCCATTTGCTCTCCCTGCTGTAAATCCACTTGCTTGTCCTTGGGCTAATTTCCAACTTGGGACTTGGTGGGGGAGTAAGTGCATGTTTTGATAGAGAATTCAGGAGAGGTGTTGTTTATGGTGTAAAGTGAGAGAGGGTGATTGAGAAAAGGAGGGAGAGGAGAGCAAAGTCTTATGTCGCAGAAATGAGGAACAAAGTCAGGAATGCCTCTCTCTCCTAATGCAACCTGTCTTTACCTCGCTCCAGCCCGGACTTTATGCTGCCACTGGCTCTGTCTGTCTCCATCTTATAGCTCCTTCCTCTTCCCTCCAAGCAGCTGCCACTTCTGAGCCTGAAGAAAATGAAGGCAGATGAATCAATTTGGCCTGTGGCCCTAAAGTGCACTTGCCTGTGCCCCAGCTTGGGCGTGGGGATAATGAGCCGATAGATTGAGCTGGTGCCGCAGCCCAGCACTGAGGACTGAGGAGTCCCGCCTGCCACGCCACTGGGCCGCCCTCACACACATGCACACATAACATACGCACACGGCCAGCGCCTCCCTGAGCAGGGGTCGCAGCTTGTCGCTGGGTTAATAGGGGTGAGAGTCCTTTGCGCAGGACACTTTTCAGAGCAAATTAGAGGAATGATCTGTATCCGTCATCTTCAGGACTCCCTGTATTGCCTTCACCTTGTCATGCGCTTGGGAGGCACAGAGAAGAGCATTGTAGTGTGAAGCTGAAGAGCATCAAGACATAGGAGAAGGAACAGGTGGAGGGCAAGGGTCAAGATGTTACAGTAAGGAGGATTGACACTAGGACAAGCCTGAGATACAGTCTCCCTCTGTGTTAATGACAGGTGATGGCTGCCTATAGAGAGACTAGGCAGAACACGAGAAGCTGGAAAAAAGAGGGGAAAAGTGAGGTCAGATCTAACAGGAGGGGAAATGTGAGAGACCGCACAACCATTTGATGCCCCCTCAAACACCCTCTGCAAGGTTAAGGAGCAGAGAAGATCAAAGCAGAAAGACAACAAAGCATCACGAACCACCCTGGAGCCAGCTTCCTGATGACAGGCTGCAGACTGATAAACACTGCAGGTGCCACCAGGAAGAGTGAGAGGAAAGTTAGCCACGCCTCGCTGTGACCTGCCCTTTTACACAGGGGGGGGTCCCTGTGACTTAACCCAGGGTTAGAATAGTAGAAATGAGCGGACCCCAGTCAGCTTTACTCAACTCTGGGAGAAATTAAGATGCTGGAGGGTCCTTTGAAGATAATTAAAGAGCACAGAGCGGCAGCCTCTAGAGACGGACTGCAGACATGTTCAATACCGAGACTAATGGAGCTAATTTCTAGTACATTATTCATGTAAAATAGAAGCTCTAACTTAACTGTGTTTTTTTCGAGTTTTCTTTCTATCTTTAGGCCTAGGTTTATATCCTTTACCCACCACAAACCTGTCTGAAGCAGATATACAAACTACTCACTTTCCCTCATCATTTCAACTTTATTAAACTTTGTCCATTACTGGCCGGCCAACCTACTAATGAAAAAAAACATTTGCAGAAAATAAAAGGAAAAACACTTCCATAGGTACAAAGTAGAAACATCTGATTGGCTTAAAGCTGTTCCCTGTGTTGCAGAAGTTCTAACTTTCAATGTGCACTCATACTTTCAACATATGTCACTATTCACTCACAGCTATTTTTCAGAACAGATCGTTTACCTCATCCTTATGCTGAAAAACTTGTCCTTTAACGTTAATGAGTAGACAAAAAAAAAAAAAACAGCAATTGAGAGCTGTACAGTTGGGAGCTTAGGGACAATTAAGCACCTCCCCAGACAGGAAATTAGTCCCTACCTTAATCACAAGCAGTCAGGGTTGCCAATCTTTTGTCAGAGTTGGTGAATTCTCGCCTAGATCAATTGCTATTCTCTCCCATTGAACAGCAGCTTGGGGAGAGGTACTTGCACACTGCATCATTAACCTAGGTGCCTAATTAGGCGCAGTGCTCTGATCAATTGCCAAATTGATTGCAGACTGGGTACGGCTACCCCTCGGGCCCTGGAGGAGATGGAAACGCTTTGGGTGCCTTCAGGAATTTGTCAGCAATACTGATGCTGGGTAAACAAAATAATCAACAGCAGCACTTGACGGCGACGTGACACCCACTGTACCTCGGCGCCCTGTCTCAGCTGCTGCGCCTGCCTGCCTGCCAAGGAGGATTGCTCTCTTTGTACTCTCCTCAAGAGGAGGAAATCAAAAGGGCCACCTTCTATTTTGAGATTCAAGGAGTGATTAGGCTGACAGCTAGTCGAGAGAAAGCCGGAGAGGCAGAGGGAGAGGCTGGTAGAAGTGGAAGTCAAACCTGATTAAGCCCACCTGCCAGGTTTCTGCTCCCTCCATCACTGCAGCCTGATTGCTGGGTGGCAGCTCCTCGCTCCTCTCTGCCACACTCACACCATCCAGCCCCGGTTCTGTCACCGTTAACCTCAGCGCACTGTTAACACCCCTTACCCAATCAGCATGCTCGCCCTGGCGGCGGCAGGGTAATTAAGAGGGAAATGTGTCTACTTGGCATGAGGGGCAATGGGCACAAGGGTAGACAAACACTCTTTGCAGCCTTCCTCCCTCCCCCTCTCTCCCAGCCAGGTGGTATCGTACAGGACCTGTCAGATTAGCTGATGACCCTTTTAATTCTAGCCCAGCCGGGGGCCATAATTGATATTTACCAGGAAAGGTTAATTGTAGCAGTGATCTGCTTAAATTACAGTGGAGATCAGGAGACCAGGGCCAGACACCACACGAGCCACCAGGGGAGCTACTACAGGCACACTGCTAGTCAAATGAATTACACCCCGCGGCCATCGCTGCTGTACTTCAAGGTGGGAAGGCAGCATGGGACATTTTGATTGGCTACTTTTGTACCGGCTCAGAGTCCTCCTTGTTGAGTTCAGCAACCTCCCATCTGGCAGGGACTTTGAAAGCACACCAAATGTGGGACTTGATGGCTTGGAATAAAACAAACCATCCATGTTGGCGTCAGGGTTATGATGTCAGTCGCAGAGCACACATACAATCACCTATACATGAGCACAGCAGGCAGAAGTTTAACCTTAATGATAACAATTGCTGATTTCTCTGGTAAATTATGGCTTTGTAAAGGCAGACGTTTTGCATATTTCCAACTACGCAATTACTTGTGCTAAAGGGATCTAATGGGAGACATTTTTTGGATTGAACAACAATTGTTTCATTGAAATCCTCGCTGAGGTATCACGTTTTCTTTTCCAGTACAGATGATGCATACGTTGTGGGATGATGCTAACACGCTGAATATGAACTGCCTTGAAGTTAACAAAGACTACCCATTTCACAACACATAGGTCAATTTGCAAAAAATTTAAATAAAGGTCCATAAATGAAAAGCAAAGGCAACAGCTGCACAGGGCCACTGTACAAACATTCAGTAGATCATTTTATGATTGGTAGAGCTGTAGTAAAATGTCTGAACCCAGTACAGGTTTACTCTTCTTCTTTTTTTGATGGGGTTAAACAGGCTGGTACGTTTTCTTTTACTTAATTTACTCGGCTCTTTTGCTTTATCTGTCTAGTATGACTGGCACCGTTGGGTTGAGGTTTTTGGGGTCCAGGTGTTTTTGCTACAGTCAGTTCTACTTTGCATTTAACCAAAATACAAACTGACTCTGAGATAGGAGACAACTTTTTGTTTGCCATCAGGCGTGGAACAGGAAGACTGGGGCTCACGTACAGTCGGTTGAGCTCATTGTACTGAAGTGTTGCTCTATTGTTAAGAATATTTGCCTAGTTTTAGATCGCAGTGAATCGCTGATGGTTTTATTTTATATTGAGTATTTATTTTGAGGAGTAACTTAAGCTCTTTGAAGCTTTTTACAATTTTTCCAATAAACACAAATCATCTTTGCGATCATATAAAGGTCAATGTGTGATCCACCTTAACTGTTCCACATTGTTTAAACAAGTGGGCAAACTATGAGTTGCATCATAATTGGAATCATTTTGCATTATTTAGTTTTGATAATAGCATTCAACTGTTCAACTGTAGACATTCTTATCAGTAGGTAAACCTTTTGTTTTTGCATTTGAACTGCAAGGAATGTAGGTGTTACTGTATTTATTAGCAGATATTAGTTTATGGAGAAAGTAATTAGATACCGACAATGACCTGACATTTTCATGTACCAATTTGATTCTGCCTTCGTTTCATTTCAGTAAAGAAATAAAAAACCAGGATAGATTCTTACGAGGGCACTTTTAGTTTACACAGATACCCCTGTAAATCTCTCAGGTTGTAGTATAGTGATCTGTTGTAGACTTTGTTTGGTTTATCGTCTGATGGCATTGTTTTAAGATAGCGACTTGCCTCATGTGTCCCACAGATCAAACCTTTGGCCTTTCGTCCGGTCAAAGTCAGCGAGGACGAGGCGTTGCAAGAACTCATCCGACCACACAGGAGCAACTCTAAGGAGCAGCTCAGTGAGGTGAGACCCTTTTCCACAGACCCCCTGCATAGAGACCCCGTATCAATTTTCACAGATGCCGGCACGTAGCCCCTCAGGTGGGATGCGGGCAGATGACACCGGCACTGAGGCTCAGATCAGAGGCCAGCTGGGGCAGTTGAGCTCCTGCAGCTCTGTGCTCTCACCTCATAAAGTCTCTGTGCGTTGAGAAGAAGACTGGTTGGCAGGCAGCCCACAGACAGGAAAGGATTAGGTCAGTCACACAGCATCAACTAGTTGGCCTGGCATTACTTAAAGCATGGAGCGGTTAAATGCAGACATGACCTAACCCCGTTTAGCCAGGTGTAGGCTGAACTTGCCAACCCCAGAATAGAATGGGTTTTAAAAAAAATTGTTCCAATTATCGCTTCACCGGCATCCATATGCCAGCCTATTTAGTTAGATGAGTAGGTGGCACGGCAAAATGGGAGGCAGGCGTTAGTGCAGCATAAGGGATAAAATAATGCAATTGAGATACAGGGAGAGTAATGAGAATTTATGCAAAATCCCGAGCGGCTCATTTTAAATGAATGTAGAAATATGCTTCGTAACTAATGCCTGTCAAACAGGCCTCCCAAACCTCGCTAAATTCAATCAGACTGTTCATTTAGTTGAGAAAGCAGGAGGAGAGAGAGAGGAGAGCGGGAGGCAAATATGCAGCTCCTTTTTTTCCAGCAGGGGTGAAATAATGGGAGGAAAAAAATGTTTTAATGAACTTATTAAATTCATTGTTTTAAGCTATTCAGCATTCCAATTGAAAATCCAGCACGCTGAATAGAAATCAGCCACCCTAATTTTTTCCCCATATTTATTCTCTTTTTTCTTCGTCTCCTCTTACACACTGTCCCCTCTCCACCCCTTGTACCATTTCCTCACTGAATTTGTGTAAAAGGCTGTCTTTTAATGAAAAAGTCAGGAGGAGGAGGCAGGTTGTCAGATAAAAGGCCCACGCATGTTGACAGCTCTGACAGGGATATACGACAAGCACTAAGAGGGAGAGGGGGGGGGTTAAAGGTACTGTTGAAAGCGGTGGTGGTTGCAGTGATAGTGGGGGGAGGAGGGACACTGCTGAAAATTGCACGGTGCAATCGCCGACTGTGTTAGATATTGCACGTCTCTCTAATCTGCTGCCAAATAAATGGTACACGGACGCTGATCATTGTGGCCATGGCATCTATGTCTGTCTGTCTCCCTCCCACTGCCTGACTCTTTTTTTTTTTCGCCTTTCCATATGGTAGCTTGCTCACTGTATTCCACTCATGGAAGGTTTGGACATGACGCAAACCAACATTCTTCCTCAACACCATGTCATCCAGCTCTCCAATATTTCTTATTTCCTAAGCTCCATAAAATCTCCACCACAGCTCTGAAAGCACTGCTAATTTTCATAAAATGTGCTCCACCACATCAAAGTGGCTCCGCAGCTTTAAGAGCTCTCAACTAATGATGCCGCTTCGGCAATAAGTAGAATGGATTTCTCTTGTCTTACCACCAAAGGAAATAGAGACAAATGTGACATGCGGACGCACCCGCCAGCCTGTAAAAACAGTCATGCATCAATTTGGAAGCAGGGGGTAAAAAAATAAATTGCAGGGGATGCTGTTTGTTCATTGCTATGGTTGGGTTTTTATCTGTTTATTTTGACTAGGTAATTGTGCCTGCAGTGCAGCAGGGCTCCAGCATTAAGCCACACAAGGATTATGGAAATGTGAGGTGGTAAAGGGGGGGGGGGTTCCACTACATCTCTGTCCTCTGGAGGAGAGGGTGGCAGCTGTGGTGCTGTATGGGGTGTCTATCTCCCTCCTGTAGACACCAGTGTCTACTCTCACGCACTAACCCCCCCTACTTACCTGTTCCTCCTTCCACAGGGGCCATGCACTTTCAGTCCCTTTCCCCACCGTGTTGCCAGAAGCTCTGATTGGCCAGCCAGTTCATTTCGCAGCAGTGACAAAAACCAATAGTCTAGGTTAAAAGAAGACGGACTGGGCCCTCCCCTCTTATCACCCTCTTATCGTAATGTTTTTCTTTTCTTCTTTTTCTTTTTTTTTTTTTTATAAATGGAGTGGAGGAGGGGGCATGGAAATGGAGAGAGGATTAGGGGGTGGATTTAGCAACATTTCTCTTCTCCGGGGCTGTTTAGTTAACCCTTAAATGCCGCCAGCATCCACCCATCCCTCTTGCCACCAGCCACTAGAACCACCACACACATACATGCTTGTCCGCCACCCTCCCCCACGCTCCCTCTCTGGGGCGGGTTTTTAAATCCTTTTGAAGTCCTAAGCGCTGCAGAAATCCATTGAGAGCCATGTATAATGGCTTTTAAGAGAGAGTGTTTAGCTGTATGCCGACCCTATGGCTTATGAACCGCTGGCGTTTTAATGGATCCCCCTTACCCTCCCCTCTTTTCCCCCTTCACCAGCACTAAATCCAATGGATTGTCCCTCATTATCATTTAAATAAGCCTCTCTATCTACTCAGAATGCTCCAAGTTGAATGAACTCTACATAGTAGGACTAATTCCAAATGGCCTTGGCCTCCCTCCACCTATGCACATATGCGTTCACATACGCATACGGATGCATGTGTGTACACGCATTTTAATATTTTCACAACATGCACACACACAGAAAAAAAGATTACATTTTTTCCTGGAAATCCCTATTGGCTCTTTTGTATCCACAGATTTTTGCCTTATGCGCAGTGTTGCCTGCCCTCTCCTCTGGACTTCTCTGGTTGTGGCTGTTAGGAGGAGGAGAGAGGTTGCGGAGAGTGGGAATAGCCTTTTGATTCCCACAGAGCATGCTTTCCGGTTCACAGCAGGACTCCTCCCTAATCGTCACCACAGGAGCCATCCTGCGAATCAGAGGGGCACACAGGCGTTGATGAGGCCTGATGCCTAGAGCAGGTGTGGGAGAATGGATGAGGGGCATTGGGAGGGTGCAGAACAAGGGAAGCCGAGGTAGTGAAGGTGTGGGGGAGGTCGTTTTGGATTGAAGGTGGACCTATGGAAGAAATTGGTGTAGCAGAAAAGTCCCCTCCAGAGACCAGGGGGGGAGAAATTGCCAATCTAGACAGAGGAATAAAAGCGGCGAAAAGTAGAAGTGGAGGGAGGGATTTGGGGATTGGTATTCTTTCTGTGCGCTGACACATGGAGCCAGAGGACAGAACAAAACCCAGCCTTTTCTGTCTCCATCTTGCTCTTGTTCAGCGTTTAAAGGAGTGCATTTGTAAAAACACATGGGGAGTTAGACGTGCCGAACGCCCCCATAAGTGCATGAGGAGATATTTATGCTGAGTGCAATAGGGTTATAATACCAAAGGTATTTGGATTGAACAATGCACCACATTTAATGAAATAACACATATGTCTTTTTAATGTTTGATCTGTGTTTTTTAATGAATTTTCAAGAATGAAAAAACAACACCTTTTTTAGATTAGAGAAGTTTGGGGAAAAGTCGTTAATTCTGCAATTAATATGCAGCATTTACAGATTGTAGTTTTGGAAAGTATCTGTCCAGTTGATTCAACTCTAAGTGATTAAACAAGGCAATAATTGAACCGTGTATCTATATATAGGGTATTCTTTACCATTTTCTTTACTTTTGTTGTGGGTTTTGTTGATTGTTTTAATACACAAATGAAGTTTTAATCCACCACCAGATACTTTGTCACTTATTTGGGTCGCAATGTGAAATCAATCCCAAATTCCCTCATAAAGAATCCCTGCAATACCTCACTGAAATTCTGCGAGGTTGTACAGTTTATGCAAACACTTCAGAACACTGTATACATTGATAAATCCATCCTTTAAGGCTTCACAGATGCTATTCAGACCACGCAAATGAAGGTTTGTCGGTGCACACTCTGTTGTGCTAGTTGGATTGAATAGGAGTGACGTGTGCAGGCATGGGGTACATGGCAGTGCGGGTAAAAGGTTAACGTGAATATTGATATTAAAGCAACGCCGCTTCATCATGTCTGTGTGAGCGAGCGAAACACTCCTTAAAGGTCATCCTTGTTCTCCTCTCTCTCTCCTTACAGAGTTCCACTCACTCGCTGTCAGGCCACGGCTACTCGGTAAGTGACATTTTCATGCTTCATAGCTTTACGGCAGAATTACAATCTCCAACGACCCGCTTTATGGCCCCAGCGCTCGACATTTTAATTATGTTAAATAGAGTAATGGAGAAATCATGATATTAGGAACATTAATTCTGGCTGACTGACTGATTAAATTGCAGGAAGGTGTCCTGTACTACCTTAGCGAAAAGTGCCTCATTTTTTTGGCATCGATCAGTTCTGTTCACCAGTGCTGCAATTTGGCTGTCAGAGTTTTATATCGAGGTGAACTGACTGTCAATGGAGGATCATTTTGCTCACATATCTGACAATATGTCTGAAAGCCATCTGGTCTCTGAGTTACAAATTCAGTATCTTATGCCCATTGTAATCCTTATGTATCAGCAAAGTTAAGTGTCTTATAATTTGTCTGAACTAGCCATTCATATATATAAATGGGGCATGTTTTTTTGTATTAAAAAGATGTTTCTAAAGTATGTGTCCACAAAGAGATTAAATGAAATGATAACCTGGAAAAACTCAGGTTTTCACTCCCTTTGAACATACATTTGCTGAAAAAAATGTCTGCACAAGACTATTTTTATCCATGTAAAAAGAATGTGTGCTGCTCTTTAGTCATTGTTTGAATGATGTGTCTTGCTGAATAATACATGCTGCAGTTGTCCTGTATGTCCTTTGCTTAAAGGGAAATTCAGAAGGGGGGCATTCTTTAAAGCGTGCCACATTTAGCTGATGAGTGGCATATGGCAGTTCTTATTGCGGCTCCAAAGCGATCATCCAAACAAACAAAACAACTATAAATGGTTTGTCATTCTTAATCTGCCTCAAAGGATTGCAGTAAAACCACTGAACAAAGCTTATCTTGAAAAGACATTGATCTCCATGCTATCCTCTTCCGTTGTGTGTGTTGTTTTAATAGAACATGTCACATTCCGGTTCCCCAGCGGTTGTAAACTCACAGATGGATGAAAACAAACAAGACCTTCCAAAAAAGCTGGTGGAGCCCTTTGGCTCAAGCTGTCAGTTTGACTCGGCAGGAAGCGATGCCTTCTCTTTATCTGAAAGGTGGAGGGAGGGATTCAGACAGAGAGAGGGCAGAGATAGAGGTGGGGTTGGCTTGGAGGTGATGGTGTGGGAGGAGGGAGCATTGTGCAAGCAAAGGAAAGTCTAGTAACGAGGGCAGGAAGTTTCATGTTGTCTGGCTCCCCTCTCCAGCTATCTGATGGTGCTATCTGCTGTGTTTGAAGCCTCCAGGCACCTCCTGGGTACTGAGCTCTGACACTCACTCTGCTCTGCTGCAGGGTTTGCTTGATTTCTGGGGGCTGCTTATCTGCAAGTGCTCCAGGCTTTACAGTATGATGGTTTCGAGGGGGGCTGGGGGTGCAGGGTCAGGTGGGCTACAGGGAACTGCAGGGCAGAGGCTGACTGGATAAGGGAGTAGGAGGAGTAGGCTGAGAAAAGGACCAGGGGCTGGATAGGGCCAGTAGCAGCGGAAGCGAAAGGCTACGTGTGTGGGTGGAAGGCTGGTGTCGATGTTGGGGTGGGTCAAACAGGCAGGCAGTAGGGTTACAGAATGTAGGCATTCCATGGATAAGTCATCTGAGGTTTGACATCTGGGACTGTCTACTTAGTTGTCCCTATATAACAAATACAATGAGAATATATTTTAATAGATGTAATAGAATTATAGCAATTAGATCCCTTTTTTAAAGGATGGGTTTATCCAACCCTTTTAGAGCTGCTATTGTTGCTTTTTAAATATAACAAAATGTATAATTTTATAAGTGATAATGTTTTACCGCTTCTATGTCGAACTACTTTGAGATGCTAACATGTTTTGTTCATCCTCCTTGATGGCATGACTAAACACACAATCACCCTCAGCCATCAGCCCCTCGCCATCTTCCCAGCTCCTCATTCAGGGGCAAAGACTAATCTCTGAAGCATTGAGTTCAGTACTGATGGACAGCAGCAGGAGCAGGACTGAGCCTCACTATCTCGCTCTCTGTGGAAGACTGGATATGGAATTGTTTATTAGGTCAGCTCTCTCCTGTCTGCTTTGTGCAAGCGTCATTATAGCCACGGCTATGTTTGGGAGACAATATCTGTGCCTTGTTTCCTGCACTGCTACCTGTTTGTTGTTGCAGTGGAGATGGGTCTGGGTTTGGGCGATTTATCATCCTCTCAGGGGCTCCTTGATAAAGAACCAAACATCCCCCTCTGCGCCGGGGAGATATGTGCTGCAAGAGATGGGGAAAATGTCACACAATCTCACTGCAAGCATCTACCCACCCCACCGCCACCCTGGGGCTGGATATATTGTATGGAGGGGGGGGGACGCTTTAGCTATGCGGAAAAGACAACACATCACACTTTTCTTTCAGATGTAGTGATTGCACTTATGTCTCCCTTCTTCCATCTTTTCAAACTACCCAAGGCCAAGCCGCGGTTCATGTTTTCATGACCGATAAAAGCAGAGAGCTTTGTCTGTGGCGGTATAATCTGACCGGTCTGTATTGGAGGACTTATCTCGACAATGTCAGAGAGTAAACCGCTGGAGTGTTTTGGTTAGCAGGACTGTTTTGAGCCTTCAGACACACCCGTTCTTCATTTCCCCCGCTCGGGCTGTCATAATCTTGTTTAACGCTAAATGAGTCTACACTCTAAACAGAGCAGTCTCAGAGTCATGCGCTCATCCTTAAACAGCCTTGTTTAAATTGATTTGGCATTCGCGACCTCCATGTAGTGATAAATACACTTCCTTGTCTAAGTATGGAGGCTTTTCATAAGATCCTTATCAAATACAAGGATTATGTCACTTAATTATGACAGAAGCCATTAAAAGCTTCACGCATTTTTAACAAAGCGACACAGATTCAATGGATTAATGCTAAATTCAGCAACTGAAAGAAATCGAGTGTAAAATGTATCTAATACGCAGAATCAGTCTTGTGGCAAGGTCTTTTGGTGGAACCGTGGTTTGTTCTCCAGCACTAAATGAAATCTATTTACTGTCTCTTTGTATCTGTGGCTGCCTCCCTGTATATCTTTCTGTGTACCTTTGCCCGTTCTCTCGCGCTGCTTACTTTTCAGTGGAGCATGCAGGTGTCTCCATACCACTGGCTCTGCACATGGAGAAAATTAGTGAAGGAAACCGAGAGCCCAGCAGGAGTGGGCCGGGGCCCTGACATTGTCCTGGCCTTGGGGTGGGACGCTGCTTGTCAGGGGACTCTCTAAGAGGGCTTTCTGCCTTAAAAAACCTATTTGTTTATCCCTGTGTGCGGTCCAGCTTCTGATCCTGGGCCATGCTGCTCTCTGCGCACCAGGAAACTGAGCTGTTGCCGCTAGCAACAGATAAAAATTGCTGTTAACCACAGCAGGTCCCACAACACATCAATCAACGGGTCTGCAGATAAAGGCTGCGGGCTTCTGGGGCCCCGGCTGAATGGCGCGTCTGAAAATCCTTTTCCAGTGGCTGAACACACAGTGCTCAGATGACAGAGGCCTGCTATCATTCAGAGCTGAGAAGGGAAACTTCATTTTGAGCAACGCAATTCAGGTTTTGTTCTAATAAAGATGAATTAGAACAGCACCGATCACAAATGAGACTTCATGAGAGCTCGTTTGAATAAAAAGACAAAGCTATGAATGAATGTTGACTGGGCCTTAAAAACAGCCCCAGCCTAGTTTGCCTGTTCTAAATGAGCTCTTAATTGCTTTTTTGCCACTCACTTTGCTCTCAAGATTGCTGCAAAGCCGGTAAGTTCTGCTTCAGGGTGTTCATACACCTAATTTTAAAAAGTTGAATGGAAATTTTACTCATGGAAATTACTGAACAGTATATCTTGTTGGCCCAAACAGGCATGAGCATAAATGTTTCAGGAGTTGATTTTAGCAGTTCATTGTAACCTTTATATCTCTAATTACTGCCACACTTAAGTCTAATGCATGGGGATGGCTTTGGTGTCTGGCATTAAAATAAAGAACAATAATCATTTTATCATCTATTAGATCCAGTTAATGTATTCCCACACAAAGGCCTTTGCAGTCGCTCATATTAGAGTTAGCCCAAACGAAATACGGGGCCCCGTGGGTAAAAGCATTACTAATTCCCCAAGCATAACCTTTATTATCATCTTTCCTAGTTTGTCCTGGATGCATCGTCCCCGAACTCACATTTGCCCCACTTTAAACAAATTGGCCTATAATGCTGCAATCAAACCATGCTCTGAGGATTTGTTTACTGCAGTTTTTCTCACCATTAAGTTTCATGGACACTGTAGACAAATAAAGTGGTAATTCCACTTTATCATATGTTACATATACCACAATCAAGCGGCAATTACATGCTCCTTCCATTTGTAAAAGTTCCCAGTGCCGACGCGGATGTTTTAATGAGGGCTGTAATGAACGCTCAGGGTGTTTGGCAAGTCTCCGAGATGTTGCCGAGGCTTTTATGGCTCCCTATTATAACGTACAATTTGCATCAGCAAATTACAATGCTCCATATCATTATCCTGCACCGAGGCCCGATCATAAATTAGAGCTCCAATTACAAACATCTATTTGGGAATGGGAAATGAATACAATGGCGGCCCCCCCAGAAGACGACAGGAAGGGGAGAAAGTCTCCCGTGGATTGTGAGATGGGACTTCCATAGAGGTGCAATATTGTCATAAACCATTCTAGTGATTCCAAGAAGTCGACAGTTTTTCTTGGAGGGGGCCACGTGCTGTATCTGTTTTGGCAGTCCCATATGTCCGACGTTACGGGACCGCGCACATAGAACTTTTTCATGTTTTAATTGCCGTCCTTCTGCAGAACACAACTCCCACTGATTTCAGTAGCTGAGTGTTTCACACTTTGAAAGCTTTGTCAACCAGTCCATTCAGCTGAGCCGGGGGCATTTCAGTACAAGCTATATCTGTTCCTTCCAATTTCCTTCTGCTTGATTCAGACTCCCTCTTTCCCTCAATATTCACTGGTGGGCAAATAATAAATCACTGAGACTCATCTTGTTGCAGCTTATTAGTTTTGCTGAAGATGTGGCACAGATGTCCAATTCAGAGAACAGAATTCCAGAATTTCCAATGACCCCAAGACATTCCTTGGCAGTCATTTAATTGAAAAGTCCCTCATTCTTCATAATTATTCGTTTTTATTCTTCCCGATCATACCGTTTTCTTTTCTTGGCTGAAACTGAGAGTCTGTGTCTGCTTCGCTCCTGAGTGCAAACAGTTGTTGTGGGAGAGTCAAACAATAGTGTGCCTGTGATGGCTATGTTGTCTATAATCTACAACCTGTGGCCAAATCTTGCATGGAGAGGTAGAACAAAAGATCTACACCAACACATTGCTCCGAGCATCAGGCAGTAACCACCTCTGCTGATGAGACAAAAGGCCCGCGGGTCTCCCGCAAACCCACAACTGCTCCCAAAAGCTGCACAAACAAAGCCTGAAATTAAGAAGAGCCAGAGGCAGGCCCGTCTCCACAGCAGAGCTAAAGCGTTCCTTTTTCATGGCTTTGGTGGATTTCCAGCATGGGGTTGTAATGGGGCAGAGAAAGGAAACACTTTGCCATTTTCAGTCACACATTTTGAGAAAGCGTATATTCATCATTCTTTCTTGGTTGTATCCTATCATTCCTGTTTCCATACACTCGCAGCTCTTACCACGCTCTGTGGGCTAATTTAAACATTCCCAATTCTCTTCTTGTAGCCTTTAAAGGGTGTTTGATTTTGTATAATTCATATTTTGGTCCACATTTGAACTTTTTAGCTATATGTATTCCCCTTTCGCCTTTTGCTTGTAGGTGCAGAGGAATGAGAATTACTGTAAACCTTTGTTTAAATCTGCGAGGGGTCACACAAGGAGGGGGAGAAGGGGGGCTTCAGTCCATATCCACAACACCCCCAAGCAGTTCTGAAAGTTCCCTCTGCTTTTTGCTGTTGCCATGACTCCTACAGGGTCACCCCCCACCTGCCTAATGCCCTACTGAGTAACATTTCCTAAACCCTTACATTAACTTACACTAAGTAGGTCATGTTTTGCTACTCGTCTTCTCGTCGCTCATCGAAAAGATCATGATTTCCTCGGTGGGTGCCCCTTAGCCTTACTCCAGGGATTTTAATAAGCAACACACACTCATTTGATTTGCTGGCATGTGCTTTCTCCTTTTGCTGTCGTTCTGTGCGCCACCTTTTTTTGCTTTGCTCAACTCTTACCTGACAGTAAGCAGGCAACACCTACCCTACCCTTCTTCACCACAAACAAGCGCATCACGTCTCCCTCCCCCACCTCTCTGACTCGCTCTCTCTCCGTCTCTGTCTTTCTCCACGGAGAAGGTGTCTGACAGTAACAGCAGGTAAGGTATAAGATTACAGAAAAAGCAGGGGCAATTATACCTCAAGCTGATGCTGGTGTGTTTATGAGGAGAGGACCTCTTAATGACACAGCTGTGGTTTCTCTGGAGTCCGAAGCACAGCTTTTCGGAAACAAGTTGTTTTTGTTAGGCCTTCTTCTTTTTGTGTCGCATATGAGTTTCCTATGATTTTTATTTTATTTTTTTCCTCCCCCATGCCTCGCCAACACGAGAAGTAATTTTGGGTATATGCGCCTCTGTGCTACCCTGCCTATGCTATAGGACAGATTGCGCAATATTCCCTTCACATTTGGTTTGAAACCGGATTGCACACAAAACTCTGGCTTCTTAAAATCCGATTGGCTTAGAAAAAGAATATTTGCAAACATTTGTACTCAGACACAGATACACACATACACAGGCCCGTGTTTTAGCAAATGCAGTTCTGTCAACAGGGTATTGGCGGGCTTGCGACTTCCCCCCTACGTGCTTTCACACACGGCAGGCAGATCGTAGCGATTGGAGAGCAGTTTGTGTTTAGATAAAGGAGCTTAATCATAATTGCATGGGGTTTCCAGCGTCTAACACTGGCACTTTCCCAGTTGCTGTTTTCCGGGGATGATGCTTTCCTCACATCATGACATTTTCAGCAGTCTTATGGTTTCAAAAGCATGCCACACAAACCATTCTCAACAGTACAACGTCCTTGTCTATTGTAGCTCACTGTTAACCTTAGATGACTTTTGGTTGATGAATTCTACCTCTAAATTATTTGCCTTTTTCTATTGTCCCTTTGGTTCAAAGAGTCAGCTAAATGCCAGAAAGTGTAAACTAATACCACAGTCACCTGCCCACAACCATTCACAGTCCAGATCCCACCTCACGCTCGCACCCTCAGCGTGGGCTCAGCCTTGGCCCCGATCACACCGGGGCACATGGGAGATTAACTGGGCTGCCTTACTCACTCAGCAGGTTCTCCGGCTCCCCTCCACTCATCCCAGCCCAATCTGCCAGCTAACCTCCTGCTCCGCCGAGCCATGGCAGCAGGGCACCACCAGCCCGTCCCGCCTTCATTACGCCTGCCAGATGGGCTGAGAATTAGATTCGAACTCCCACTATGGAGGGAAGGAGGGAAGGAGGGAGGGAGGGAGTGGAAAGAGATTGAAGTGAAGTGGTGAAGGAAAAGGGAGGAGGGAGGAAAGTTGAGTGGGAGTTGAGGGGGGGGGGAGTAATGGTTTTTGTTTTCATTTATGTTGCAAGTTATTACATTTTAATGTAACACCCCTGGGACCTGGCAGCATTAAATGCCTGTTCTTGAATAATCGACACTAACTGCAAGCAAATGCTGGGGAGAAATGAAATTAGCGAGCACAGCAATTTGGCATAGTGATTATCGGCTCCTTGGAGGCACTTCCTGATGATTTAAGAATGCTAACATTTAAGCAAGTCAGATCTCATTACTCTTCAAGGTTAAATCGCGCTGTGTCGGAGGGGAGGCAGATGCTTGATTGGAAATAGCGCTTCCTTGTCTCTCTGTCTCTCTTCATCTCTCTTTGTTCGTGCTGATGTTTCCCACTTTTGCAGCACCTCTCTGAGAGCAGGAAGACTCTGGTCTAAAATCTGTCAGACCCCAATGACACATTTTCCCAGCTCTTAATTAGATCAGCAGTACTCTCTTATTCGAAGTGTAATTTGTCCTTTACCAAAGCTCATCTCTTGTGCACAATCATGCTAACGACGTAGTCTTGTTCTAATTCTCCTCACACAGTTATATGACCGGGCTCTTGAATAAATAACTAAAATTGAAAAGAAAAACCCCAACCTTGAAACTTGTACATTGTATTATTTCCCGCTGTTTTTCGCTCATTCTATGGAGGCAAAGAGCAATCTAAGCCCTGGAATCTTTTGGTCCGGTGTTTACTCCACCCAGTCATACATCTGTTCCCCACACCAGCTTGATCCAGTTAGGTGACAGCAGACAATGGCTTACTCCTCCACAAGCTCAGCCCAGCACCAGTGGCCCAGAACAACTCAGAAGTGTTTTTTCTTCTATTATGGGGCGTCAGATCCTTTTAAAGGTGTTTACCCATCGTGGAGGTGTCAGGCCCTGTTTGCAGAGAGTGTGCTCAGCTCGGCTCGGGGTGGTGGGTGTGGGTGTGGGTGGTTAGACGATGAGGATAATGATGTGAGTGGAAGCGATAATGCAGATGCACTTCAACCAACACACCCCCACAATACTGCGGGACAGGTGTGTTGGACTTTAACTTTTCCTTTCTGAAATCCAATTAAAATCAAAACATTTTTAACTATGCTGTTGAGATTTATTTCCACTAAGGCATTTGTACCAAACACACATCTATTTGTTTTGTTTTTTTCAAGCTGTTGATTTCTCGTGCAGGAAGGGGAAATCATTGCAAGTCAAATGTAATCATTCCACCAGTGGCTTATGCTCTGTCTTGAATAATAATAATAATACTTTAGACCCTGGCATTGCAAACATCAGGCTTTAAATTTTAATTTCTGGAACAGAAGTACCTGGGCGGATGTTAATCACAGCCAATCACTGAAGTGATCGTTGTTGTCTCTTCTGTTTTTTTTCTGACAGCTTTATCTTTTGGCACATCTTGAAATTTGGCAGGTTGCATTCATTATATGCAGCATTTCATCTAGTCAACAAACATTCGAAACTGCAGTCTGGGACTCTGCTTCCTCCTACTTACATGCTGTTTTCGCTGTAATGCATCTGATGTCTGCCATTTCATCTTTGTTGTGGCCAAAAGGATTTCTGGATTGTAGCAGGGTTACACGAGGAATAAGGAAAAAAGCTTTTAAATTGCAACCAGGCATTTCCACATGAAACATTCATGCTTAAGTAAGATTAGCAAAGATTAAGGTGGGTTTGTTTTGCCTCTTAGAAGGCCCCTTGACAATTTGGAAATGGATTGAGAACAGCTTTTGCAAGAACAGCCTCCCTAATCCCGTGCCAAGAGTTCTCACCCATCTTTGCAGAATTATTTACAGCAAAGTTCTCACGTCGAGCTTTGCAGCCAAAGGCCCATATGTGCCACGTGTTAAACTGCCTAAACTCTGAAGCAATAGGAGGAGCAGAACTACAATATTCAATATTTATATTAGATAGATTTTCAAGAAAATTCGTCCAAGGAAGATATTTTTCAAGGAAAGATTACCATTGCCTCTCAAAAAGCTGTTCAATTTTAGTAGACAAAGAGATAATGTATTGCATTACATTATTAGAGGCCGTGCCTTCAGCGGTATCTTGTTCACTTTTGCATTTTCAAGTCTGAGTGCTCTGATCAAATACTGGTCTGTTATCCCAGCCACTGATGCGAATCCATCTCTCCATTCAAGCTATTCGGCTGCCATGTATCCCATTTCCATATCATCTCTGTATCGTGTATACGAGATGAAGCCCTCCAATGTGCTGGATGATGTGATCCCCAGATAGATCCATTCATACATAATGATAAAAGATGGGTTTGGACAGAGCTACTTATTTGACAATCATTGAAGTGCCACTGTGATGGATGGCGAGGAGAACTTCCACCCCACTCTCCTCCCACCCCATAACCATGGCTCCCTCTTCTCATCTCACCTTATTTATTTTCCCTAGCTGAGCTCAAGGTCCCGTCTCAATTTAAAAGAGAAATATCAAATTGAATTAAAATTGCTCATTCACCCAAAACAGTGGCCTGTGTACCTTAAAAATCAACCCCCGCCCTCCTATGGGCACATGGTAATGCACGTTATTCATGCCAGTGGGTCCACGATGTGCTTCATCACATCACAGTACCTATTACACTGCCGATGGGGGCACCAGCATCAGTGCATGCTAGCCATGCTAACATATTTTGAAGGCACATATGAGACTGTAAATCAGAATTTGAAACTTGTTACTTATGAAAGACAGTCAATGAGGGAGTGCAACTCTGTCAATGTGTCAGACTGCTCACCTTTATAACTCAAATGGAAACCTTGTACCTTAGAAAGGAAGACATTACTCGGGAAAGTATTTAAGATACTATTCATTTTAACCAAAGACGGCTACAGCCTTGACATTTCTACTCGCTGACACTTGCTGCAAGTCAAGTCATAATTCGAGACTTACTGAATGTCGGTTGTCTTGATTGCTATGCGGTAAAAGAAACCACGTGACTGAAGATACCTGAGTGATTATCTTTTCTTTTGAGCAACTTTCATTCATGCCTTTCAACACCCACGTTCTGTTTGTTCACTGTGAGCTTCAAAGTTTCGGAGCACATCCCACTGCTCAGCAGCGTTATCTCGCTGTGCGCTGAGATTTCACCCTAGTTGCAGTCAGGGCCTCATTCAGTTTTTGCATTGCACCCATGCTGGCTGCCTTTTAGCAGAACCTTTTAACTGAGCATCTCAGCTCAAATGTAAGTGCAAATAATTGAGTTTTAACTTTGATATTTTACTTGTTTAAGGATGTGCTTCCATTTAATAGTTCTGAAGTAAACTCAATGTAGTTTCAGACGGAGAAGCTATCATTTAGTTCCACTTTCTGTCCTTCAGATGTGTGTATTTCTATCTGAGAAATGTCTGATTGATAGTGATTTCTAAGCTGCCATTCTCTCACATGTTGTATCTCCGTTGCATATCTTGTTAACAGATTCATACAAAAGGATGCCTTTTCTATTGATGTTGCAAATTGATCTAGCAAAGTCTGACTTTGTTGGCATGTAAAGTAAACAAGAACAGAAAGGAGAGGTAGCGGAGTGAAAAGGTTGAATGTATTTCCTCTGACAGTTTGTGTTAAACCGGTCTCAGATATGCTCTTTGTGAAGCTTTTCTCACCTTTTCAGAAACCACCCGCGCATCTGTAAAGGTGCTGGGTGAGATGAGTACAACTGATACTGTGGTTCCCACACGCTCTGCCGTCTGAAATTTCACAACCGATAGTGGTTACTGACAGAGGGGGCCCGATAAAATCTCACCTGATTAGAAAAAACACAGTGCAGTAGGGCCAGTGAGAAAGAGATGAGGCAAGATGACTAAAAACCAGAGAAGATAGCAGACTTCAACAGGTCTCTGAGGTTGTGTCTAGGTTTCAGTTGACACATATCTGGCTGGCCCAGTTTGCGCCACGCTCTCCACAAGGGAGTGGGTTGAGTTAAGGCTGGCAGACCGGAAACCACACTGGCAGTACTTTTTCCTATGATTGCATATTGACACCGAGAATTGTATCGAGACTCTTTTGCTTTGAGATTTTGACTGAAACAGTGTTTCCTCTTTAAAAAGAGTCTTATTCAATACCATCGTCAAGTTATGACGATGTTAATAGACAGAAAATCATTTGAATACATTAATTAGGTCTTTAGAAAATGTATGTTATGCTTACTAAAAAAAACATTACCCATGTAACTTAAACAATGATCTTAAGTTTTTAGCTACATAATGATGGATCTCCAGCACTGGACCCAGCTAAGGCCCACCACAAGGGATTTCTGAAAAGGCCGAAAGATGACTCCATCCCCACGTAGGCAGAACACTTAGCCCCAAAATAGCCACCTTGCTGGGCCCCTGGGAGCTGTTATACTGAAACTAAACTGCTGAGAGAGATACTATCACAGCCGACCAACTCTTGCTGTTCAGAGGAGGAAGAAGGAAGGGAGGCGGTAGATGGCATCATCCTGTTTGTTCTCTTTCTTGCATAGTTCGACATGATCATTCTCTTTATCTCTGATCATCTATGATCGTCTCTGAGCACAAGGAGGGTGCAGTGCCTCAGTTTTAAGTGAATGACTGCTCACCAGAGAGTGAAACAGAGGGGCAGCCTACAGTATATCAGAGATCATCTCACTTTGTTTTTCCTCCATTATAGAAACTCATTAGCAGAGCTACTATATGACAGCTCAGGGTTCAGTTTGTCTGGAAATGTTTGCATCTTCTAAGTATCACAAAATATTGTTTTTTCTAGAAATTTCCGAAAACGCAACGTTAATGATGAGGAAAATAAACAGGAGGCTTGCCGGCAGGGTGTGGGGGTGTGTCCCACGGGAGAGGAATCTCAAGGATATAGAAATAGTAGCAGCAACACCCAATAGGGTTCCACCGCCTCCCCAGCATGCTTTTTCATACACTTACTTAGCCTTGCAGCTATTGAGGCACTCGTGTGGCTGTAGCAAGGCAGTAAAGTTTTCATTTACCATCTACGGGGATCCAAATCCAAAAGCAAGCCTTCAGGGTAATGTTAGGTCTTTTCATAAGTTACAAAGATGTAATTAGACAAATTAGCTCAGCAGACACTCTGGGTTGCTTTTGTAATGGCGGGATGTTGCTTAGGTTGGTAATTAGCAGGCAGCCTCTGCTACATAATCACACATTGCACCCGAGGCCTTGCATCTGTAACCTGACAACCAGTAGCTGCACAGTAATGAAAGCAACCCACAGGTTTAGTTTGTCTCACTTGATCGCTTGGTTTGATGTCGAAAGTCACGCAGAGCCGCCATGCAAATCTCCTGTTTATTCCTGTGGCTCACTTTCTCTCAGGTTGAACATGTTGTCTTTTTAGCATGCTGATGTATTCAAATCAAACTGCTGTGTTTTTGCCTCAGAGGCTCAGACATTTTCATTTGAGCCAATAGCCTTTATGACTCAATTCATCAGGACCGTGGCCGACGTGTCCGGGTCTCTTGTTGTGAGTAGCACCTGAGGATCTGATGAGCCATTTCCATACAGCCTTTCTCACGCTTTTAATGACTTGCTGATGGCGATTTTGACCAAGCGTCTGCTTTTTTTAATTTCCTTTTTTTGTTTTTGTTTTTAACCATCTTCAAATCAAATAAGATCAACAGGGCTGAATGCCAAATCAAATGTGATCTAGCAAAATGCAGATTAACCTGGAAGAAAAACTTATTTGTGTGTTTACTATATGTGACCTTGTTACATTTGTAACACTGTTCATCCCAAATGTGCCCTAGTTGCAAGGGCTTCACAGTTACAATGAGTCTTCATCCTCAGGAGGAAATTGATTTTCTCTCAGTTTTTATTCATTTATGCACAGCACCAAGAGTCCAGGCTTATCTCTATCTGGAAGACCGTCACATTCAGGTCTTTTCAGTAGGTGCAAAATCAGTCAAAGTTCACTCCATCTCTACATATATGTGTGCATGTGCTGCTTTGGCCCACATATTGTCTCTCCATGTCTGGGAACACACGTTGGCACTGCCCTCACAGACGTGGTGAACATGCTGTGAGTGGATAGCTGTAGACATCCACAGGAGCATTGTGGACCGAGGAGATAAAGGTGGAATCTGCAGCAGGACAGGGAAAGCAGAACTAGGGAATGCAAGACAAGAGACTGCAGCCTTAAGGCCAAGAAACATAGCAGAGTAATGAGGGGCAGCTCACACCTAGCTAACTGCCTGAGCTGGCGAGGATAAAAGAGGTGGAATAACAGCCTTGGAGGCTAAATTAGCTGTCTCACCATTACAGCTGACATGGTTTAAAAGGAAAGGAACAGGTACAAATGACAGGGGACACAATTCAGAGTTGCTTTCATTTCCAGATTTAAATATCTGACCATTCAGGAGGCACAATTATACAGAATGTCAACAAATGAGCTTAAACGAGCTGCCAAATGTTTAGTCATGAGCAATGAACACACGTTTGTGACATGTGTTAGTTTAGTCCTTTGTGTGAAGTTATTTATCCCTTTTAAAAATGGCTATGATGTGTTTCCGCTTTGTTGTGATTTGGCACATTAAAGACAAAAGAGAGATGTAAGAGTTTGAATTAGTATGCAGTCTACTTTCAGTTATGTAACAGCTCTAAATGTTCAAAATTCAGTTATCAGAGCTGAAGGCATTAAAATGTGATATATGTTTCAAACTGCTTTCACATGCTCTGTTGACTGTTGTGTCCTTGGTAGTCTCTGAAGGTTTGTTGTTTGTTTGACGCGGGGGAATGAAGAAAGTCATTATAAAAAGCATCAGATCGTTTGACCTCTGACCTCAGACATTAATGAATCGTAACTTTCCTTCTATTTTAATGCAGATAAGATATTTACTGTGGTAAATGTTTTTGCCATCGATACTTGAGTTAATAATGTTTTAAATATTGTTTTAATTTCATCTTGAGCACTTTGAATAGTCACATGCCCCCCCTCCCTCCTTAGGTAGCGTTGGGTGTGAACATGTTATTGGAACTGGCATGGCTGCAAAATGTCTGAAAAATTCTTAACGTTTTCTCAGATTTTGCATATATTTGTAATGTCTAACAAACCCCCATAGCAGTCTTTAAAGTCCTTACAAAATTTCAAATGGATGCTACTCAATTACTAGGTCAGCTGCTGTGATAAAAAGGAAATGGCTTTTATCTGATTGGGGCCATGTGATGATCCTCAGAGGGCATGGTCTGAGATGAAAAATACTTTTAATTTTGATTGTCACACACTCTCAGGTGCGGACTGTGACCCATAAATTCTGCATTATCTCTTTAAATGCCACTAATAGAATTTGTTGTTCTGCTGTGCTCTACTTTTCCTCTTTTCATCCCACCCGCACATTTTCTCATGTTATCCACATACACACGCTAGTCTTCTCTGTGCCGTGCCTGCCTGTGACACAACACATGTTGGATCATTTGATTTCAGCTAATAACCAACATTAGCCCAGAGAAAGGCATAAATTAGTTCTGGCCTCCCTGAATTCCTCCTGCCGGAGGCTCTCAGTCGGTCAGCTCTCTAAATGAGGGCTAGTTGATTCCCAGTGAGCCACATATTCAGGATGATGGTGAGACAAGGAAACGATATATATTATTATAAGCGTTAGCTGCTGTTTTACCGTGTTATTATCATGAGTTCAGCTTTTTTAATCTATTCCCCAATTAACCCTTCAGCATGTCAAACTCTGCTGAAAGGGGTTTTAAACCAGTTTACAGCTTGTTGGGTTTTCAGTGTTGTGACTGACGTTGAAGGGTAAATGCTTCCCCTGTAATGGGTCATAACTATGCACCGCCAACATCTTCACACTCAGCCACACATAAACATGTACCGACGAAACAGGACCCCACTCCTTCCTTTACACAAACATACAAATATATATTTTCAGGGAAAAAAATTAAAACACCTCCCGGTTGACACATTTTAGTGCTTTGCGCTTTGATTAACGAGAAAAAGGAAGTGGTAATGAACTGTGAACATGCTGTTTCCTTCCATTTGGAAACCTACCATCAGATCATTCCTCCACTCTCCCCCACAAAAGCTGTATTACTGCTCTGTCCTTACAGCTCTCCCAATTAACTCTGGCACCTCTATCTCCCCCTCCCCCTTTTATATTCACTGTTAAAATTTCTTGGAGATGGCGACAGATTTTAGATAGATAGATAGATAGATAGATAGATAGATAGATAGATAGATAG
>CAJRST010011112.1:5917614-5932447 GCA_907169785.1 Menidia menidia | reverse complement strand
GATAGATAGATAGATAGATAGATAGATAGATAGATAGATAGATAGATGACACATCCACACAATGAGAACAAAAAAAGAACATGCAGAGAGATGTGAGAGTGTCAAACAGTGCCCACTCACCATCACAACCCTTTCCTCAGTCTCAGTGTGCATGTGTCCGGAGCAGTGGAGTGTGCAACAGTGTGTAAGCGTGAGCGTCTGTCACCTCTAAACAGTAAAGTTTTAAAACGACAGGGCCAAGCGATGACAGTTCAACCACCCCAAGGCCGCTTAGAGACCAGGGCCTCCCTCCCGCTAGCAGCCCCCACCTCCATATGCACCTTCTGTCCCTCTATCTCTCTCTCTGTTTTTGTGGATCTCAGTTCTGTGTTGTGACTTCATGTTTCAGGCCTCTCAGGCCTCTCGCTGTTTATTCCATGTGGTTTTCTGTTCCAACATGTCTGAGTTGTGCTTAAGTAAGTTTGAGATTTGCGTAGCCATGAGCAGATGTGCTTTACCCTAAAGGTAAAGGTCAGTTTTTTTAATTTAGCCTGCACTGATGTTTGATATGTGCAAGCATAACATGATCTACATATGGTGCCTTGAACATAATTAACGTAGTACAACCAAAATAGATCAAACATTCCCATTAAATGCTTAGAGTATCTGTGTTCGGCTAAAACAGCTCACACCACAGACTTTTCCATGTATCCCAATATATTCTTACTTTTGGAGATTACTGTACAGAACTCGCAGATTTCAGTCAAAGCGTTTGAAAATAATCTGCTGAAATGGGATATGGGAACCTCAAAAGAGTATTGTCATCATCATGTTTGGCTGGTTCACAGGATAAAGTTAAAAAGAAAAGAAAAATTGCAGCAGATGTGAAAAACATTTGAGCCGATTGACAGAACATAAGTGCACAGCACCAGCAGCAAACTCCACTGACAAGGATTACAGCAACAAAAATCAGGTCAAATATCCAGAGGCAATCAGGACTGTCATAGGCAAGATGAAGTGCAAAAAGCAAGAACATGCCAAGGTTTAAACTAAATTTTAAGACACGAATGGAAAAGGGACACAAAGAAAACAACCTGACGACACATGACAGAAACCAGCAGAGTATATATACAAGGTAAGTAACGACTGATGAAAAACAGATGTACAATGTTTGAATGTTACTCACTGACCCGCTCGCTATGAACTGTTCACCATACACTGGACTAGGGACATGGTGGAACAGTAGGATTTACATTTCAAATTTGATTCTGGCAATAATTTTAGAAAAAAAAAACCTGAACTCATTCAACCACAGTACATCAACAATCCCTCAGGATTGTATTCGAGCATTTTATTTGTACATGCATAAATTGAAATGCACTGTCTTTGTTGGGACTTTTGTCATTCTGACTGTATATAGACGTACATTTTTTCCTTTTGCTGAAAAATTTAGATGATACAAACAAGCCAATGCTATTTTCATAAAGACTCATGTCCTCTTTTGTTCACTCGTCCATTGTGAATTGATTGTTCCATTTCACACTGTGTGTGCGAGCTTCAGCCGGTGATTGTGGGAACAGCTTTGGCGCGTCAAACTCTGCACAGGCCCTGCTTCACTGTGCAGTATGGTATTGTGATCGAACATCCAGGTGCAGGACTTTGCAATATGAACTCAGCACATCGAATTTCAGAGAAAGCTGTTCAAATCAAAGTACCTCTGCTGCTCAATCTGTTGTCGCTGCATAACGTCTGTGTTTTAGGGATTTCTAATATTGACCTCTCACTTACAAGTTTGAGATTGTGTTCTGAAAGTGCGCCTTGGAGTAGTTTAATTCAAAGCTGTGACTTGCTGAACAAGCCCTGTGATGTGTCATTTCGCATTTAAGGAGTAATCCCTCTCATGTGGGTAGGGCCCCATTTAATTTAACAGCCCGCAGCAGCTCATTGTTAGTTTTTACTATGGCACAAAGACATTAAATCACGAATGGCAGCATATAGAAGCCAGTGGTATCTTTATAAACAGGCCTCAAAACAGCAAAGATTATTTTCATGTTGTACATTTGTGTCATTCAAAGGGAAGCAAATTGACTGCATTGTAGAAAACAATGAATCATGACTAAGTCATAAGTCCTAATGAGTCCCAATTTAAGAAAAGAAAAGTTCAATTAAAGAAAAAAAAGTTTGGAAGAAATCTCAATGAATGGGCAAAAGTTGTGCCCTCCAAAACAATACGAACGAGCTGCAAACCTGATTTTAAGCTATATGTTTATGTGTATCAGCAGAAGCAATGTCGAGTGATTTTCCACTTGTGGGCTGTCACTTCCAGCATTCTGGGCATGTCTATTCAAATTACTGCTTACCCTGTATGCTCAGAAACAAGCACAGCAGCATCACATCAGTTAGTTTCAACTTGTAATGAATCCCTTCCATATCACAACATAACAAATCACAAGTCATCCAAACATTTACAGATCGAGAGGGATTGAATGCTTTTTTGTATACCCTGGACTCCTGAATGGCAATTTGAATTCAGGATTAAAACAAAGCTGCAAAAGGAAAATAAATAAGAGGCAGCTCTGTTCTCGACCCCAGTGGCTCGACAGGCTCAACAGCAGAAGCGATTATGAAATTGTTTCTTTGATTTTAGAGCAGGGCTGGCTCTCTGCACAGGATGCCATGTGTCAAACAAAGATCTATGCGGGGAGTCAAAGAGGAGGAAGTGTTTCCTTTATAGGTCTATGTAGTGCAACTGTCAACGTGGTATTTGCCAGATGGCCTTTGATGGATAGGAAAGCTATCTAGTACACGTCATTTTTTCATTTTTTGTTGATCCTGGTTTGATCATCTAGTAACTTAAACTTGAGACATGACCTGCTCAACAAAGTGTGGAATATTAGCATTAATCCACAGTCAAGGGTGGATTGAATTTAAATTCTTAAAAAGGCTCATCCTAACATTAATATTCATTTACTTATTTATTCCTGGGACCTTTTGGTTATTCAGGACGTTTTTGTTAAAATGTATTAAATTTATAAGTAAAAACATTTTTTTTATTGAAAAACCCAAAGACCACTAAAGGTAACCTAAAAACTAAATTAAGAAGACATGCATTTGTTTATTGCTTTGGTAGCAGTAGTTTTCCCTCATTCTACTTACCGACACATTAATTGTGGACCTGGTCAGTCTTTCCTTCCTCTTCTTTGTCTGTGTTTGTCTTTCAACCCAACCGGCTTGATTATTTCTTTGAAAAATGGTTCCTTTGACTCTCAAGGAGCACATGGGCGAAAAGTGTCCTTGAACTGTTCACGTTGTCGCTTTAGTTCCCCAACGCTTGCGCATCGAGCTCTTTCAGCCAAAGGGTTATTTCAAAGCTTCCGTCCCTTCTTCGTTTTGAGCTTTACCTCCTCCTTCTGCAATGCATCAAAACAGCTGGATGTCTGGATAATTAAGAGCTTTCTGTAAAATGATACCTTTGTCAGGCGTCGCAGTTGTTAGCTAACAAGACAGCCTCCAAAGGTGTTGGCATACCACATCCATAGTTATCATGTAGGGCTAATTACAGCCTATAAATCACCACTCTGACCTCAACCAGTCACAGGTAAAAGGTTCTGGGCGCTGTTAAGGTGGTTCATAACCTGAATCCAACATGTTCTAATTTGATCATTTTCAGGCTTTTGTTATTCATTTGTTTTATAACCTGAATTGCAAGGTTTCTACATTTTGCAATGTTGCTCAACCACCAACTCATTTACAGCTACAATACATTAATAGAGATAACATTGTCTGCAGCACACAGGGCTTTAAACGTCCTCATCGTGACTTTTACAATGATGGGAAGGTTAAGTTAGCACTGTGTTAGATTTATTCTGCCTTTCAAGCATCCTTCATTTCCACTTACTTACCAGATCAGGCAATCCCTGGCCAGTCTATAAAATCCCATAGCTTACTTTTCTTTAATTAAATGCCACTTGTAATGCTCCCTGGTGCTCCCCGTATATCTGCAGTCATAGCTGATTCTTTAAAAAGCGAGCAGCCACCTTTAATACAGTGGGCTGTCTGCAGCTCAACTGCACCAAGGGGACGGAGCTACCAGACATTCATCTTAACAAGGTCACACCGTTTGATTTTTAATATAACGGTCACTGCTCGGGCCCTGCGTCCTCCTTTGAAATATTAGTGCTCATTAATGATGGGGAAGCTGCCCCGCCCCTCCCCTCCTCTCCGCACAGAAACCCATCAGCAATCATTCTCCACACGGGGGTGAGCACAGTCAGATGTGCGCTTCAGACCTGCTCCCACTTACAGCCAGGGGCTGCCCGAAAGCCTTCTTTATAGGCCAGCTTTATGGCCTTCATTATGCACATTTAACAGCCACTGTAATTCTCTCAGAAGGGAAGGGGGAAGTGGGGCGATTAGCTGTTGCATCTAAATGGGGGCTGGGACTTTGACCTTTGGTTTTTGGACATGAAAGATGATGTCTCTTGTTTGTCTGGGAAGATTCAGGGTTGTTTTTTTTGTTCTTCTACTGTGTGGTCCATGTGATGTTGTCTCGTTCATCTTTGTAAATTTGTTTTGAAGAATTCCGTATAATTAGAGGGAAACAGGCTGAGATGAAGTCTCATCTGGTCTTGAGGTTTGCGTAAGTGTTTTTGCATTTAATCTGTGGGCCTGGCACCGCAGCTAAGTCAAAGCGACTGGAGCTTGTGTTCACGGCTGCAGATATTAAAATGAAGCTCAGAGTCATAGTCGAAGTCATACTCATACTCCCTCGCAAATGGTTTACTGGTGCCAAGCTTTTCCTGGACTTGTAGAACATTTTTTTTAGCTTGGTTTTGCATCCTACTCGCTCAGTGTTGTTAAGTGAATAAAGGGACACACATTAACACCAGTGCAGTACAATTACCTAGAGCAGATTGGATTTGTTGTTCTATTTCAGAGCTTTGAATAAATCCTCTACAGAAAGCATTTAATCATGGCCAGATCAGTCTATCGTACTCAGTCTGCCTTTATTGCTCAACTGCAGAGCCGGATCAGCCTCATGAAGCACAGCTTACAAAAACACAACAGCCATAACAAATTAGCACCTCCCCTCCACATGACGTATCCTCCTGGAGAAACTGAGATGCAGGAGTTTCCAGGAGTTATTGCATGTACCGTTCCTTTCTGCCTCTGCCTTGTCTCTCTCCTCAGAGACAGATTTCCTGGTTGCAATCCAACCAAATCAAGAATGCATTTCTCTGTGCATCCATGTTTAGGCACACAAAGTATTGCCGGCTGTCAAGTGAAATTTAGGCCATAAATCTGCAGACGGTGACCTCATAAAGTGTGCTTGACCTCCGAGATGAAGTGCCTGAATGGGCTATGCTCCATTAACTTCACACATGCCATCCAGATTAGATTTCAGTGCTCCAAATCTACACAGTCCCAACCGGCATTACTTTGAAACGTCCCCAAATCAGTGACCTGCACCACAAACCAAAGGGACCTGGAATTAATGTTTGGCCTTGGTTTTTATTGAAGTTGTTTTTTTCTGCCAGGAACAAGAGCTAAAGCTTGCTAACTCACCCTTGATATACACATAGCATTTTACGGGGGTGTCATAAGAGGTAAATAACCTGCCGCCATTTTGCATTTGTTTCCCTAGTAATGACAGGAGGGCCAAATGTCCCAAGACCATTCTATGACACGGAACAAGGATATCAAAACAGGAGCTATGCAGAAAGGTTAGGAGAGTTAAATTAAAGGAGTGCCACTCTCTGACTTTGCTTGTTTCAGTACAGTGTCGGCCGTATTTAGTTTTTCTCATGTATAAAGCTACCATTGGGAGACCCGCTTGCTAGAGGCAGAGCCCCTTCACAGCAGGTGGATTCTTGCCTAAACTGGTTTAGTCTGCAACGTCCGCAGCTTATGAGAAACAGGAATTAGTTTGACATAACTGTTTGTCATAATTACTTCATATAAATGTTTTCTGCTGCTAACTTCTCCCTGTACTTGGCTCGAAGCTACATCCCAGAGACGGGGGGGGGGGTTTCGTCTTTCTTTCTCCCCTTTAGGAGAATGCTGTTTGAAAGTGCTTTCATGCATTCCTATTCTTTGACAGTTTTGATCACCCACTTATTCAGACATTTTCACGAACATGCCCGTGCGCAAGCAACCCACACACATGCACACACACACACACATTTCTTCTTTACGTATGGCAAGTCCTGATCTGTATCTCCCACACACACGCTACCCCAGAGAATTGATTAAAATCAGAGAGAGACAGGCCTTGAACATTGCCGCTTTTGTGTGAACAAACAAAGGCTGCTGGTAATTGGATTCACATTGAGAGAGGTATTTAAAACAGTCTGATAACTACCACAAGCTGCTGGCTTTTGCGGGGCATTTTGTGACCCCACCACCCTCACCGCTTCGCTTTGTTGCAGGAAAACGCTGCTCGGCGAGGCCGCTCCTTTTCAACTCTGAGGAATTCTGTTACAAGAAATCTATAACTCTTAGAAGTCTCTGATGTTGTTTTGGTCCCTTGATTTCTTTTCTTCATTTTAGGGAATAATTACAGGTTAATAAGTTACTTCAATTTGAATAACACAAATGGAGTTTTTTTACACATTTAGGCTAAAAGTTCATCTTCTGTGTTTGATGTTTGAAGTGATTAAATGCAATTGGAAGATAAAGTGTCCTGCAGGAGGCTGCCGTGACCTATGAGAGTGTAATCCAAGCAGGGCAAATACCGCAAGTTAGAGATAATTAAACCAGTGAAGGGCTGATTAGAGACAGCGAGACAAAAAATCAATGAAACATGGCCGGACAAAGTGTGTCTGATTGTTTACATACCTGGAACAAGGAAGGGAAGGAGGAAGCAGAGATTGAAAGAAATGACTGCCGTTTTTTGTCAGGCCTTGAGGTGAACAGGATAGAGATTAACTCCAGATGGCTACAGTCAGAGGGTTCGGGGCTCCTGGGACACCACTGCCTCTCAATTCATTGCTCACCCAGGCACAGACACTCCATTCCACAGCTTCTGAACCAGTATTAAATCCCATCACGACCCTGATAGTCTTTCCTCTTCTTCCCCATTGTGTTGACATTGGTGGGCAGGTAAGCCTAAGGGGTCCAAGCAGATTAGCCCAAAAGATCCTAAAGTAGTCCAAGAGGTAGATGATTGCACCAAACCTGAGCGATATCAGGCAGTTTTAAGTGTATTTACACAGAAGGTCCATACAAAGTGATAAGCAAAGTGAAGGTTTATAATCAGCTCAAGGATGTTGAGTAACACTCTACACATATGGGAGTCTTATCTGAGTTTGGCTACACATTATACCATTGTGTGTTTACCTTTTAATACCGGAGTGTGTGTTCTATCAATATTTACCCTTAATGTTGGTTGTTCAAGGGTAAGAAGTTCAGCCTGGTTTCAGTTTTACCTTAGTGGTGGCCAGCATTTGAAATAGTGAGATTCTTAAGTTTGTTTAGAGAATAGGTTTGATTGCAGAATGACATGGAGGGTTTTCATTTTCAGAAACCAATGTAATCTGTAGGCAGTGTCAGAATCATCCCTGACATTCAGTGAAGAACGCAGTCGTGTGTTTGCAGAGCATCTATGTAAATGTGTAGCTTTACAGAACAAATCTCTGCCTCGTCGCTGCTGGAAGAAATAACGTCCATCGTTTCAGATTTATCACAAAATGTCTCCCAGGAAATTTGTTTTTAATAATAGCCTTTGTATGCAACATGATGTAGTCCCAAATAGATATCCCGGATAAAATAAATCTTTATGTCTTTCATCAATTTACGAAGTGTGGTCAAGCTAATGCTATCAGTATTAGCTTCCTAAATCAATTTAAATTTAATTCAATTTTTTCCTTTACTGAAAAAAATTGTAAAGAAAATACACAAGTTAACAGAAATAAAAGATTGCACAAAAAATTAAAAACTGGAATAGTTTCCTCATCAAATCAGTGTGACTGTATCTGTATGTATGAAAGCTGTGTGAACTGGAACTGTTCAGGCAGACCTAAACTAAACCACAAATATGTCAAATATATTAAAGTGTAGGACAAAATGGAGAAACGTGTGTATATGCTGCATTAGAGTGGAATAGGCATGAGCATCAGAGCTTATATTGAAAACAGTCAATTCTTCACCAAATTATTATTGTACATTTCTGTTTCTTTTATCAGATGTCACAACATGTTAAAAATAGTGTTTGACAGGTAGCCCATTCAGACCAGGTGTCGGTTGAAGATGCTGAAAGCATTTCCAAACTGGCAGAGTCAATTTTCCTGTAACAACAAGATTAGGTGATCTCTGTAAAGAAGCATTTGCTTAGTTGTGTAGTAGTAGCTGCTTATAAATGTGAAATGATGTCCCTTAAGGATATTTTTACAACACAGAGGTACACCCAAAGAGCTTTCCATATTCATATCAGCCTCAGAATTTATGTGAAATTTAGTTTTTCTCATTACAGGTTCTGTTGAACTCGCTGCACGCTAAAAGTTCAAATTTATAAATATTTATGGGTGTATTTATTTTGTGTGTATTATTAATTGTACCAAGAAAGCCCTCCAAGAGGATCTCATTAGGGTGGGAAATTAGTCAAAGCTAATAACGCTCATTCTCTAAAAAGCACGTTTGAACATCACTCTGTATTTCCTCTCTCATTTCAGCAATGCTGAAGTTCATAAACTGCAATGTGCTTACATTCATTAGAATTTCTTCAGACTGAGTTTAGTGCAGAAATTGTCTGTGATTAAATATTAGTTTGAATATAATTAGCATTTATTAGCAACTCTGCTATGGCAGATAATGAAAATCTTAATGAAACGCTTTGTTGAATTTTGTATCTGGAGGGGGTTGACTTTTTTTTCACTCAGATTTGCCGTCAACATGCTGATGCTCAGAGTACAAGACACGGATTTGTGTGCGTGTGTTTCTGTGTGTGTAGTTGTGGTTGTGTGTATGTGTGTACTTTGCTGAGGTAGAATGCTGATAGCTGCTTTAGTTGTAAAATCCAACTATCGAGACATTCACTGCGACTAAGTCTTGAGTCCATCTTTTCTGTTCTGCAGCCTACAGTTTAATAAGCTCCTCTGTCTGGTAGAAGCATTACCAAATCCAGCACAGACCATTAGGCCACATGGGCTTAATTGCACATTAATTGGCTAATTAGTCCTGCACTTTGGTTTTCTCCCATTTTCTCAAATTTTCTCCCTCATTTTGGCAAGCAGTTGGTCATTCATTAGTTTTGCCTTTTGTCATTATGTTTTTCATCACAGTGAGACAATATAGTGTTCAACTGGAAATGTGCCATTGGGAGCGGCTTCTCCACACGGGTAGGAGGCCATGGCTGAGAGGACTGACAGAGCCCCAGGTTGTCTTCCTACTGTGTTGTCATGTTGATCCACAATACATGCTGTGTTAGTATCTGTGCCAGCACAGAAACAAGGCAGGGGCATGCATAGTTAAATAGGCAACAACTCTCTAGTCCGCAAGGTGCATTATTTATGAACTTTTTAAAGTGATTTTATTCACCCTGTCCTCGTATTTCTCCCCGCCATTATCGTCTCCACTTTAGGCATGTGCCTCAGCACTCTCAGATTGCTGCCATTAAACCCGGGGAGCCATCTGATGGAGTTATCAAAGTAAATGTTTGGCGCATTTGATAGCGTTTGAAATATCCTCCTGTAATAAAGCTCTCCGGGGAGAAAGAGGGACAGGCTTTTCATGCAAATAGCTGGGTGTCTGGTATCACGCAGTGTTGAAATATCCACATTTATCTCAGTGCTGTCAACAAATACACAGAGCGATTCCTGATATGGAGGTTGATGTTTGGCTGCATGGGAAACTAAAGAACTCTGTGACACCACCACTGGACCAGGCAGCATATATTGATGTCACTATCTTAGAAAGATTTTGTGTGTGTATGGTAAATGTATGGATTCCATACAAATAGACAGTAGCACATTCATTTTAGACTCATGAGGATATGAATGATAGCGGGTGTTTTTTAATGTGTGTTGTGTTAAACTGGGTTGGTGACTCGGGGTTACAGTAGGTAAATCAGTAAACTGTAAGCAACTGTGCTCTGTATGAGCCAAGTATTGGCACACTCCCCCAAAAGGTCCCTCATTGATTAAACAAGTTAAAGTTCATTCATATATCATTCCCAGAAGAAGCACTGCTTGCTTTTGTCTCTCTGCTAATAATGCCAATAAAGTGTGATCACTCCAAGTGTTAAAATGCTCCCAACAAACATTGGTCTGTTTTTGTTTTGTTTATTATTCATCTCTTCCAATTACCATTCTAAAGGGAGATCATTTCTTTCCAGGCGCTGAGGGAATAGGAGATTAAAAGGCAATGAGGAAACATCTGTGTATCTGCTTTGCCACAAATCTGCATCTCATTCCTACCACTGGCATTCAAATAGACAGCGCCTACAATGCAGAGAAAAAAGTAAAGCACAGAGGCTCGCAGGGGCTAGCGAATAGAGGAAAGGGTTACCATAGAAACATACCTCACATGGGTTTATGGGCAGCATCCTATCAAATGCTATCAGGAATTACCATAAATCTTCTGGCAGTGAGGGCGGTGGTTAAGGTGCACCTCAGCAGTGAATGACAATGTGTTGATCCCAACATATCCGGAGAGATGTATTCAGGCTCTTTAAATCAAGAGGAAAATGGCATCAGATTTAGCTTGTGACAATAGAAAGACGGAGAGTGCCTCTAATGCCTTTTCCTCCATGAGCCTATGTGCAAACAGATATTGAAAATCACAGCGGATGCTATCATTTTTTTCCCTTATATCCGTGTCATTGTAGAGATAAACGAGTGTGAAATCAAGACTTAGTGGAAAGCATTATGCTCCATAGAGTCGTACATTTCCGTCCGATTTGACTGGGTTTCATCATGCTCGCCGTACAGCTGTCTGCGCAGAGCCAAAGCCAGCAGTGAGAATTGTGTCAGAGCGCAGCAGCACATCAGTGCAATTTCCACAAATGGCATCTTTCCCTGAGCTCCCATCCTCTCGACCTCTGGCGCTGCGCGGCGATGCTGAGAGCATTATCAGATGTGTTTGAGCAGCTCCCGTCAGCGCCACCCCGGTGGGCGGCGCAGATATCGAGTGACCTTTTCTGCATGGCTCCGTGATATTAACGCAATCTCCCCGCCTTATTGCCATGGGAACATTTCACAGAGTATTAGACTTAATAAATGACTTTTTACTGGGTTTCCATCTCCCCTCACCCCTTCGTCATTTCTCTCCCCGTTCGCTCCCGCTCTACTCCCCTCATCCTCCGTGCTCCTGAGCCGATAACCCGACCTCCCCAGGGGCCCGCCCTCTATAATCGCGTCAGTTCATGGCCCTCTTATTCCTGCAGAATTGCTTAATTGGTATGTGTTCTACATAACTGTTGGAGTATTAGACTCACAAATGAAGGTTAGAACCTCAGTGCTTGTAATCGACTGAAAGAAATTGATTTGTGCTCAGCTGCCCTTCTGGGACGAGACTTTATGGTTCTCTGAAGAAATGAAGCCTTTATAATTGTGTGTTCTTTCCCTTCTTCTCTTTGGCTGTTCTCGTTTCTTTTTTTTCCATTTCTTCTCAGCGTACTGCTTTGTTGCCATTCATCAGACAACAAAATGGCAGCATCTTATAGATGACATGTCCATGTTACAGTTCACTGGGTGTATCATCGCAGGTCAGCCAAGTGCAGAGTGCCAACTCTGAGGTCCTTATTCTCCTCAGCTTCCATTCTCCATCGGTATGTTTGCATGAACAGTTCAGACAGGCAAAAGTTTGAGTTTAACTTGGCCATTTATTTGGACACTGTCCTAGTCCCCCACATGAATCACAGAAGAATTGAGATACTAACTGATATATCTCAGACTCTCTAATGCTTTTTCCAAAACTCCCGGGTATGAATGTGAAGGAGCGTGTCTGTTCATCTGGTTTTGAGAGATTTGATCTCGTCACTTTTATGTGTTTAAATGTTTTACATGCAGGTTTTGTTTGACAAACACAATGCATCGTTGTTTTCAAATGTCTTCTAAATCTGTTTAATAAAAATGTGATTTTTCTCACGTGTGCTGATGCATGAGGCTTGAAGTGGTCTATTTAAACCAGACTGGCCTATCCAAGGTGAATCATGCGATTATATAAGGTTTACTATCAGTAGCTCAGCATTTGGGATCAACAAAGGTCAGAATCGCACAGCTATGTGGTTTGTATTTTCCATGCCCATTGCTCCCGTTTTTCTTATAGTTTTTATCAGATATATGTAATATCAGTAATTGGGAGATAATTTGCTGATGAGTTTAGAGCAAGGGAAACCGTTCCATATGCAGAAACAAACACATTTAGCTGAAGTAAGTTGTATTTTCCATTCATTTATTTCCTTATGGCATTACATCTAACTCTATGTTTTTGGGTCAGTGTGGATAGCCCATGAAAATGTGAAAGACACACGCATTCTGCCTCACTCTGTGAGCAGAAGACTGAGGCAATCTGCAGTGTGTCTTTTGCATGACAATTCCCCTGTTGTGGGTGACCGTGGATTATGAATGCCTGCTATCCAGGTGGGAGGCTCAGATGTACTCAGGGCAAAGGTTTGCAAAACACAAAATGCATTGCATTTCACGCCAGCACTAATGTCACCCGGCAAGTGAAGAGTTGAGAGAACTGGCAGGTGGTGTTTACAAATGAGAGCACCCAGAACCACAAGCCACCCTGACACCAGATGCTGATTTGATTATGCGGTGGCATGTAACGAGTGTATGAATGTATGTAGCAGGCGCGATGCTGCATTCAAAATGGATTAAGTGAAACAGAAATGACTGTCGCATTTATTTATCCTATTTTACCCAAAGGAGGAGTCATGTTTGTGATTGACTGGGGCCTATTGTGGCACGGGAGGTGTTATAGGAGGAGATGAAGCATGTTCCCCAGTTTACATTCTTAAGATTGGTACCTGGTTGCAGCACTTTGCTGTGAAGGAATTTTTTTAAGGTGGGTTTTGCTTTACTTGAAACTTAGGTTTCGACACATTTGGCCAGGAAAAAAAAAAGATATTAATTCTTTAAAGGCCAAATTTCCCTGATGCTCAGCCAACACGAGTACAGGAAGTGAGTCTGCTCTCAGTGGCTTTAGTCATATAAAAAAACACAAGGCCATTGTTGATCATTTTATTTTCAATGGTAAGCATACCCGAATAACAGATTGTGAAGAGTTCAGCTTAAAGTTTGAAAGTAATTTTAAATGGATTAAACTACTCATGGTTAATGATGGACCATACACACACAGACACACACATACACACGACTGTATACATAGATTTATAGATGGGAAGAATACATTCTTCTGTGTATTCTGTTGTAACGAGCAGATACAAATGGCGGTTTAACAGCCTATAGCAGTCACAACCCTCAAATCAAAGCTCCTTATCAATTTGATTCAACAATACATCCTAAGCATTAGTATTCCAGATACTGTGCCCTCTTGGATCCAGGCTAGGATTATCCAAGCTCTTAACATCTTAACTAAGCTGGTTAACACCGGTTTTATTGATATGTGATCACCGTCCCAGGCGCCATGTCTGCTGTGGTTATTTTCTCGCTGTTCTCCCTCATTCAGTCTGGAGCTCAAATTAATGTCTCAATCTGTATATTCCCACCTCCGTATTAGCTGTCACCCGGCAGTCTCACTGAGTTATGACGGTGAATGTACAGGATTTGTAATGTTAGATTAGAGAAAAGTCCCAATGGAGTGATGCAATAAGGGTTTCTCAGGCCAAAATCTGGAAATGATCAGTGTAAGTTTGCAGTCTCGTTCAAATGTGTTAAAGCCATTTGCCACAGACAGGAGAAAACCTTTTTTCAACTGTTTGTTGATTTTGTCTCTGCAGACCAGATTTTATCAAAACCGTTTAGTCTGTTCATACAATATTCAATAGATAGGATACGGTTCTGTTTGGTTTTTACGACCAAAAAATAAAACAGACCTCTGTGTTTGTTTTTTGTTCAAGTGTTCTGCTGAGGTCAGTGGAGGCAACTTTGAAGAATGGTTCAGGATTTGTCTAAATCATGAGGTATGGAACCTCTTAAGTATTATAGGCATTAGAGCTGATCTCTATCAATGATTCCATTAACCTAAATTCCAAACCAGTCTCCACATCATGACCATATTAACCTCACGGATTTTACCAAGCTCTTGATCCCTGGCTATTTGGATCGACAGGAAAGAATGTCCGTTCACATCTATCTGGTTTCTGGATGTTTCCTGCCTCAGACTTTTATCTGTAGTTGACCCCATGTTTTTTAGATTCCCGTGTGTCCACATGCTCTGTAATTACTTTATTTTTTAAATCTTTTTAACTGTAGCAGATACTGATTTGGAGATACATTGTAGAATGAGAAAGGAATCGCAAACTGTCGATTTTTACCTTTCCTAGATGAATAATAATCCATTCAGACTAACAGTGCGGAAACAGGGAGAAAGGAAAAAAGAACAAGTGTCTGCCTTCATTAGGACAAAGGAAGGCTGAGCAGGAGAGCGTCTGACAAGTCAGTAACGCCTCATTGTCCCTGATCTCAAGTTTCATAAATTTTCTACGGCTCTCGTTAAAGGACGTGACGCTGCTGTCACCAGGCGCTAACTCGTTATCTCCTCAATGCCGTAAAACGCTGTAATTAACATTCAACAACTGTAACCGATCCAGCATTGCTCCTCTCTAGTCGATAATTGCCACACTGTTGTGTTTGCACATAAGTGGGCCTTTTGTGTGTGTTTGTGGGTGTCTGTGTCTGTGTGTGTGTGTGTGTGTGTGTGTGTGTGTGTGTGTGTGTGTGTGTGTGTG
>CAJRST010011112.1:5868290-5917604 GCA_907169785.1 Menidia menidia | reverse complement strand
GTGTGTGTGTGTGTGTGTGTGTGTGTGTGTGTGTGTGTGTGTGTGTGCTTGGGGGTACACATTTATGTGGTTCACTCTGGTTGTAAATAGAGGTTAGCAAGCTGTTCATATGAGCTTAAAGGGAGACTGTTTTCTGTCTAGATCTCTGTCAAAGACTCATTAGAACACTTTTTGCAAATATTTTATCTAAGAGCAACGTTTACATCTCAAAGACCTTGCTGGTGCCTTCACCTATTTCAAACCGATGCCTGTCTTTGATTCGTCATGTATGGACTTTGGCTTTTCGGTGCAAAAAAAAAAATGTCCCTGTCAACCCACCGCTGTCATTGTTTGCTAATTCACACATGCCAGACAGAGGTGGCTTCTTCCCACATGTTTGGCTCGACTAGACTGTCCTTTAGCACATAGCCCTGGCCTAGCCCTGGTCACCAGATCAGCATCCAGCACCCACGCCACCTGTGAACCTTCACACTAGACAGTGAAGCCCCACAAAGGAGCATCAGTGCAGTTTGGAAGACGTGCGGGAAAAGGACTTTCAGCTCTAAGGATACTGACTGTACTATTATTTCTTTATTTTTTTAACCCTGCTTCTGTCTCGCCATGCATGAGCACCCCTCTTAAATCATGTCGTCCTCTCTATCAAATTCAACCCCCAGTGGGGAATCTGTGGCTTTCGCACCACTCGCCACGGCTATCCAAGGACACAATGCCACAGCCACCTACTCTTCCTACTCACATTATATCAGTTTTAGAGATCAGAATGTATGTCATAGTTTCTTGTAGACTTTCAAAGGTGTCGTTTCTGTTTTAGATCTTAATGTTTTTGTTTTCCTCGCAGCTGCTCCCGCCTGACCTTACCGGAGCTGCCACCACAATAAGCCCTCATGAATAATTGTTCTGGGTCAACTGATACTCTCTGGCTCTTCACTCCGCTGTCATCTGCTTTGTCTGCGCCGGCCAAAAGCCGGCGATCTGTGTGCAATTGTGCTGCCTGGAATCTGTTGAACTTGATGCAGCCTTTGTTTTCTGAAGGTAACCAGCTAGATGTAAATTGATAGGGGGTACTCATGCAGCCAGTTGCAGGACAGGAAAAAAGGATGTCAGGTTAGCAGTATCACAGGGGCTACATTTAGGGGCAACAGCTACGCTCCATCAGATATATGCAATCACATGGTGCTTTATCTCTATGCCGCTGGCCCTGCATTGCATTCTCTGGGGATTAGAGTGAATGCCAGGATAAGGTTTCCGAGAGCCAAGTAAGTCCCAAGAGGAAAAACCCAAATGGTTGCGTAGTGTTTCTTGTCCTGGTTTCAGGTTCAGGTCTGAGGAGATAAAGTGCAGGTGTCTGAGATTCAGGTGAGCACCTACATGATGAGCTAAAAGCTTTGTCCTCAAACGCACAAAAGTCTTTTGTCTCATAGTTTGTTTGTTTTTTTAACCTTTTTACAGAACAGGAAAGGTCATATTGGGGCTGCTTGTGAGTCAGAGACTAACTTTGAACCAGGCGTTTATGTTTCTGCCTCCAAAAGTCCAGCACTAGTAAATTGGGGCAATGCGATTACCAACTCTTTGCAGAGAAAGAGCAGCATGTATCAGGGGTCAGAGGCAGCTTTATGAAGACCAACCAGACCAAACGAATGCTGTGAGCATTTTAGAACATCACGCTTAATCTTCTTACTTTAAAAGGAAGAGATGAAGAACGGATGTCCAAACAGCAGTGGAGAGCCCAGGAGTTCAGTGTTCATTCCTCTTGTGTTCAGCTAATGTCTGACTAAACCATTCGTATCTGCAAATGCCACGCAGTGAGCTGTAAAGAGGTGATTTTACATTTACCTTGTTTTTTAACTGCGTTAAAAAAAACTGCGTCAGATATTTGAACAAAGCCAGCTCTCATTTACAGATTTGAACGGTGTGTTTTTCTCCGCTTTCTGGTTAGTGTTTGGAAACACTGATATCAATCCGCTTTTAGCTGGTGTTAATTTACATTTCCTGCTTAGGCTCACTGAGTAATTTGTGGAGGTATCGACATTCCTGGTGTGTCTTTTGTTTTCCGCCGTGTATGTGCCACTGTCAGAGGCGAGAAAGGTGATTTGCTTTCTATATTTCACAGGGCTAAGATTCCATTTGTGCCGTGCTGTGGCTTAACCCCATACGTAGGTAACCTGCTCTTTTAGCAGCTCACAGCAACCTTAGTGGTTTTGCATGTTTGCACACCAGGCACATAGATTGTGGTTTTTCTCACATTTTCACAACAGATCATCACCAACGACACTGCCGCCACTGCAGAGTGTGAACTCTCACTGCTTCCTCCCCTTCCTTCCTGTTAGACATAGATGGGGATTGACACGATATCATTAAAGATCAGTAATTCTCCATGTTAAACTCATTAGATTTCTCTGTACTCTTGCTGCTCTCAGAACGTTGGATTCAAAACATATTTAGTTGTTTACTGAGTGCTAAAAGATTCCATGCTTCTGCTCATTAGAAAAACTCAGGCCGTAGAGGAGCTCGGGCCCTTTTTAAGGTTGTTTTTAGCATAATATCCTTAGGCTTAATAAAGAATCAGTGTCAGCTGATGCGTGGTAGAGACACAAAGACACGCTTTCAGCTAAAGTGCCAAATTATGTGCTTAACTCATTTTCATGCTTGTATGAGGTCTAATTTGACCTACAACTTCAACAAGGCTGTCTGAAGCCTCTACACTTCCTTGATTAGACATAGATATCGAATATTGCATCTCTGACACGAAAGAGTTTTCCTGTTTTTATAGAAGTTTGCGCACAATTGGAACAAAGGCCCTTTACAAAACCAAATGAACAAAGGAGAATTTCCTGTTCTCAGAGGTTCGCAGAGGAGATGATGGAAACCATAAATGAGGAAAAGTGTCATCATATGGCATCTTTTTATTAGATTGTTAAAGATCTAATTTTGATTAGGCTAATGCGAGGAACACTATAACCCATTGACTGTGGCTGTCTTATGACTTACTTGACGTACTTCGCTCGACAGTCTTGTGCTTTTACTTGCAGTTTCAGTTCAGAGACTGGGCTGAATCAAAGACAGGGTCATTTTAAAAGCTTCTGCATTCCCTGTTCAAATCATGAATTCCAACGCCCTTCCTCCACCCTTTTCTCCACTCCTCTATGTGGAACTATGTGAGGATCTTTGAGAGACAATCAAACAAGTCTGGTGCTGTTGTTTCCCTGCTATTCAGTCATTTTAAGCACAAGTGACAGCCTAATTTAGCTGGAAACACATCGGCCTCAGTACCTCCAGGTTTTTTACATGCATGGCATGTACAAAAAGAAAATTTAGAACTGCCTGACTGTCTTGTTTTACTATCTTTGTATCAGAGCTGGGACTGGTAAAACACTGTGAAATATGTGCTGCAGTCAAAATAGAACATAAAAATATCCCAGACTAGTGCCAGATTTACACCCTGTCAGTGGGAAGTGATTACTTTTAGAACACAAATCCACTGGAGATAACATCTCATGGATTTCTTAAAGTCATTGGGTGAAAGCAGGTATTTGTTTCCGTTTGTTTTATTTGGATTTTTTTCTTTTTCGTTCTTTTTTGTGCAAAAAAGAGAAATGCAGCTGAAGTGTCAGTTTGTTTTTTCAGCCTACAATATGTAGCTGCAGGAAAAATCAAAGCGGTTTTCTTTAGTAAGTAGACGCTGGATATGCATGTGTGTCTTCGCGTGAGTGCTCTTGTGACCTCAAACCTGGTGACAGCACTTGTTAATAGCTGGTAGTCTGCCAGTTTTTCTGCAAAGCAAAGAGAAAATTAGCGGAGGTGCGTGGAGGCTCGCTGCACCCTAACATTGCATGAACCGTGCTGACTGAGCTCTGCCGGGACTGATCACAGTACTCTAACCAGCTGCACTTTGCATGTTTAGCATGAGATGCTATGAGTCAGTTCTCAGGTCATAATAAGCTGATGTGTATGCAGCTATTTTCAGAGCATCGTATGTCCGTTATGTGAAATATTTCTGATAATGATGTGATGCACAGTGTTGCACGCATCTAGAGTAACCACTTAGAGCTGATTCCCCCACCAATCACGTCGTAAACAGCATTTTGGACAGGCAGCGTATGCTTGTTTTTAATCTTGTCTGTGCTGTCCAAAACTTTTTGGGGCTTTGCTTTTTTCCCCCTTTTCTACCTTTCTCTGACCTGACTGTTTACCCAGCATCTTCTTCCCTAACGACCGGCGTTCCTTCATCAGCCGTGTTTAAACTGCAGACAGGATTAAGTCAGCTAAAGACTTAATGCACACGCACAGGCGCTCCACGGTCTGTTTGCTGTTTCCAGGCTGCAGATTGATATGCTGCTCTGTTAGGCTTTCCTCTCGCACTCGTTCTCTGCCTCTCTGGGCTCCGTTTCCCTCCACCTCCTCCTCCTCCCTCGTCCTCATTTTGCTTGAATTAATTGAGTTCTCATTTTTGTGAGAAAGCTCACAGGCGGGCCTGTGTGAGAATAGAGGAGAGTGATAGAGGGAATGAGAAAGACAGAAGAAGATCTGTGGCAGGAGCCTGAGGGATATTTCCCTCCCAGAGGTAGACAGTCACCCGTCTCCTTGGGGAAGCATTGGCCCCTCCACTTCTTTATCCTCTCTGCAGTCATCTTTCAGCACTTTAGGGAAAATACCCAATGGCAGTGATCAGGGTCAGCCAGATGTTTCTTCAACCCACCAGTCTCAAGGGAGTTATCCACCTAATTTGAGCTATTTGTATCTCAAGAGCTAAAAGGTGCACGTATTAAAAAAAAAAAAAGGTGTTGACATATTATAAGAACTTGACTTTGATATTTTTCTAAGTGAAAGTAGATTTTGGAAATCACCAGTTTGAGCCAAAACAGCAAACTAGGCATGACGTGATGCTCTCGCAAAATGAATGGGGACTTAAGTGCTAAATATGTGACCTCAGCTATTACGATGGAACCTAACCAAAAGCAGGAAGTGACCCTGTATTTTTCCTTGTTTGCAGTCATTACAAATTCCGGATATTTAAACAGCTGGCATGATGTGCACTTGTGAGCTTCACCATGGCCTGAACTCTTTCAATTATAAACCATTACAACTTCTTCCTTTGCAATATTCATGCAGACGGAGATAACTTCATCCAAAGTCTTAGGTTGCTGTAAGTTGAGATAAACACTTGCCGAATTGTAACAGCCAATCACCCGCCTCCATTCCTCAATGTCACTGCCTTAGCACTCAATAATTCAAAGCTTGGCAGTAATGAGCTCCCCGCAGGCCCTGTCCCCAAGGAGCCTCCCCACTGTGCCTCTACTGTAATGTAGTTATATCTCATGTCAGCTTTCAAATCAATTACATTTCTATCTGATGGCTAAGTAATTGCACTTGATTGAGTTTTTGGCACGTCAGCCAAGTGTGTGGTTTCCAAACTCAAGCCAGACAAAACAGGAAGCTTCATCAGATGAAACTGTATTTCATCCTGATTGAGGCTCCCTGCATGATAAACACAACCGTAATTATGATAATAATAGCAATAATAATCTGTGTTTTCTCAGCTTTGTTTTGTTTTTTCTCTTTGCTTACCGGCTGAATTTTTACCCCAAAAGACAATGAAAAGTGTTTGCTTTTTTCAAAATGCAAAAGCTGATTTGTCTGTAGCTTGTGTACTTTAGTGGATTATATGCAAACCGTGATGCAAAGGTCTTGAGTGTGAGCCGTGGCAGACTATTTCCCAACCACGCGCTGCTCGGTGCCTTGTAATGATTACCCGTCCTTTGGCTTTTCTTTTGGATTAATAGTTTGCCATAAGACAACAGATTCAGTCTTTTACATACAACTTCATCAAACAGATAAAGAGTGAAGACATAAGATGAATGGGTGGGGGACAGATGAATGCACACATGTATGGATGGATGACTGGACACAAGGATGGAAAGATGAATCAACACAGTGCATGCCAGGGTGGACTATGGCATTCTTTAATGGAGCAGTATTGGGATGGATGAGGAGGAGGGTGCTGTGGTTAGGTGCATCAGTGGCTAAAGAGTGATAAATCGTGGCTGCTGTCAGCAGCACTGACTATAACAGACATAGTAAAGCAGCCCAGCACATCCACAATCAGCAGACACAAATGATCGTCTCCATGCCAGAAGAGAACTGGAAATTTAGCTCTGAGAATATCTGCCAACCTGTCTCTCCATCCTCATTTCATCATCCACTTTTCCTTTTATATCCCTTTGCCGTTAGTGTTCTTGCCCTTTAACTCTCCTCACTTGTTTTATTCTCTCCACATTTCTCTGCTTAAGGCCCCGCGTCTCTCTGCCTGCCTCTCTTGCTCGCTCTGACGCTGTCTTTTGTATTAACAGCCTTCCATTTTTGCACTGGGTGAGCCACTGGGTGCACATCTACAATCTTGCCTTTCACTTCATGGCTTCTGGAAATGGATGTTTTACTGCCTTCATTAAAGCATGCAGCAGTCAGCGCTGTGTTTTCCCTCTGAAGTTTAGCTCCATGAACCTCGCCATTAGAGGACATTACAGCCCAAGATTTCAGGGCACAGTGGAACACTGTATAATTTGATTAGTGTTATTAATCAAGTGGAATGCTGCTCCTTTTGCCCCTATTGCTGTCCCCTCCTCCTCCTTTTTTGCCTTTCCACTTGTGCTTTCAAAGACTTTAGACGGTCCCTCCTCTCTGCAAAGTCTCCTCATTCATGCATTCCTTTAACGCTGGTTCTACAAAACACATTCAGTCAAACTGCCAAAAAGCTTTACACCTCTCGTCTTAAAAACAATGATTTACCACTTGTTTTTTTTTTCTTCCTCCCTCTGAAGATTTTTTTTCTACACCCCTTGAGCAATGCCCCCCCCCCCCCCTTCTTTTTACAGAGAACATAAATCAATTGAGATGAAAGTTCCATAATTGTGCTTGCTGGGAGGGATTTTGAGCAAAATTGCACTATGAATTTTTTAAAGGGAATTTTTACTAGCTGTTCAGCTAGACTTGGGCGGCGAAGGAAGGTGAGGCCACTAGGATTTATGGGCCTGGGTTCTTCATTACTGAAGTAATTTTCCTGCAAATGATAGTGCAGCACCCTAGAGGGGGGAGCGCTGCCCGCCTGGGAGAGTACAAACCTGCTTAATCTCTTGTGGAGTGAGAGCAGTTGAGAGCACTAATATCATCTGTAAGGGACTGAGGCTCCATTTGTTCATATCTAAACCACACCAGTGTCTTTGTGATTCATGGTAATTGATTGCTCAGATTTAGTTCCAAGTGGAGTGATATGAGCTGATTTCATTAAAAATAATAGTTGGTTCAAATTGCCTTAAAGTAGCATGTGTTTTTTTTTTTTTTACTATATTGTCACAAAATACCTGCTTTTTTGCATCATAACTTTCCAGGAAAACCAGTGTATATTCAAAGGTTTAAACAGGCACTGTGCTAGGTGTGCACAGGAACTGCAGTAGCTCAGGTTTGTCATAATGCCTTTACTTTGTTTTCCTTTTGTGGTTTCCATCTTGTTTGTAGAATCTGTTTGCAGAATGTATCTCCACCCCATGCTGATTTGTACCTACTTTGCCAAGCTGCCATATTGTTTCTTTATAAAAGGCTCTCTACCTGTCTCTCTACCTTTGGTCTCTCCTTCCTCCTCATTTAAGCTTTCTCAGTCCAATATGGCTGATGTTGTGTCTCCATCTCTTTAGGTGCAGCCAGCAGCAGTGGCCCTCCTCAAGGTTAGTGTGTCCATGATGCCAGGTCTCATTCTGTATACTGCTTGCTGTCCAGTCAATTTTACAGTCCAGTGGCTTGAGAAGCAGAGGAGTTAAATCTGCCTCAAGAAGGAGAAAGAAAGAGAGGGAAGGAGGAAAGGAGAAACAAAATGATTGTGCACACTGTCACTGACTGAAGTGGATCTCATTCCAGCCACACTAACAACTTAAGACAATTAGTCACTTCTCACTAAGCTAGACCGGAAACTCACTTGAGTGCCAAAAAGAGGCAGGCCATAAAGAACACACTAGCATATAGGCACTCAGCTGCAGGAGGAACTAAGTGGAGAGCGCATAAATGGAAGCGCTTTGTTATGACGTTTCCTCTTTTTTGGTACCTTTTTTTGTACAGGTATTATAGAACTGAGATTAATACACTGATCAACCCATAAGAACCTGTACAAAGCACCACACCACACGTTTTTTCTGGATGAATTTAGACTTTACTGTATCTTCATGGATATTGCATGCATGACCGGTTAATATCCATCTTGATCATAGCTCTCGTATATTTTCTGGCATTATACAAGATATTCAAGATAAACAGTTCAGTCGAGCCCCCGAAGCCTCAGCCCCCACATGCAACTGAACAAAAGTGAAGCATGACTAAGGTGGGTGGTGCGTGGAAGATCAGGGAGTGGAAAGAGAAAAAAAGTTTGTCCTAGGCCCTTTGCAGAGACACAGCATGACCAATTGAGGTGAAGGAGATGAATAAGGCCATTCACTGGGCCTAATGAAAGAGCTCCTGCCGGGCCTTGAATGAGGGTGGGCCCATCTGCACCACATAGGCGTGCACAAACCAGTGACCTCGAAAATTACCCAGGAAGCACTTCTGGACAGTCACCCCAGCAACAGGCTGGGGTTTGCATGGTAACCGGCCGCTTCAATCAGTGCCTGGCAGCATCTCGCATAGAACAAATTTCTCTTTCAGTATTGAAAGAAGCCCGTGTGAAATCAACTTCACGGGACATCCCCTAAAAAAGTTTTTTTTCAGAAGGGAGAAGCCAATGATTGTTCTTAGTGAAAATGTGCGAGAGGTTCCCCCTCAGATATTTCATCTGGAAGCTGCATGCAGTGGTATAAGTTGATTAATCAGGGTTACTAATCGTACATGAAAACAAATCTGGAGGGTTTTAGATTGATCCTATTACAAAGATTACAGATGAGGAGAAAGATTCCTTAAATACCCCTGAGGACTGGACAATACGTTTACAAGCCTCTCCGAGGATCTGGTTTGTTGGGCCTCATCTCTGATATTTGGTTTAATATATTCAGTCTTGATGAGCCAGAGCCATGCAGGTCATTGAAGTTTCATTCCCTCTCCGTTCCCCTGTGGAACTTTTGACAGCGTGAAATGACAATCCGCCCCTGCACGCATCCCCCACGTCAAAAAGTAATGAGATTGTGCTGCTGGAAATATCACTACAAAGCATCAGGCCTGCGCTCGGGTCTGACTACACCTTCAAACAGCGCTGCCTGCCTGCCAGCCCGCCTGCCTGCCTGCTGCAAAAGAAACGAACAAAAACAATCAGAATCAGAGACAGAGAAATGGCAAGGGAAGCTCCCCACGCTGAGGCAAACGAACAAGCCAGGGCCTTTTATCCTGAGAGTGATTAGCCATCCGGAACGTTTTAAAACCCCACTTTGAGTGCGTTCCTCAAACGAAAGAGTTCCATTGAGGAGTGCTGGTGAGATGTTTCTAGCTGGGAAGCGCCCGTGATCTAGTCTCTAATTGTGGCACCACAGACAAAGCTGGTGTGTCTTGGAGCTTTTTAAGCAGGGCTTTTTGCTACGCTCTTGTTCCCTTCCTGTCAGATCCAGCTCCAAATGCACCAGTGAACAAAGGAGCCTAGCAGATTCTGCCCTCACATCCATCTGCCTATTGCTTTGTGCATAAACATAGGCCTAATTTAACACACTAAGAGTCCCTGATCGTAATGTGACCAGAACCAGTTGCTGTAGATGCTCTGTTTGGTGTCAGATATTTTCAGTAATATAAAACATAGTTCTTGCTTTGTATAACTCCTGTCTTTGTCTCTCTGGTGTTCTTTTATGATGTCTTCTGATGTTTTTATGTGGGTGATCCAATTCTCAGCCTCACAAATAAAAATGCATAGCTGCTAAAAAGATTACCCCCTCTTTTTCAGCAGAGCAAGAGCAAGTTTTGTTTAACGCATTCAGCGGGAATCAGCAGAGTGCTTGGGCCTCTCATAATTTGTAACAGAAACTTCCTCTGCTATATTCTGAAGGTAGGTTGTTGAAGATTTTAGCAAAGGGACACGAGCAGTTTGAAGAATCAAAGAGTCACTGACAGTAGGGGTGTGAGAGGTAGAAAAAAAAAGGAATTAGGCCCTAGCTCATAAAAATCAGTATTATAACAACATTAATTGATGCTGCTGAGTGCCATATGTGACACCATATGGAATAGCTGCCCCAGAGGCCTGCTATAATAGACAGCCCGCAGTGGTGCTCACAACTTGGCACATTTACAAACAAGGGACGTCCCATTAATATCAGCCACACAGACTGAGCAGGAGACAGTGAGAAAGGGAGTGAGAGTGTTAGAATGAAAGGAGGGGGGGGGGGTTGATAAAACCGGGAGAGGGTATCAAGTCAATTCTTATTTCATTCAAATGCCGTCTGCAAACATTTTTCAGACACTTGTCTTGTATTACGCTTTCTTCCAAATTGACATTTACTTTACAAGCACATCCATATGCACGGGCTCCTCTTGTCCCACGGTTCCTTAATTACAGTAATGAATTGCCCCTCCCTTCTGGGCCGATCAGACCGCCCTCTGTCCTCCCAACTGCCACTCCCTGCACAGATGTCCGGTGGCCCTTTCATCATGCACGCTTACACACACGCTGGCAGGTGAGGTGATTCACGGCGGTTTGATAAAGGTGGCATGAACAAGCTCGGTTTAACCTCTCTGCGTCTAATCATGGGGCAGCTGTTATTTACTGCCGCCGTCTTGTTGCTCACTGCGCTGCTCCTGTCTCCGCAGAGTCACCCTCTCCTGCCGGGTGTCCCGATTTCCTGAGCCGATTCAATTCCCGCTCGGAAGTTTGGGATCAAATTTGATTTCCAATTCGATTCAACGTTCAGTCTCAAATCATTAAATGACACATGTTGGTTATATTTGTGCTCAAACATGCGTCGGTAGGCATCCATCTGCCTTCAGGCACCACTGTGTACTGTCAGTGTTGCTGTCACTGGTTTCCCTCTCCTCCCCAGTCCACACGTACAGGAATCCTATTACTCACCATGGTCAGACATGTCATGTGAACCCAGTCTTTTATTAAGAAATGACAATCCAAACCCAAATCATGCCAGAAATGGCAGATGACAAAAATGGACTCAAGGATTTGACTAGTTTTGATTGGATTTCTCCAATGAGAATCAGTCTGAAATTGATATTTTTTATCAAAGCTGCTGGAAATGCATAGGGCACAATGTTTGGACGACAGTATATTGGGAACAGAAATGCATCATTATTCCCGAGTGTGGAGTCTGCAGACCGACCTGCCTCCACTTTTATCTGTGGAATGGATATATCCTTTCTGACAGAGGATCTATCATATCTCCTTAAATGCTCAGAGCACAGAGGGAAGGAGATCCTCGTGAAACAGTTGTCAGCCATTCTGTTGAGTTTCATAAAATGTGAGGTGGAACAAGAATATTGTACAGCTGTTTCCTCTCTGAGACAGAAGGAGGCACATGAAGTGCAAAAGAGGGAAAAGAGAAGGGGGGCAAAAGAGAACTCTACGTTCTGTGATGTGCTCTGATGTAGCTGCAGCTTTAGGTCAAACGCTGCCAGTGTTTTGTGTTCATCTTTGTCTTGTCTTCCCAGTGCTCCTTTAAATTATTCACAGCCTGAAGTGCGCAATGTAGCTGCCTCCTTTCCTCTTTCCTGCTTCTCTGTACATTGTTCTGTCTTTTTTCTTTTTTCTTCTTCGCTCCGTTATGTGACAGCTTGTTTCCATTCCGCATCCACACATTTACCATCACCCACCAAGCTTTCATTCCAGACTCCGTCTCTTGCAGTCTCCCTTTCATCCTGGCTCGGCTCAGGCTGGGTCCTCCTGACTGCCAGACTGGAGGCAGCCATGTTGTTTTTTAGAGGAGAGGCTACCAGCTGTTGGCATCAGCTCAGCTACTCTCTCCAACTTTCTCCATGCATATTTCTACTTCTCCCACACTCATCAGTTTTAGATGATATACGATCCATAGACAGTGTGTTCTTTATTTTTTGTTTCTAGCTCAGTTCTTTATTTTCAGATACTTTGTGTTCATTTAGGATTAGGAAATCCTAAATCTTAAATGAACACTTAGTTAATCACATAGGTTTAAAGGTCTGTCCATCGATGACTTGTCCATGACAAGCCCATGTAATAGTTTTGGATTGGCTTCTTTTTTTCTCTCAAAGTTTTCCCTTACAAAGCCCTGCTTTTGCTAAATCAGAATTGTCCTTTTTTAACAGAAAAGATTCCAACCCCTATGTTAGGTTGTTTTTGGACAGCAAAGGTATGAGGATGAGCTATATCTCCTGTGGGCACCTGAGGAGAGAGCAGTGTGAAGGGAGTAATTCATTCCAGATCCAGCCATTGCCACAGGACACTCATTTGTAATTCTTAGCCTGCCTAGAATAACGTTTGATCATTGCAGAAGGGGAACAGGAGGAACAGGGAGGGGCAAGGCGGCTCAAGCTCTCACCCTCTCACTTTACTCCCCCTCCCCAAACTCCTTACCCTCCCTCTTGCAATTGCTGTCACCCCGTATGAATGCCCCCTCTGGCCCAATGACAAGTCTAGCGTGAAACGCTTGGCTGCCCCCTGAAATTAGCAGTAGAGCCCCCCGGCAGCACATGCTTCTCATGACCAGCACACAGTGGGCTGCTGCCAGATTCTTTTTATTATGGCCGTGGCCCGCCAGCCCCCCGACTACTCCTTCTGCCTCTTCCTCCATCCCACCTCCTTCTGTTCCCTCTTCCTCCTGTGCATCGGCCAGAGCTCAGTAAACAGCATCTGTAGAGCTCATCACATTACTGTCATAGGGAGGAGAAGGAAGGAGGGAGCCAGGCTCTCTGTGGGTGTTGCTGTTATCTCTGTGTACCTAAATGCTTTATGTGTGCATGCACTATGTCATTTTGTGTGAACACAGATAGTATGTATATGCATATGCGCTGTGTGTACAAGTCTCTGTGCGTTGGCTTGACTGGATTAGTGAGGAGAGAGAGTTAGCAGTCGCAGTACAGAGTGAGAAAGAGAGAGAAGGAGAGTAGCAGTACAAAACAACGCCTGGAGGCTCAATCTGTTCCTCACTGAGCTACATCAGTGTTAGAGACGGCGGCCTGGGCCGTGGGGAAGCCTCCATTCGCTCCATCAAACTGTCAGGCAGCCAGCAGAGCTGCACAGGGAGACTCTCAGCTGCCCCCGGGGCCAGTTCAAGTCAACATCCCATTTCCTTGCCTCCTCGCCTAATTTCTCTTATGCCCTGACTTAGATTTCTAGTGCCCAGTGTCTGCCGCTGCAGCTCAGCAGCACCGGGCCCAGGGCCATGTCAAAACACAGGGAGGTGTTCAGGCCTGCGCATGTGTACACGCGCTCACCTCAAAAGGAGGGATAGCAAATCAGCTGAAGTCACACAATCAGCAGAGACACGGGGAAACAGGGGGATTTCATGAAAGACAGGCTATGAAAAATACATCTTTCCCTCAAATACACTCACAGCATAGCAGCGCATTCCCTGTCCCTTCAGATTTTCTGGCAGTTTTGGTCAATCTCTCCAAGCTGAATAAACGCTCCCTGTTCCTTCACACATCCACCGTTCGTGTCCGTATTCCCCTCTGCCAAAGCACTGCAAGGATCACGCAAGCAGCCAGGCAGCTCCGTCAGTCTCCCAGGGTTCTGCTGAAAGCAAAGGTTGGGGGATTTTGGAGAGGACAAGCCAGTCATTTAATTTAGTGAAGAAGTGGGACCACTCTTCAAGTTTATCCACACTGCTATCACCATCAATCTGTACATGCACCACACCTCTGCATCCCCCTCTTCCTCCTGGACTTCACCACATGCTTTGCATGGAAGTGCGGCAGAGCACTGCCAGGTCTCAGTGTTGTTTATATGGACTCTGGGTAATGTTAAAGTCTGCTTAGTTTGGCCCCAGGTCAGAACTATATCTTTCCTCACCCTGTCTTGATTTACATGGCCCCCGCTGACTCTTTCCTTAAGTGTGTCAGCTCTAAACCAGAGGCCTCTGTGTGTCTGGCTAATGCAAAGATCTCCCCAAGCTTGTCTTCTTCAATCCTCCCTCTCTCTCTTTCTATCTGCCCTCTCTCAATAGGCCTCTATGAAAAGAGCTTTTGCTGAAGCTGTTGCTGTTTGCACAGCCACCTCCCAGATCCCAGGCTCAAATATGGTTTTGCGTGAGAGCCTGTCTTTGTCTGCTGGTCGATATCATTTCTGCTCAGCAGAGCTTTTTTCCTCTATCTCATTCCCTGTGGACCCTGCTTCTTCACTGGAATCAATACCTCCCTAATCCAGAGCTCCCAGGCTGACCCTGGGTAATCAGCTGACTTCCCATACTGCCTGCTGGGGGGGTCAAAGGTCAAATGGCTGTATATATTTGATCCTGTGATCAGAACACTCTGCTAGGTTTTGCTTTAAGATACAGCTCTCGGGGTCAAAGGCAATATTTTCTCTTTCCTTCTGTGGGTCAGAGACAGTTCCTTATTTGTTATTACATGAGCTTAGTAAACCATAAAAACAAACCTAGGGTTCCTAGCGTATTTGTATTATTTCCCAATTTATTCTGATTTATTTAAGTTTAGTTTTTACTTAGTTTAGTTTGACGGATAGGCCCTGTGGATCGACTAGCGGACCGTCCAGGGTGTACCCTGCCTTTCCTCCATTGACCACCGGGATAGGCTCCATTTCCCCCCGCCACCCCATTAGGAATAAGCGGTTATGATAATGGATGGATGGATAGTTTGACAGATATTGTAGAATCCAGACTGAAGGATGTGTTCAAGAAATACTTGACTTTTTGTCACAAGCCAGGGAGACTTTTAGGTATATCCCAAATGCTTCAGGCCCAGAAAGACATCGGTGGATTTCTAGTTCCAGATGATGCCCCATCAGAACTGGCACAGATCCTTCATCCCAACATCTCATCCAGCATCAGCAGGAGGGAAATTGCAGGAGTAAATTGGTGTTGTTCCAGTATCTACCACTGTTTTTGTCCTTATCTAAATGGGTCATTACCCCCTCTGTGTGCTGCCGCTACAGGAGGCCTGGGTTTGGCAGGGTTCTTCTTTAACAATCGGGTCTCTAAATCCATGGTTTCACCCTGGAGAAAAGCCATCTGAGTTAGTGTAATGTTTCCCAACAGCATAAAAATGCAATACCTATTTTTAGATTATTGTCCTCTCCCATTATTTAAATGAACAAGTTATCTAGAAAGCAGAAACTTTTTTTCCCGTGACATAGTACAATGCAGTACTGTGCCACACAGGACAGTATCATTCAATCAAGCTCGGCTCTTCCATGCTTCATTTTTCCAAGACACACTATCACTTACCTGTGGGCAGGTAAATGGTTTTGCCATCACAGATTGTACGCAGCTGCAGGGACTCAGAGGAGACACACATGTTCGCTCTGTGTGTGTTTACTGCATCACACAAGTAACACTTTTAAGAAAGCTACTCACAACTGAGGAGTGTCAAAGAGTAAAAAGAAGAACTCATGCAATGAATGCTTTTACAGTGTGTTTATGCTTGATAATGGTTTGAATGGCTTTTTGGAAGGGACCAGAATGAAAGTGCAATTCATGACTCACTTCCAGGTCACAAAAAGGGAAAATTCTTTGTAGAACAAGTAGAATGTTCTCCATTCGTTCAGCCTCTACTGAGAAAAAGAATCCTATAAAAAGTACTATACTATGGAATAGAAAGCTGGCATTTCTGTTGTTAAAGGTGTAATAGTAATGTTACAGTTATCTCTCTGTCAGCAACTTTCTTGGTTTAGGGACAATTCTCCAACCTCGAGTCAGCCAGCATTTAATCACAATTTGTATTGAAAAGGCACAAACACTTGCGTGCATATGCTTTTTTATTCTTGCTGAACCCCTTTCATTTACTGTTTTTTTTTATTTTGAGAAGAACTGACAGTGAAGCAGCGATGCCAGTTTTTATGTTGCTTATTTGTTCTACATTTCCTGCCCCGAGAAAAGGTTGGCGATCAGTATTCAGGAAGACGGGGACTGATGCCGTGCCAGCATATGCGTAGCCAGGAAAGTTCTTCCTCTGTTCCTCCCTCTATCTCTGAGGCAGAATTCATGGCAGACTGTCCTCTGAGTGTGAAAAGTGGAGCTGTGTGATTAATTTGGCCGGTCGTTTCATTGTGCTCCGGGAGGTGCAACACTTTAATTGTCTTCCCCTTGCACGTCTGTCAGCGTGTGCCAGACAAAAAGTCCACAACAACCCAGAAATGCATCCCACCCTCCGTCTTTTTTCCCTGCCGTGCTCCCTTTGCTTTTGGTCCTCCTTGATTTCTGGGCTGAGCTACTGGGTCATAGTGGGAGCCAACTCAGGTCGAGGCCCGGCTCAAGCCAGGGCCGCTGGCGGAATGAATCCCCGTCCTCTGAAGTGTTGAAAGCTGTGTAAATGTCAAACACGTCTGTCTGATGTGCTGGCTGAGGGGAGGAGGTGGGAGGCGGGGATGAGGCTGAAGCTGGTCCCTTGTTACACTATGTAGATGACTGCTGCCAGGTGCAGATGTTGCTGCCTGCTCCCTGCCTCTGAATAGCCAGCCATTTTTTTTCTGCCTTATCCTCCCATTTCCTCGGTTGAGGCTTGGTTTGTCAACACAAACCACCAGGGGCCCTGCTCCTGTCAGGCAGCTTAGTGAGCAGCACATCTCTCAGATTTTAACAACGTCCCCTATGACCGCCAAACGTGCAGTTTAGGGAGGCTTTGCTTTGGGTTTGTGGTTTCATTTCCATCATTTGGCTTTCTTGTACTGGAAATCCATCTCCAGGAGCAGATAGTTAGAAAATAAATTGATGCTTGTCCTTTTATCTCTACATTTATGCACGCACAAACACGAGCCGATCTTGTATTTTTATTGTATTTCTGCCTTTGACTGGACTAAGTGTAATAGTCCAACAGGGCAATCACATGCAGTTCTGACAAAATTGCTCCAACATTACTTCCATCCGCCCATGCCTTCATCTATAGCATCCCACCAGTCTGTTGTTACGCTTTTCCTCCCCATTTCCACCTGCCTGTCTTCCCCCTGCTGTGCTGTGTCTCTGTCTCTTGTCTGAGCCGTAGCTGGTATTCCTCTTAACGCTCTGCCGCGGTGCACGCTTCTTGTAAAGGGATAAGCACCATGCTGGGCTCTTTTGATATTATTTTTCCTCTTCACCAGCTCCAGCCTTATGAGGCCTCATCTCTAGTGTCATGGCTACTACAGTAACAACAAGGCCAAGCATGTACCCAGGGAGTAGACAGAGCCAGTTGTCCATCTCCGTCACCTGGGGTTTAAACTCATCTTTAGTAACAGAGTTGAGTCCACAGCCGCTGTGAATTGGACGTCTTCCCTTTCAGATGCATTCCTAGAATATATTAACACAGATTTTCTGTCGACAGGGTTACGGCGGAGTTTATAGCTGCTCCTTCCAATTTAATTCAGAGCTAGATAAAGAAAGGGAAAAAATAATGTTTTAAATGTGATTGCTATCAGATAAAGCAATCGAAGAAAGAAATTAGTAATAATGAGTAATAACAGGGCTGCAATTTGCTCCCAACCAGCAGCATAGAAAGGGCTGGAAATGAATTTGTCTTGAATTCACAGTCTGAATGGGGGACTGATTGAAAGGAATGCCACAACGTCTTTTCTTGATTTCTTGCACTCTGTCTTTTGACACTCAGTTCAAAAGTGAGGGATTGTGAATATTTCTGAGGGGAGGAGAGTGCATGTATAGAAATGCAAAGAATATTCAATGTTCCCCTTTTTCCTGTATATGTGGACATGCATTTCCGTGTTATAGCTAAAAGGTTTTTCTTTAGCTATTATTAGCCATATCCTTAACCTTTAAGCAAGCATGAACTGTTTTTAAATGGGGAATAGAGCAAACAGATAAAACATGTTTGTTGAATTTAAACACACAACGCCATCACTGCAGTAAGATTTTTCTCTTGATAGAGTTTTGTGCTTTTTTTATGTTGTTTAGGAAAATATTAGTTTGGATAAGAAGAGCTTAGGCATGTATCTGGGTTATTAATCATCTGCGAGTGATGAAAACCCAACAATAGACTCTCCCAGAATGTTGAATCGCATTGTTTTTCACTTAATGCTTCAGGCAGCTCAGACTCCTGCTGGATCCCTTCTCTTAAAATCGTAGGATGAACCATGGTGCATGGACCCCCACACACTTGCCCCTGTTCTTGTCTCCTGAAAGATCTTGGGCGCTGAGCTCTTGTTCTGATTACTCTAGTTACTTAATTACGTTTGGACCCACTGCGCTCTCAACAAAGGGCTGCTGTGCCTCTATTGACCCAGCTCCCTCTTCATTGTCCCCTGCTCTGACAGGGAGTCAAACAAAATAAAGAGGGTCCACTTAAATATGTTGCCACAGAGACTTAATTGACAGATTGAAGGCAGATTGTCACAGGGGACCGTCTGTGTGGCTCTTCGCTTGAATTGCCCTGTTCCTCCTGCGTCCTGCTGTGAGGTCCGGTGGGACAGTCCTGCCGCTAGACCACTCCTGTTTCCACAACTTCACAATCCATTGCCCAGAGGGAGAGACTTACCAGCCAAAAGCATTTGGCGATAAATGAATGTGGGAAACAGGAGCAAAGGTCTTCCGAGCTACATTTAAGTCCATGAATGTGGAACTGAACGTCAAACAAGCACAATCACCCAGGGTTACAGACTTCACCTTAGCTCAACAGTCTATTTTGGATTATAGGTGAATATAATCTCTAGAATTTCTGTGAATTTAATCATGTTATTTTGTCATTTTCTTAGAAGAATGTCTGAGGGTCAACATGCCAGAAATGAAAGCCCACAGTATTCTCATTATCTGTTTGTCAGTGGCAAGGTCGGGCTTTTCTTTCAATTTTCTTAAGATATTTAAGCCTGTTCAACACACCTTTTAAAGGTGAAATAATTCAGAAATTTCAACTATCAAAGAGAAACCACTTCACTTCTTGACTAACTATAAAGTAGTTTGGCCTTTGACCGTGCTCAACAAAGTTTTTTCTTTGACAACTCTTTTTACTCTCTTCCTTTGTCCATGTAGAAATCTTAAATATGAATTAAAGACTGGTTTGTCACAAGGGAGTTTTGAAATACCACACTTAATAGACAGTGTACGGAAGAATTCAAAGGGAGCTTAGCTCTCTGTGTCCTTGAGATCCTATCGTCCAATTTTAAAGTACACTTAAAGGGCTAAATGACAAGCCGCAGCTGAATGCAAAATTGCTTAACAGGCCCTTTATTAAAAAAAACCCTGTATGTAGTAGTGTTCGGCCTTTTCATCATTTTTGCAAATGTACAGCATTGAATTTGTGACAAAAACACCATAATGGTGTTCTGTGCGGCTGGGCCTCTTTTGAAACTTGAAAAACTCTCTCCGACTACCACCCTCCTTTCCCTCTTCATCCTGTGCTCTTTGCACTGAAAGCTGACAGTGAGCGAGAGGTTACAAAAATAACATCTGCACTGATTATGCCATGTGGGGGAACCAAATGAATACTTCCTCACATTCCCTTTGTCTGTTTTCTTTTACAGTGTGACAGCGAGAGTGACGTTGACGACAAGGTAAGACTTTGTTTTCTGTGTTTATTCACAAACAAGATGAAGTGTCTGAGAGCTGTGAATAACAAAACTTGAGCTCTTGGCTACAATTGACGGTGTGTTGTGGAGCTCCTAGTACTGCTGATCATTCACATTTCACACAAGGATGCAAAGTGTGGCTCGCAATGAAACATTGTTTAATTTTAGTTTTCTCCTTTCTGCAGAAAGATTTGTGCCCATTTTTCTCTTTTTGCAGCTTGAGACCGCATACATACGAGGCAGGGAAATCCGTGTTATTTTGTATTTTCTAAGAACCAGAAATTTGCGCCAGATCAACGTTTGTTTTATACTTTGCTTTTTTTCTAATGGCTGAATGCCTGTTTTTCCCATAAATGACTTTAATTCCTTGCGTGAATATTATTTTAACAAGCAGAGCCAACTGGGAAATAGGTTTGGTTGTTGAATGTCTTAGAGCTGACGTGCCCCTGTTTGCAGGAATCTGTTTCTCTGTTTCTGTTGCTGCGTAACCCACTTCTTTAGGTTTCACATACAAGCCAAAGTTCTTTGGCCGGGTTGATATCTGAAATCAATACTTTCTAAAGATCCGGAAACAAAATATCAGGTTAAAACGAACATGTTAGACATGTTTGTGGGTTTAATTTTGGTTGGTAATGAACATATTTATTCTTTCCTTTCAGATTCAGTTCCCATATCTCTCTCTGCTTGTTCCCCAAAGATTACTATATAGGAACATTTTACCCTGAGTAAGTGCATCAGAAATTGTCATTTAAATGAAATGTTTAATGGCTGGAGAAGTCAGATTTAAAAAAAGACAAAAATATTTCATAGATTGAGTTAGATTATGTCTCTCTTTTAAGATCAGCTATTACAGCAGAGGAAAAAATGACAGATTTGGATGAGTGAGGTAATAAGTCATTTCTTCATGCAACAGGGTTTACCTGTATAGAAAGAGCAGTGATCTTTCACGTTAACTGTTCAGGAACTTGCCAAATGAAGTCTATCCATTTCAGCTTTGTGTATTTGTTTTTTTCGGCTGGCTGATGGCAGCCACCTGTTTACAAGATAAAACACCTTTGGGGAACCTCGCTCAACCTAATTCCTCCACAGATTAGCAATTACCCCCGGGTAAATGAATAAGATAGCATGCCTAATCTTCTGTAAGCTTAGCTTCCAGTTCTGTGGAAATGTGTTCAACCTGCCCTATAAATAATACATTGATAGCGAGCCCAGTTTGCATTAATTGGGGGTTGATAAATCAGTGGGCTTCTATCTTTGAAAAAACGAGAGGAAACAAAATGACACCATCACGTCCTTTTTGTATATCCTGGTGAGGAGTTTCAGTGACTGATGTAGTCCATGCTTCCTCTGCCTTGCAACATGTATCCACGTATGACGATGTGGATGAGGGGTTTCAAACCTGTGCAGAACAGAGGTCGGGGCCAGAGGATCTACTACAGTATTCTTCATGGAGTTCTTGATGGAGGCTCATGTGGTGCATTCCCGTATCCACTCGTGGGGTATCGAGCCAGACGCTTGCTTGTTGTCAGTCCAGGCAGTTTGCTTTTTATTTCTTATGTGTTCTTCTTTCATATTTGTTGCTTTGCTTTAATGCATCATTTTTAGAAAAAATGTTCGCCTAAATAGGAGGTTAAACTAAAAGAGCATCTGGAAAAGGACTATAGCAGAGAACGATGGTTCCATTCCCTCAGCATCACGCATTATCATAATTAAAGTGATGAGAACTGCGAGTCATCCATATCAAATTAAGTCTGAAAGGAGAATGGGCAAAAAATAATTTGACAGGCCATCACCAAAAGCAGAGAAAAAAATTATTTAAAAAATTGGGTTTCATGAGGAGAGAGACAAACACTGTCATTTCTAATTGCTTGCACTCAGGATGGCTTGACAGTGATCATTTTCCACAACCTTTAGCTGTAACAGGTGCCAGCTCTCCCGTATCTATCCAGTGAAAATAAAGACTCCTTTCATATCAGATTACGAGCCACCTGAACACCCACGTTGTCAGGATTTCACAGATTAAGTTAATTAGAATATTGCTTCCAGGTGCGCCTTTGGGGGGCAATCAGTTACAGTGTGTCTGAATAACAGAGATGAGTTGCTACAGCAAAGTCAGTTTGGATTGCTGCATGTGGAGAAGCTCGCTTATTTCAAAGCAAGGCTTGACACGGTGGTGTATACCAGCACGCGTCAGACAGACATTTTGGAAGCGTTTTGTTTGAATGGGAACTATCTCAACAAAACAGACAGTCACATGTTTTTTAATTCTACTGTGAAAGACCAATCTCATGTCCAATATTACATGGAAATGGACACCAAGAACGACGAAAGACACAAGAAAGACACTAAATAAAGAATTTATTGTGGGGAAGAAGCTTCCTCTGTTGTTGAGGCAACACTGCAGCGCTTGTGCAGAGCAGTGTTAATTTAGATGGTTAGGGGAAGCTAATCGCATCTTCGGTAAATTATTTTGAAATAAAGAAACCCAGTGTTCTCGAGTCATGCCATGTCAAGTACGAACAACTGCATTTTGGCTTTGATCAAACTATTTTCAATTCAACCGAATTATCTTTTAATATATCTAATTTGCCCTCCGTGTGTTACCTGTTGTGTCTGGTATGGCTGATGCAGGTTGTGCCCCGGCAGCACATTACCTCCCGCTTAAATCAGTCTGGACCTTTGAAAATGGCTGACAGAGATGTTTTTAAACTGTGTCCAGAGAGGATGGCCCCAGCTGTCATCCAGAGAAGGACATAGGAGGATATAAGCTGATGAAATGTCACCCAAAATTAGGGGCGAGTTGTAAAACGGGCCCGTGTACTGCGTTTCACCGCCGAGGCCGACCAATCACGATGTGCGTTGGAATGAGCCGTTTGAGTGTGGGAGGTCATTTGCTATGATTGAGCAGAGCATTTCAAATCCGTATTGATCCACGGAATCATGGGTTCTGCAACAGTTTGCAGCTCAAGTGTTGCCTCTGTGAAAAAGATTAGCACAGAAGTGGTATTATGCTGCCACATTTGCAAAATGTGACCGAGAACTAAGCTTTTCACAGATGGAGTGAAGAAAAATCAGCTGGTTGTGGAAATGTCTGCGCTTCGTCACAGAACTTTACCAGAACCACAGTCAAAGAGGGAGAGGCAGAAAAACGTCTGCATTTCTTTCTTTCTTTAAGACTAAGACAGCATCGACAGGTTGATATTTTTTGGGGTGACCTGTTTTGTGTTACAAAAATGAGTTTGTGGCCAAATAGTAATTAGGGAGCCTTCATTTACATTTTTTTGTTTTGTCATTCATTGTATTTGATGCTACTGCTTTTCTTCCCATTGGTGGATCATACAACTATTACAAGAGGCCAGTTATTTTGATATTGGGCTGTCTTTTTTTTCTTTTGTTGTTATTACACAAGAGTGTAAAATATCAGACTTCCAGACTTGGCTTTTCCTGCCCACACAGCTTACCATGCTACCATTGAGAAAGAGAGGTACACCCTGGACACGTCAGCAGTCTATCACAGGGTCACCACAAAAAAAACACTCTCACTCGCCCACATTTTAGAATCATGATTTCACCTAAAGTCCTTGTTTCTGGATGGTGGGAGGAAGCCAAGTATCCAGAGAGCCCACGCATGCAGGGGAGAACATCCGAACACACAGGCACCCCAGGCTGGGTTTGAACCACCACGCCATAATCCAGCCCCTGTATTAAGACGCAGTTGAGATGAACTGATTCATTACAATCCAACTAAACATAAGTGAGACAAAAGTGATGAACTTCTCCCTGTCTGATGCCAGGTTGTCTCTGTGAGAGGTGAACACTGAGGACAGGAAGTAGACTGAGATAGGAGAACACTCGTGGTGAGAATGGAAGACAAAATCAATTTTTCTCATCCTAAACCACAAATTACAAGCAAAAGGAATTTTAAAGTATAGGGATGCTTCCAGTTCATCTACTTTCAAGACAGATCTTCCTTCCCGCTGAGGTTTCGTTTATGAACACCAGTCAAGAATAAGATAAATTAACTCATCTTAATTCTATTGGCCAAATAGTGCAAAAGTCAGCCCAAATGCAGACAGAGCTGCCATCCGGATATTTCCTCCTCTCTCTCTGCCCAACGGATTAGCTTCAGGCTGGTCACAAGAGCTATTATTCTAATTCATTCTAAATAACAGAACAACCTAAATCATAACACAGACATTCACAAAGTTCATGTAGCAGGGTTAGGGTTTTATTTTAGTTTATATATGTGATACACTGATTCTTTCCTGGCAAGATGAGAGAAAAATGTGAAATATTATTACAACAATGTTTGTCTGATAATACCGTGTAAAAACACTGTAGGATTAATGCTAAGAAGCCAATGAATGGTTCATTTTGATATAACTGTTTTCCCTTTGGAATAGTTTGATTTGCGGTGATTCCTTTCTTTCCATCTATTTTTCTACAAAGATGTGAATTTTGATGTGTTGTGTAGCTGGCGCCTTGTTTATAGGATGAATCCTCCAGATCATACCATGTCCATAACAAGACACAAGCAGCATAGATGGAGACCACCAGCTAAAACATATTCTACTTTAATGACATGGTTATCTTCCATGTTCTCAATTACAGGTTTCAGCAACTCTGCATAATTTTACAGTCTGCACATTTAGAATATGAAATAATATCCAAGATCATTAGAGGCCTGCTGTACTGTAAGGTTTGCAGTGAAATTATATTGCAGCCTTTTAAGCTGCCTTTTGACTTTGAATGAAATAAAAAGGTAAACGCGATTATGGTTGAAGCTCAGAAGAATGAGAGAGTGTTACGATGACATCTGCATGGCATCACAGTGTGACTGATTAGTTGGACATGTGTTATATATTGCGTGTTATTGTTGTTTTTACTGTTCACATCATATTTATTTCACTCATAGGTACTCAGTTGAATTCTATACCTGGTAAGAAAATATCATGATGACATTTGATTTTTTCCTTCACACTCTCCTATTTCATGTGATTTATTTAACAACAGGAACCTCTTGAAAGCAAGCTCGAGATTCCCCCCATCAGCTTCATAACAGCAGATGTTATAGTAAAGGGCTTTTTCTACAACTAAACTGAAACCTTTTTTTCCATCTTCCACCCATAATCTATGACTCAACCAGTTTTGCCAACCTTTGCTAAAAATGAAGACAGTCCTTTCCTTTCATTGATGAGGTTGTAAATAAAGAAAGTAGGATTTATTCCCCCTTAGTTTGTTCTAGTCCTCTCATGGAGTGTTATTCTATCTCCATTAGATCCCATTTCTCGCTTCTGGCGGGCTTCTCCATTTCCTCTATGTTCTTTCCCCTTTGTGAATATTACAGTGGCTATCTGTGTGGATGTGAAATGGCAGCGCCCCAGTGTCAGGTGAATTACCGCCAACACCACAGCATCACTATAGCATTGGCAGAGGACACCCAGGTCGACTAATTCTATTTGGTCCCATTTGCCGAGCAGTCACTCAACAGAAAGTGCATCTGTCTCTGAGGGAGTCTCAGACGGCCATCATCACATCCTGTCTGTAACTCCTTTATAACTCTGGTGCACACATCTGCCATGGCAACACATAGCTTTGATTGACATATTAATTCCTCTTCTACCTCCTTATCTTCCGCCAGTTTGCAGAATGAATGCCGTATCACCACATCCAAGTGTCTTTACTGGCTTATCAGTAATAGCTTGTCAGCTTGTGGCATTCTCCCAGTTGATATATTGGGTTTATGCCTTGTAAAGCTAACTGTGCACCAACAATGAGAAAAAGGACATGCTGCTGGGATTTCAATATTTCCTGTAACACCACGACAGCAATCACCTCTCCATTTTTCTTTTTAGATTTTATCCACAGTTTGTGTCTGCTCTTTTTTATCTACTGCCTGCTTCATTGATGGTTTTGCCAGTGTTCTTTACAGCTTCGCCTCCATTGCCATTCTTAAAAAGGGAATCATAAATGTTAATCTATATTCATGTGTGAAGGTTTGGTCCTGCTCCTACATACTCCGATGCAAACCCGCTGCTTGGTGAGTTCTAGACTGGCCTCTCAGACTCGTCGTATCCTCTCACAAACATGCCACCCACAAGGCCACTGACAACCTTAACATTTTCTTATGGACAGAAAAAATGGATCGGCTTAATGTTTCGACACAAGTGATCATCCGTCCTCATCTCTTTAATGAAATTAGATTAAGTGCACCTGGGAAAGAGCTGAGAAAGCAGAATGCCTCAACACCTCCTTTAATCTAAAACCAATTTGCCAGTAATATTCCTTTCCCCCAGCTTGGGATTCGTCTGCCCTGATTCAAAATGGAGGAGGAATGAGATGAGACCAGAGCTGACTGGTTGCATTCAGCTCCCCACAGGCTCTGTGAAATTAGAACTGACACCAGCAACACAGGCCTTAATATGGAGATGTCATTTTTCTCCTCTTGCTTTTGTCTTTTTCTCTCACTCTTTTCTTCTCTCGTTCATTTTTCCCTACTTCCCCTCATGGAAAAAGGGGAAACACCAAATGTCTTACAGCTGCAACTATTAATCATCCCCCCCTAAGTTCACTTATGTAAAGAAGTAAATATTAAGATTGGAGTAATACAGCAAATAATGAAGACTAGCTTTGTAGACTGGCCAAATGAAGTATGTTATCCATTAGGTGGTCTTCTGACATTCCTCCTATCAAGATTACAATAAACCTGGAAACACTTATCTCTTTGATTTATATTGGGCTGTTTGCAACATGGTCTCATTTATGGTCAGCTCCAGCTCTTGTGTGCTCAACTAGTTAATGTTTTTTTTATGTGTGTGTGGTTGTCAAGCAGTGCATCTGTTATGCATTTAGCACACAAGCATGTGGCGATCAGGGAGCACATTTGATTTTTCCTCTGATATGAATAGGGGCGCCCTCAGTCTCAGCAGTATGTGATTTGTGTACGTGTTAGTATTTGTATGTGTGTGTGTGTGCACACACTCGGAGGCAAGTAAATATAAGGCCATGCTTAGCTGTGAAAAGAAGCCCCAGCGAACGTTGGGAAGAGGAGGCGTGATGACAGAGAAAGACTCGGAGCTTCTGCAGGGCCCGCCAGCAGACACAGCCAACTGACATCAGCAAAGACAGCTTGTCAGTAGCAATGCATGTCATACCGCAAAGCAGGGACAGTCAACATGGCCGTGGCGTCATCGGTGTGGCATCCACTACCCCGGTCCAGATTCTCTCTTAAAGGTTAGCACCGATGTTGGCATCGTAGATGAAAATAGAAGGAATGTGGCAAGCAAAACCGCCCTGGCCAAACAGAACAAGAGAGGTGTGAAGATACAACATGGCACCAGCGCTGTAATCTTCTTTCACTTACTGCCTTTCCTCAGAGAGGGTGTTTATGTTGGAAATGTTAATAGAACATCCCTTTGTTCTGTTAAAGTCAAAACGCAGACTCCACCGATCTGCCTTTACTCTGCTAACTCTGAGAAAATCCTCTTACCACTCAGCCATGTTCAAAAGCTTGTGATCATTGTTATTGAGGGAGTTATTGTTGTCTCGATGAACACCAGGTGTAGGTTTTTCCACACGATGAAGTGGATCTATTTTCAGGGTGGTTTTCTTCAAACACTGTTTTTTTCCCTCCTAAGAGTCCTGGTCCTGTAATACTGAGTTTCAGCCACGGCCAGGTGAAACGCTTGATTGAACAATTTTCTGCTAGAGATCTCCTTAGTTCAATGATACAGCGATGAAGAAATCACGGCATGCCATGTCAAACAAGACAAACTGTGAGGTTCTACACAGCCTGTGCGTCACACTGCATCTATCTGGTAATGTATCTGTAGAGCATTATTTGTACTTTGAAAATGAATGACACTATTTTTGGTGGCCGAGTCATTTTTTATGGCCTTGCTTTTAATGACTTTTAAAAGATTAAATAAAAGCAGACATCTGCCCTCACTAATAAATGCACTTAAGAAAGTTTATAATGTTAAGTTGAAATAAAATTGCTAATACATAGAGGGTTGTAGCTTTTATTGGTAGCATGATTTCATTTTGTTTTCAAAAATAATCAAATTACAGAATCAAATATCAAACATAAAACTCACTTAATATAGTTAATTTAGGTGAAGTCTCTTTGTGAATGTAGCTCTCTTACAGACATTAGTGCACACACACATAATAACAAGTGAAGCATAACAAGTCATGATGGCAGGAAACTCAAAGCATTTGGTTTGGACAACGTGAAACATGCAGCTAAACTGACTAACCCTATTCCAAACATGCATTCACTGCTCTCATGACCAGAATGTCACAATATTCATTGTTTTTCAAATAGCCTTGGTTTATATAACAATCCGAAGACTATATACATTTTTCCACATGAGCAATAAAAGTAGAATTGACTCCATATTGAGTACAGATTGCCCATGGAAGGAGGAAAAGGCACAAATGTTTTTGTGGGTGCGGATGTTAGATTTGAGCATTTCTGATCGTGCATAAACACGATGCTTAAGTGGGTTTTTATTCAATAAACATGGCTGGACTGTAATTACTTACACATTTCTTCTGGCTGGAAATTCAAGACAGACTTTGTGTGCATTAGGGCTGGCGCGCCGAGACTCATGTCAGTCCCTGCTTTGGCTTGTCTGCAGAGGACTCTTTAATGCAAAAGGACTGGCTTTTCCTCCAAAACAAATGGCATATGCAGCCGGGGATAAATTTAGAATTGCCTTGTTGTAATTACGAATATGTGCCATCGTGGATCATATTTCCCTTAACAAGAAGGGTTGCTTCCTCTTTGGCCAAAAATACAAAAGAAAATTGAGTTTAGTTCCACTGTGACTAAGAAAGGAATGTTTAGAGAGCCTCAATTCACTTTTCAGACAAAGAGTCCAGTCAACAATATAGTACGCTAGCCATATTTTTTGTAAAATTCAACACACATTAATCATCAAGTAACAGGCCAAAATGATTCCCTAGGTTTCTTTATTTTTTCTCTAGTAACAAAATATCTCCGACTCAGGCCACATTTTCTAAAGTGACGTCTTTATGTTGAGGATCATCGACAGTTCCTGTAATGGTGATGAAGGACAATAAAAGACGTGAGCAATGAGCCGCTCTCCCACCCACTAAGAGAAACGTAGTCCGTCTTTCTTTTAAAAGCCACTTGAGCATCTCCAAGTGAATCTAAACACCCAGATGCCTGTGGGTGTGTTGGCGACTGCCAGACCTCAAGCCCTGCAGGTCCTCACGTCACTCGGGCTCTGGAGGGAACTTTCTGTGGGCAAACGTGCATGTGATGTGGAAAGCTGAGAACCCCAGAGAGCACGCTGAGATCAGGCCCAAACACACACAGGGGCCAGCTGCTTTCAATTAAATCAGAAACTCCAACCGTGGTAGTCCCTAATGCACACAGCCAGTCGACTTTGATCTGCACCAACCAGGGAAGAAGGTACAGAGGCTTAAAGGGTTACGGGAAAATAAATAATTATCGTACTCTGCATAAAAGTTAACAGGATTTTTTTTAGGTTTGAGGGCAAAGGGAGGTAGATGTTAATGATGGCTGTCATTCATGTTCATTTTCCAGTTATTTTCTCCTCTCCCTGTGATTTGGTTTAGCTTTAATTAGTCGGCACACCTGGCATGGCTCCCAAATTAACTGTGGTAAACTCCTGTTGCAGTTTCTGTGGACACTGAAGGGCATTTTTTAATCACCCAGGGCACATGGGCACAGCTGAAGCTGATATGCTTATCAGTCTCGCCGTGACACAAAGAAGAGGTCTAACAGCTCCTGCATATGTGCGGGGTTCGGAGACCGAGACGCCGTGGACCTCCACTCCCTGCCAAGCACCTCAGACACAGGCAGCACGGGCATCCATTAAATTAATTTAACTTCATTAGCGCAGACCTGCCAGGCCTGGAGTGCCCACAGAGATATCAGAGGGTGGGAAGTGGGGGGTGGGTGGTTGAGTGGCATCGGCCGCTGTGCTCTGAGGAGAGTGAACACATGGCACTGACAGGCGGAATATGGCCCCAGTTCTTACACCGGGACGACTGCCAGACAAAGGCAACATGCGTCACTGGCTTTAGGGGAGCTCAATCAACACCCGGTCGGAGCATTAACGCCATGCACACCATGCCACATCAGTGAGGGGGCCGTGGGTCGCTGGGCAGCCTGCAAGTCCAACATGTGCACAAAGTGATGGTTACAGAGGGATATGATACGGACACACTGGCTATGCTTTGAGCTGCTGCTCACGTCTGTCTGCTTGAGAAATCCATGTCTTCTGCTCAGGAGGAAGTATTGTCTTTATTGTTATTTTTGTTACTAAAAACAAAAGCAGCTGTTGCACCTTTACTGGATACTTGTGTAGTTTTACGATGTTGCTGTGTTTGAGTACCAGTTGACATTTAATTGACAATGCTGGAATCCTCCACACTTTCACTCCTTGTTGCCACAATTGAGAGGAATATTCGTATTTGAGCTGACGGTATTGGCATTTAAACAAGTTTGACTTCACTTAAAGTCTGGTTTTTATTTCTGTTGTCGGATTTTGTTCTTAAAACACAATTCCCTGTTTAGAAAGTCTGTGATGAATGCTTTGATTAAAGGTAGCCAAGTAGCATGGCTTCAGTGAATCCCTTCTACTGTAACCTTTACGAAACTTCCTAATCTGACCCGAGTTCTGCTCGGAATGGCTCACCTGATAAATACATAAGTGCGTAAGATAAATAATTAATGGGAAGCATTAAGTCCAGATAGGATTTGAAGGTAGCCTGAGGGTGGTAAATGTTCTGCCTGACAGCAGCAAACACTTTGATCAGAGGGCCCCTTCTGAAGATCGCTTCCACATCTGCACACGGGGAACGAGCTGTAAACTGCCAAGAAGCATTTTAATGACAGTTGGATTATAAAATGAAAGAGGGCTCCAGATGGCAGGCAGTGCCGCGGCTGCGGTTCAGGAGGAGGCTGTTTAAACTGCTTTTTTATTGATAAAATATGGGGTGAAAAATTGCGCAAGGCTTATTAGGCATCCCGCTGTGATGTTGCTCAGCTGGCCAAGCTGTTCGTCGTGGCCCCTGTCCAAACGGGCCTCCATAAATTTTTTTCCGTGCCTTTAAATCTGTAAGTTCCCGGCTTGTTAAGTTTACTCTGGTCCCCCAAAGCCTTCACGCTATATTTGTCTTTTGAAAGACTTGCTTGTGTCGTTGGTTTTCAGACTGACGAGATGAGGTATTCTCAAATAGCAGACTCACTATTGTTGATCAAGGACCAGAGCTTTGCCCTAAAACAACTTCATTTTAGCGTGATTTTATTAGCTTTGCTGTTCCAGTGATTATTAATTTATTAATTCAACACAGCATTGTTGTGCTATACCACTATACATTGGCAATTGACATTCAGTAACTGCTTTAACCAGATTAAAGCCTATGCTCCGTGAATAGTAATCTTCATCAGGGTACTGTAACAACACAGAGTCTTTGAGTGGACAGGGATGAGGTTGTCCAATAATGAACTCAGTGTTAGAGAAAGCAGCCTGTGGCGTAATAAATAAACAAGATCAAGAAAAGTCATCATGATTCATTTGGGAAAGACACATGAAAAATGGCATTGTTGTGTTATCCATAGGGATGATGTCACATTTTGAAAAAAACAAGTGTCTACCATTCAATATTACCTCACAGTTAGCAGGTTTTCTGCCTTTTTTGTTCCTTGTGAATTTGTTGGGCATGTGAATTGCTCTGTGGTTAGAGCACTAGAAAGCATCAAATAAATAAAACTCACATTTCTTTTGAAAACCTTCTGAGAACAGTAAGCCCCAATTTATATTGCAGAAGTACCACCTTAAAGGCTCTATGCAACACTTATGCCTACCTTTAACAGCAAAGACAATTTGTGTCAACATCACATTGCTTGTTTGGATTGTTGTGTGACTTGAAAATTGCCATTCTCCATCAACGAAAGGTCCCTTCCCATCTGCTCTCCACCCTGTGTCCATCCTTGTGGGCCTAACCAGTGCCACACATGAATCCCTTTCCAGTGCCTAGAGGAGGCAGGACAGCACCCGAACAGCCTAATGGACTCATTTGTAATTGTGAATGAGAAAAAGCTGCGTTCTTGAATGTCTTATAATTTGACAGAGGAGTGGCAGCTCTGTGCCGGACCATGAGGCTTCAACCATAAATCTTTCCCTCCCTCCTCCCCTTTCCTTCCCCATCCTATTCTCTCTTTATTTCCCTCTCCTCTATGGAGATTAGCATTAGTCAGAAAAGAAGGCGATGGCAGAGATGCTTTCGGCACATTCTGCTGCTCAAAGCTCCTGGCTCTGTCATATTCTTTTCTTTTCCACCCAGCCCCCCTACTCATCCCTACCTCAACATGGATCCCCAAGGATAGAATAGGAAAAGTATCTCAGAGCATTCAGATGCGTTTGAAGTCCACGACAGATGGGGGGGCTCAGGGGACTGTAAAAATTGAATTGAGGCAAGTAATAGGAGAGCTGTTTTGAATCCTCACCCCCATAAGTTATTTATCAGGGGCCCTTAGTGGTGGAGGAAGACTTCAGAGTGCTCCCTTAATGTAGCATCTGATGACTAGTAGGGGGGCTGTTCCAGGAAGTACTGTTGTAAAACAGGAGGAGAACATTAGCCGAGAGGTCTCACCAGGGCCCAGAAAAGAAGAGGAACAACACAGAGGGCTGCTCTTTCCCAGCATGCAACACAGGTCAGAGAAGACAGGTGATGAAAAAGATGTCCCAGAGCCCCCCACCAGCGAGCGATATCACACAAGGCACAGAGCAAGATGTTCCGTACCACGATTCCCATCAGGTTAGGCTTGTTTGAGTAGGCTTTCTACTTCTAATAGCTGGACCAAAAACGCAAAGCGGAAAAAAATATAAAGAAAAAGCAGTAACTGCCAGATATTGCAGTTGATTCAGTAAATCTTTTTTTCACATATTTTACATTTATTTTAAAATTGACTTTGTTGATCCAGTCATTTCCTGAGTAAAGGGTTCAACAAGCACAGTAGCTGACCTCTGCAGACATCTATCAGACAATAGACTTGTGTGCATTTTCTTGATTAGTTTGTTCAAATTGAAACATTAAAAACATTGTCAAACACAGTTTGTACCCCCAGGCACTGAATGAGAAGACACCATCTTAGTATTATCAGTATGCTCAGGAGTACCCTTTAAAAACCTTTTTTTCAATAAATACAGGCTACTTCTGCATCCAGAAATGTTACCTGAAATTGCATATTATAAGGAGGAAGCCACTTGTGCAACTGTGCTGCCACTGTCTTCACACTTGGACGTGTGTTCCGTGACCATTTTACCTTTCAGGTATTTTTGGAAAAAAAGATGTTTACCAAAGGTGAATATCACTGCTTGTTATTGGATTTTGTAATCAAAAGGTTAAAGAGTCAGAGAATAGGACCGGTGGCATGGGAAACGTGCATGTATGTGACGGTACCACTGCTGCAGAGACATCATTAAAATGAGACCAGAACAACAACAACCATAGACTCAACAGCTGCTGAAAGAATCTATTAAGTAGAAATGGATGCAGATTGCTCTAGCTAAACAGAGACAATTAGTCTCCTCGGTTCCAAAGCAAAGGGAAGTGTAATTAAAATGAAGGCTGATGCAAATCAATGGTAAATCTGCCCACTCCAGACTTTGTTTTGAGTATGTTGCTGGCATCCAATTATACATTTATTTACATTTTCTTTAATCCATCTATTTAAAAAGTCAAATCAAATCAATCAAATGAAAAATAGGAGTACCCCATTTCTGAAAACATCCCTTCTTTTAGAGAAATCTGGTCTTCACATAACATATCTGAAATAACATCAACTACTTAAATGTAAAAATTAAAGAGCACTTGAATGCGGCTCAACATAAAACTGTCCTATTGCAGCAAAGGTGTATTACATCCTCTAAGAACAGGAAGACAGCACCGGAGTCTGACCCCACTTAACGTCACTAACGGTTATCATGCAGTGATAGTTCAAGCCAAACTGAATACTTTATGATCACAGGAGAGTAATAGGCTCTGAACTGATCACTGAGGCTAAAAAAGACCAGTTAATGGCAGAGCTGCTTCATTTGTGCAAATTGCTCTCCATAGACCTCACTTTGGCCTGCTTCTCTGAGCATCTTTCACAGGCATATTCTGCATCAGAGCTGAGACCCTGGCCTCGGCCTCAAAGCCAGGCTCTTTGCCAGAAACAGTGTGGTGAGGTGTAAAGAACCATAATGAATGTTCATGTATCTATAGAAAAAAATGCATCTATTCCTATTCTGATCAAAATCATGCAAGCTTTTAAAAAATACATCAACACCCCGATATCATATGGTTGCGTATTAAAATACTGCATGTAAAACTAGACACAGCACATATTATAAAAAGTGCTAGCTTGTTGTATTCAGTTTGTAAAATCAGTTTGTCATTCCCATGTTTTTCAGTTTCCTTAGTCAGATGGCTTAACACATCAGAAATTGGGACTCAGAATTAACCAAAAAAGACAAATTGTCAATTGATGGCCAGTTAATGGGTGACACTGTCCCTAATCCGAAATTTACAGCCTTTCAATGACCTTTGTTGGATTAGCATCGATTTGGTATTGAAATGCCTTCAACTTGTGAGTACAATTAAGCAAACCCATTGAAGGACGTTTCCCCGTCAGCATGATTGATATTTCTGAGTCACAAGTCACCTTGAGAATGATTTGTTATCAACAAGACATCCGAGGATACATTTTGGGCTAAGAAACACAACAAAACGTGTCTTTCATTTTTTCAATCTCATAACTTTGTAAAAGGCAACAGACGGCAGTGGGCTCTGTGCCGAGCCATTACCATATGATGGAAATCTTGAAGCTGAATGTATAAAAATAGTCAGCTATAAATTCTAGTTCCATATTTACTTGTAAGTACATTACATGTGCCGTAAAACAGGTCCCTTTAAGATCAACTGTATAAAGGGAGCCAATGTTAGTCAGGTCCATTTGTTCTTTGTGGTGAACTTGTGATGTGGCAGTGGTCGTTTTGAAGCATTAACGCATGGTGAAGCATGACAATAGGCCGCAATTTGCATATCATTTCATGTAAGGGATATTAGATTAATGGCTTGTGACTAGTGTGATGAATACTAATTTAGCCTTAAATCACGTCGGTGTTAGACTTCAGCAGCTTGCCCAACAGGCTGCAGAGCCGCTCGGCAGCCAGACATTTTATAAGGTCAGCAAACTTCCCTGGCCAAATTCTTCCTGTTCTTTATTTGCTCTAACCCTTTATAGTCTTGTAAATGTGCGCTATTGCAGAGGAGTTGCCTTTGGTGATGAGGCCGCCCGGGCCCACCGCAAGGGTTAACGCCGCCCCCATTTATGCCTGCAGCTAATAAAACCCTCTGATATAGTCAGACCTGCCGTGATGGTAAAGCTGTGTCTGATGAAAATAATAAATGTTGTTGTACGCTAACCCCTCCCCCAACTGGCCCCAATTTGACTCTTAGCAGGCTTGTCCCTGGTGTAGGCAGCTTTGTGGCCAGGAGGAGCAGTGATGTTAATGTTGTGTGAAAAGGCTACAGAGATAGGTTGGAGAGCAATGCATCACGCGGTGTTTTAATGTCACCACAGACTGTTTTGACACATTCCAACAGGTTACACAGTAAAACAACATGTAGGATGTGGAGCAAAGACCAAAGCCGAAATATGTATTAGATAGAATGAAATGAACTGAAACAGATAGCAAACTGTTCATTTCTTATATTTAGGTTGTAGTGGTGTTATATAATCTCTTGCCAAATTCTTTCCAAATAGAAGAACAAAGCATAATTTCATACCGTAGTAATAACTAGTAATAGTGGCTGCTAACAACAAAATATGCATCATAAGAACAAAGCCTTTTTCTTTAAATGGCATGGGCAGGGCCTTTTGTTTTCAGAGACAATATAAATTAAATATAAAGTCCACAGTTGGTACGCTCTGATAAAAAAAATCCATGAGGGCATTAACACATTTCTGTAGGATGTTTTTGTTGAAACACCCGTTACATGGGTCTCAGTATAGAAGCAAAGCACTCAAATATATATGAATATTTTTTTTTATCAGTGTTAGCCATCAAATCCATTAAACATGAATTTCAAAATGCGCTAAAACATTCTTTATGTGAGGATTTTTTTTTCCTCTCCCTGACATGTGTTTGTGTGTATGTGTTACTTCATTTGTTCTCCTGAGAGTAGATAGCTAGCCAGAAGTATGTGGGGAAGAGGTGGGAGGATGTCCAGAGGGAGCTGTTTGATTGATGTGTTTTGGGGTAGAGGAGTCGGTGGGGGGGGTGCGTCTTGAGGATGAGGAGGGGATGGAAGCTTGATGGGACTCTGCACTGAGAGGGAGGCATAGCTCTTAAGTGGGGGAGGAGGGAGCTCGAACAAGCTCTAGATTGTTAGTGACAGGCAGATACTTCAACACTTAAAGTAGAAGGTTTGATTTAATCACAGAGCTGTCATTTGTTATTTGTCTGGCTTGCTCCACCGGGGCCACGGCTGATCAACTGCCTGGTCCCAAGAGAGCCCCTTTTCCCCCTGTAATGTCTAAATCCCCAGCACAAATTACACCTCCCAGCCCCCTCTCCCCTCTTTGCTTCACTCCTGCCATGTTAAGAGATGAAGGCCAGAATGAGGAAACCACAAAGAGAGGGTGCAATCGGCAAGATGTGAGCAGAGGAAGGAGACAGGTATGGGAACAAGAAAGAGGGTGATGGAATGGCCTGAGGGGCACTAAAGATCATTAATAGGATTGTCAGGGAGGTTGCCAGTTGGTTATCGTCTCATAAATGAGAGATGAGCTCTTACCTCCTCACTCATTCTGGGCCATTAATAATGCCTGTTGTGGCTATTTTGCAGTATCATACTTTGAAGAGATGAAAGGCAGAGAGGTAGAACTATTATGTAGGGAGATTCATCCCAGTCATAACAGGACAGTTTCCCAAATTTGCAATCAAATACTAAAGAGTTGTTGAATTCCACAACCAGTTGGACTGTCAAAAGCACTGAAGAATTTGAAAGGACGAACAGAATGAAACAGACGTATGCAGAAGCACTGCCTTCCATCACTGATTACAAGTTTTCTATGCAGCATCTGTTACTGATACTGGCTAATGAAGAAATATAACTGACTCTTGTTCTTGCTCACCATTCTATTTGGATATATATAAAGAGGAAAAAGAAACCAGTCAGTGCCGTTCATTAACCCAACCTTTCACAATTTTTGACATGACTCAATATGAAAATGCGCAGATAAAAAGCCTCAATTAGGCTGCAAATGACTGGAGGGTGTTTGAGATCATTTTCTATCTGCAATTCTCTTTTCACTTTCTTTTCACTTTTCTATCGCTGCCATTTTGCATTTCCTGTAGTCTATCCCTCTTTCTCTTTTGGCACCCACAAGATGGATCACGTGGAAGTGGGTATGTGCGACAGTTGGCAGTGTCTTTAATTGGTGATTCTGTCATGAGAGATTGGTTTTGTTTGTTGCATGTAGTTACTCAGATGCCATTCATCTGACGGATGAAATTAGGGAGGATGTGCTTCTCCTTCTATGTGCTCCTAAATATTGGCCATAAAACAGGCAAAAAAACACTTTTTAATGCCCCTGATGTGTATTCATTTTCTCCTGTTGTGGGTCTAATGTGCCTATGTTGCACCCCAACATCATCTCACCCCTCCATGTCAAACACAATCATGAGTGAAGCGGCCGGAAGTGAAAAGCAAGAGACTAGCAGCAAAAAAACTCACGATGTACAATTTTATTCATTTTTCTTTTTCTGATTAGGGTAACTTTAGACCTTGATCAACTGACCCCGGACCAGCCTCAAATCAAAGGCACAGTGAGGGGGATGCACATTGAGGTCCAGGCTTGTGTCACTGAAGTGCACAGCCAGAGGTTGATTCCACTTTGTGCAGGCCAGCTATGGAACACGACAACCCGAATGAGGTTGTGGGGCAATGAAATACCTCGACTGTTCACTGCTGACTGGTGAAGAAATGATGTCTCCATTGCCTTTTATTACACAGAAATCTGTAGGCATAGCTTAGTTTTACTTCAGTGGTCAATCAGCTAAATAGAATAAATAGAATAAAAATTTAAACAGGCCACATCCCAGATGCTTAAATTCCCAATCGTTCAGTGAACCGCATTCACATCCTACTTGAGCTCCTCTGGTCGCTCTGCCTTTTCTCCAACACCTCCTATAATCACAGTCTTAATCCGCTTGAGATGAGTCTTGTACAGAAAACCATTAACGATGGCTTTCTAAGGAAGTCAAATCTGGCCTCCATACCTTGGGGATTGTTTTCTTTTTTCCCCTCCTCCTCTTTTTTTGCAGTGCTGCCAAGATAACATTCTGATATGTAATCTTTGGCTGGAGGAATGGCAGACAGACAGACACATGTGCACAGTGCACATTTGTTTTCCTGGTCTTGACCTACAATCGACTGTAGCTGCAGAGAGAGAGCAAAAGAAAGACTGCCTCACACAACACATGGTTCTCCTTACGGAGCCGAGATGAAACTCTTTGTGTTACAAGTACTCTTTGGTCTTTTTTGAGACTCCAATCGGTTCAGGCTCTCCCGCTGGGCTTCATTCCAATGTGTTGAGGCCAAATGAGCGCACAGGCATGCATTCACACACATGCAGTTGAATGTATGGTTCACCTGTCATTACACCCGCCGTTACTTTACTGAGTTCCAGTCAAGGCTAATAAATGATTGTATGGCAGTGTGTAGTAGAAAACATACAGTCCCTATGCAATACTTCTAATAATATGTTATATCATGTGCATCCAAGTAATCCCCTTTCCCTTTAAGATGCAGATCTGTTAAGAGATTTGCCAATGTGGAGCCCGTGCACTGTCATTTTGGAGGCTCTAATGAATGATCACTGCACATGTTCTCACCCAGCAGCGTGTTACGATTGATATCTGGAGCCTCCAACAGATTGATGTTGAATCTGAATAGGAAATGGAGTGCATCTAGCAGCCGAGGCACGTCTCAGAAGGAGGTGGGGTGTGTATGTGCGTTGGGGGGGGTGTTGCATTCTAGCCAGCATGATGGCATCACTTCTCAAAGCGCACACGCTCGTGACAAGTAAACTGAAATCATCATTGATGTTATTTATTTTCAAATGCTCCCCGCTTGACAGGCGACATCTTGTTCGGCACACATCCCAAGGGAGAGCTCGGTGCTCAGCGTTTCTCGGCTCCATCATGCGCAGACAGCCACTCTGTGCTGACACCAAAGCAGTGAGACTCGCTAGAGACTTGCTCTGGAATTTGTCACAATCCTGCACCACATGAGGAAAACACAAAAGCACTCATCTTTTTTTGTTTACACACATATTCGGATCTGTTGTAATACTTTGTCTCCCACCTCAGCATCTGCCACCAACTAGAAAACAAGAAACTGCCTGCCAGGGAAAAAAAGAGAAATCTGTTTAAAATTTTATATTTTTTATTTTCTTTGTTTGTTGGATAAATGTCAAAGAAAGTTTAATCTGAGGAGAAGAAGTGTGCTTAAAATATCACAGTCCTGAGTTCCTATTTCTGTCTGATTAAAGCATGAAACACACAATTCAGAAGTAAATTAACATCTGTCAAAACTAGGTGTCTCTTTATGTTGCTTTTTTCTATAGCTCAATCAAACTTTTTGCCAAATATTAAGCAATGACCACTATTAATCAATGCAAATTACGTCAAGCTCCATTTCTCATCCTATTTTTCCAAATATAGTGCAAGCAGTTCTTGCCAGCTTTCCACTGTAATCCATCATGGGCATCAAAGCAGTAACTCCAAGAACACATTTCCATATTAGCCAACAATCCCAATCTCAGTACAGTCAGGCTCAGCGTCTGTGTGTATGTACGCATGCTTGCACACTTTTGCATCTTTGGCCCATCCATTCATGTGTACATGGCCTCATTATCAGTTGCTGTCAGGGCTCCAGGGAGGTGGTGCAAATGAAGAAGCAAGCATGGCGGGTAGGCAGGTAAACCAGCCATGAGCCAACAACAGTGCTCAGATACCCTCGGCACAGCTCCGCTAAAGAAGTCCATTTGTCAAATGTGCCTCCACCGGAGCCCGCTAGGGAGTACATTAGTGGCTGAGGCCCCTGCAGGGATTGGTCCTCTGACTCCCAGCCACTCTCACACACCAGGCTGGCCGCCCAAGGTGCTTCCTGCAGTCAGCAGTGACCAGCCCCCAGCCAGTCTTCATTCGATTGGCTCATTAATAAAACAGACCCAACCTGAGAGCAGGGGACATGCTCCAATGCTCTGGACATCGCTCTCTCCAGCTAATGGGACCAGCTGGGAGAGGCTTTTGTCTGCACTTGACTCCCTCACATCCTTCAACGTGTCAAACGAGACAATGCAAGGAAAGATGGAGGGCTCTGACGGTGCGAAGCCCAGATCATGTCGTACATCAGCCCGGGCTGGGGCTCGGAATTCCACACTGTTTCTTCAGATTTGGCAAATGCCTGAGCTCTCCCTCATCAGTTCCACTTTGTCTCACTTGGCCAAACCTCCTCATTTGTGTTTCCTCTCAAAATGAGAATGAACACCCTTGCCTGTGTGAGCAGCATACAACTCCTCTGGCATCCAGCATCTTGTGTGTGCCACTTCCTAGATTCTTAAGCCCAGACAGTGAGATTTTAGCTGCTTTTTCCTCGTTCTGTTTTACGTGTTGAGCTCTAATAGAAGCTGCTCTGATTCACAGCTGGGCTCCTGGGGGAGAAACAAGAGTTTTGTTTGTGTTGTTGTAGGGTGTAAATCTTAACAAGAGAGGTGGAGATGGAGCACTGAGGCTTATGGATCCCTCAGGGGTCTTACAGAGCCCCTCACTAAATAAATCTGAATTGAAAATACATATGGAGCTGTAAACTGTTCGCATAAAGGAGCGCTTGTTCTCCTAGAGGAGTATCAAATTTTCTGGCTCCACGGTCTGTCTACTGGATCTCACCCTTAGAGCTCAAACACAGAGAAGTCATGCAAAAGAGAGACAGATAGTTGATGTACACTAAATTCACTGCCCAGATTTTTTTGTAATGTATCAAGACAAAACCCAGGAGACGAGGCTGTCAAGGAGGAGTTACACCTATTGTCATACTTCGGCATTAGGTTCTTGTCTGCAGTTACTGGAACTCAATAGCCTGCTTCCCCCTCCACCTCTGAAATGAAATTTAGTGAGCTATTTTGTTTCCGCTATTAGCATAGATATCCTCTTTCTTTTTGCCGGTAGAGAACTGCAGCATGTTGGAAGTGCACAATCTGTGCGTTAATCTTCCCAGACGCAGCTCACAGGGAGAGATGCCTCTCACCAATTATTAGCTTATGGAAGCAGACTAGAGATTTATGAATATCCCCAGTTGACTTAGAACAGTGCTAGTCACTTCCATATGTGACCCCGAGGCCGAGTGGTTGACAGGGCCCTTCCAGGCCGATTAGACCTCGCTGAGAGGCCTGCCTTGTTGGCAGCTTGGGGCCAGGGGAGCATAGCCTCTTGAGCTCAATTGGTAAAGATCACAGATGTAGAGGCCCAGCGAGGGCAGCCAGTTACTGGGTTGCCACAGCCAGTGAGGCCCTTTTTCCTTGACACTGAGTTTACTGTTACCCCCGGTCCCTTGAAGAGGAAATAACAGAGGTGCCAATTAAAGCTTTAAGACATTAAATAAAAACCCTCTGTTGTTGCCTTTAAAACATCCCAGTTAATGCTTGTTTGTCGTTACGACGGAACCCCAGTCAGCTGCCATCACTCTGTTTTCGATTAAAGTGGGATCAAGTTGTTGAGCTCCCCCATCCACTCCCCTTACAGTCTTACCCATGCTTTCCAGCTTGTGGCTTGATTGCTATATAAACAACCCATTTTATTGCTGAAATACATACTGTTAGAGGAGAGGACTCACAGGTTTTGTAGACTTTTGAGGTATAGTAAACAGCGTACCAGTGAACATCTGCAGGCTATAATAAGTACATGGTTCTTAATGCGATTTTAAAGTGATTTTGCCAATCAGAATACATTTGCAAAGCAAAAGGCCTCACTGATAAGGGTCTCATGATGAGCCATGAGACATCCTGATGTTTGAGGGTTTTGTTTAATGAAGCTCGTCATTTCAGGAATCTGAAGAATCTTAGAGCTTTCTTTACTTAAGCAGACGTTAAGATATGAAGACGTGATAAACTTGAACTTTAAAATAAAACTGATTTTCTTGCCATTAATATTAAGATTTCGCTTTGTATTTTTGCTTTTGTTTTTGTGTCATTTCATGTTTAGATTTCTTCACTTAAATTCACCTCACTATCAAGGAGTTAGTTTAGATATTTCTGTATGTTGAAAATACCTTGAACTTGCGTGATTGTAGTGGACAGTTCTCATTGTCATGTACTGCTAATAAAACAACCCTCCGAAGTAATTAACATTCCTGGTGTTATTAGCTAATAAGGCCCTTGCCCTTGCCCAAGTTTTCTGTCAGCCCTATCCACATTTCAGTTGGGTTTAGGAATAAATAAAACCAGAATATTGTACTTGGAGGAATAGAAGCAATGGTCATTTGGGGTATGTCCCAAGAGATGGCAAGGTTAGAAGTCACGGCTGGCCTGGGGCCAGATGAACGAGTGAGCTGTGATGCAAAGAGGCTTTTCTGGCATCATGGCTAAGCTCCCTTACAGCTAAGTGCCTGATCTATATTACATGGACAAAGGCACTATAGATTAGCAGACATTCTCTAAAAATGAATTAAAACTTATCAATTCCAAAGGGACATTAGGAACCATAAGAGGGATTTTTATCCAGGACTGCTGAGAAGACATTTCCTCAAAGGTGTTTCACAGGTTAAGATATTCGGGTTTAAAATCTTAACCTCTGATGTGGAAGCCATTAGTTTGAAGGGCAAAGGTTGTCTGAGTAAGAATATAGGATTTAGGGAACAGACACACATAATTGTAGACTAAAATGGAAACCATCTGACTGGTATTAATGTCTTAACTCGTTTACAGTGACTCTTTTCCACACAGTCTGAGGTCTGAAAAACTGGGAAAGCAGTAAAATGTGTTTCTTGTCTCACTGTTGCTTCCCAAAGTCTTCGCATACGGACTTAATATTGAGTAATAACATGGCCCGCATGGCCTCAGTTGGACTGTGCTTTACACAATAATGAGATGTGATTGAATAAAGGCAATTTTCTGTTAATGTGCTATAAGTGGTTGAAATCTAATTCCAGTCGTTTTCTCGGCCTCTTCATCATTTATTTGCCAATAGTATCATATCATTCCGCAGAACTTCCCATGCCTGGAGCATAAAGTGGGTTGTTTTGAGCAAAATTTCAAACACTGGTACAACAGCCACATTATCTGAAGACATGACAAAGAAGATCTGCACGCTTGATTGTTTATTGTTGACCCAGCTGTTGATTTGTATGCAGTCAGCACAGCGCGGCTCGCAGTGAGCTGGTGCTCAGATCTGTCCTGCACCTGAAATTAGGCAACCCGTGTTCTGTTTGCATCTAGTTTTTCCTGTAGAATTTTTAGATCCGCGTAGAAGTTTGCCACCAGTTCATTGAAGAGTGTAAACAGCTGGCCTCTTAGCCCTTAATTGAATTTGAAATACTGTTGGAAATTTCATTTTGGATGATAATATGATACTCCTAACTTAATTTAAACAAATAACTTGCTGTTGATTTGTATTTTGCAGGGGGACTTTTTTTTTAAACTTTTTTTCCAATTTAACAGATACTTTCTTCTGACTTTACATGGCTTAATATTGAATTACTTGGCTTCTCTACGTGTTGGCCGTGCCACATTCAGAAACCCAGCATTTGTGGTTACAATCATGAGGAAGTCATTTAAACACTGTTATCAGGGCAACAGTCTGCACGCGCTATGGTAGGTTAAAAACATTTGTAATCAAATTATAAGACTTGCTAACTTGCCTTTGAGCAGTTCATTAGAAGCACTCATCCTGAAGGCTAAAAATGGGCCAAGGTCACAGCTATCCATAGAAATCCCCAGCACACAGTTTTTTCTTTTCTGAGGAAGGATACACAGAGTGAAAAGCCAAATCTTCCCACCTCATGTCCTCTATGAATCATAACTGTGAATCTGTAAAACTATAAAGGAAGTATTGAACTTGCCCACCGCCATCTTAGCCTCTATGTTGAGTGTGAAGGAAACTGGCAGCCATTTTGTTTCCCTGCTCTCCTGAACAGCTCTCATAAAAAGCAGCCGCCTGTGCATGGAGTTAATTAAGCCATAGTTTTAGAGCCATAATTGATTGAATCATAAAGTCATAATAGAAATTGCGGGGCCTCGGCAGCTGTGTCGTACTGAATTAAAACCAGTGGCATCCTCTGCTGGTGAAAAGATATGTTAATAAGGCCTTAAATGCAATCAGATTGTGTTGTTTTTTTTCCTTTTTTGGCCTAGTGCTTCTTTTTTTCCCCAAACACTTTTCCTCAAGGGGACTTATTATACACGTCTGTAACACTAGAGAGTTTGTCTGCCTCGCAGTGGGAAGCCAAAAGACCCTCCCCCTGCTCCCTTCACTTAAATCTGTCAAAGCATCTGGTTCATCCACCCTGACAAATCCTTTGACATGTGGGGCTAAAGAGCAGGCCTTGTATCATTCATGAGTACTGGTAGATTTCCATATCTGACACTATGCTGACTAACTGCTGGAAGCACTTGTGTCCACACTCAGGGACACACCAAAACGTAGCAGCTTGTGGCGACCGTGGAGACGTGGCACGTGCACATCTGTGCAAACCTTAAACGGGATCAGCTGCAATGGCGTTTTTTTTTTTTTTTTTTACTGTGCGCACACAAAATCAAAAAGTGCAAATTGGAATCTGATGAAAATATTTGCACAAATGTAGTGTTTTGTAAAGAAATGTCGTCTGTGGTTCCCATCACCTCTCCTATTTGCACTCCATCTGGCACCCACTCTCCCTGCCACTGACCCTATCTCTGCAGTGCTATGCTACGGAGAGGTAATGATGAGGAATGGAGTTATACTGCTAGTTGTTAAACCTCTGGCCGCACAACAAATGTGCTTCAGAGACCTTACATTTGTCTCTGAATGGATTAGGTCTTTGCTGTGTTAACCCTATATTTAATCTCACTCCAGTCTACTTTGGCAACGGTGCGTTTCTCATTGTAGCGAATATTCTGCCAATTTTTTTAACCATTGTTTCACAGAAATTGCTGCTGTCGCCCTGAATTATTTTTATTTTCTGACTTCAAAATAGATGGTGAATTATTCATATTTTATGACTTGTTATTCTTGAACGTCAGACAGAAAACATTGATCGCTGTGACCCACCTTGGTCAGCCACAGGGCCTTTTAGCTCTGCTCCTGGCTCAGGCATGCACTTTCCCTGAAGCTCACTGTCTATCTAGTATTTCTTCATGTTCCCATGTGGTGCTTAAGCTTTGAGACTGATAATTCAGACCAAGGGAAGCTCATTTTTCTACACTTAAAATTGATATGTTTTCAGTCTTTCTTTCTAATGTCAGATTCAATTACGGTTATTTTGACTTGAAGCATTTTCTTTGGCACCCAACAACTTTTGACTGCTTGATAAGGAAGTAATGAGGATTTCCTACAAAGCACCAAGCATTATGTAGACATTATTCTCAGAGAGGAAGAGAAGCCATAGAATGTTAATATACTGATGCCACTGTGTATTAAATTATCAATGTGCATGAAAAATTCATCCCCAAACGTCTTTCACACTCTTTGAGACTGAGCACAATTCACTTTCATCTTGTTAAAGGAATGGAAATTTTATTACAAGGGAATATAACGCCACTTGTTTTCCATTTTATATCCCAAGCAGCAAGTTTGACGTGAAAAAGCCTTCGATTACTGTGAATATTTTTAGTAGTCAAACATAATTCTGCAGGTTTTGGTTGTCCTGTGCGTGTTAGAAGCCGAACGCTTTGGAAGCGAGTGCCCACACAGTTTGTTAGGAATGTAATGCTGTGCAGAACATGTATGTTGTCAGCACTTGTTTCTGTGCAGCCAGATTGCTAAATGGCCATACATTACTTGTTAATCTCCCTTATCCAGTTTCCATCTTCTTTTACAGTGTGAATTATGTCATGTTGGAAACAATCAGAAAGACTATGTGAGAAAAAAAAAAGTAAGAGTTGTTTAGCTGCGTCCATCTAGCAAGCAGTTCAGAAGAAGGGAAAACTAAAGCTGCGGGTTCATAAACAACTGTCTATCAAAATGCTAGATCTTGTTTTCTCCTACCAGCACTGAGAAGAAGATAAAGAATGTCAAGGTGACGTGTACGTGGTTATGGTGGGAGAATAAAGACAGCAATGTCCTTGCTGATTCTATCTGCCAGAGTCATTCTTTTCCGTGTTCATTGTGAGAAGAAGGAGTGGGTGATGAAGGTTTTGTGAGGGGGGTGCTTTGCGTGTATAAAAGCCAGGGAGAGCATAACGTTCCTCCCAGAAATGCCCGTCTAACGAAATACTGTTATCAGCTCCCAACCACTTTCCCCCCTGATCGATCTTTGGTGTTGGGCAATGCAAATGGCTGCAGGTAGCCCTGGGTGTTGTACCATCAATGGAGAGTAATTATCTTCGGCAACAACCAATATTGGATTGTTAAGCCTCAGGATAAGGTAGCCGGCAGAGCCTTCAAACAGTCACTCACCTCCATGGGCTTGAAGGCTGATGGATGGATCAGCTGGGACTGGCTGCTACAGGGGATCCTGAGGCAAACTAGCAGAGTTACCAGCTCTCATCTCCCTCTGCCCTAACAGCTCAGCCTTTTAAATCCCCGAGAAAATTCATTTTTAATGTGCCTGGCGGAGGGCACTTTTTGTTCTACATCGATTTGATCAATCAGTAGGACTTTAGATGCTGAACAAAAACCTCCAGAAACATTTTCCAACAAAGCACCGATGAGAATTTTAAAGAAACTTAAAAACAAGTGGCTCGACAGGAACTCTACATACAGTAGCTCTGACAGCAGAGAGATGCACACTGCATAGAACTAAAACTCTATTACCAATTCAAGACTTAGATTCTCCGTAAAATCCTTTGCCAATTGTTGCCTGGCTACATCATTCAGTCAGTCGTGCATCTATGGAGCATCTCTATTACTGTAAAGTCCTTTACTTTTAGTTTATGCTCTTAAGAGTCCTACAAAGTGTCCGACATTGTGCGACCTCTGCTCTCAGAAGCAGTACTTGTGTTTTGGAGTACACTAGTGCTCCAAATGGATGACCTAGAAAGTCTGTCCATATTGAAAGATGGTAGTCATTGAATAAGGTGCTCATTCTCAAATCGTTGGTCTATGCCACTCAAGCCCCCGTAATGAATAAATCATGGATTCTGCAAGGCACTCTCCAGACAGAAATTACAATGTACAGCCCCAGATATAAAATGGAATAAAACATGACTGGGTCCCATTTTGATGGTGACAGCCTATGTTGTGCCTCTCTACCATCATTACTAGTAATAGTGTTCAGAGCGGAGATAGCTGGGATCCAGATTTACAGTGTTCGTCTGCAGCTTTAGTCATGCCAACCACAAATTATTTTTACAGCTGAAATTGTCAAAGACTTTAAATACTTTGCCATATGTGACATTTGTCAGTTCAGTGGGTATTCAATGCTTTTGTTACTGCCTCTTTGAAAACGCTAACATCTGTCAATTTCCCAGCTATTACCCTCCAGAGGGGAACAACAACTGCTGTCTGCTGCAGCTAATTTATATTTTGTTTATCAAATCCTTCACTTTTAGGAATGGGATTTCTTTTTCAACCTTAGAAAATGAAAGACGGTGAAGCAATTCGCTAAATAGTACCCACCAAGAAATATTTGCCGAACATCGTCTTATAAAACATGTGGCTTGAGGTCAGCAGTGGAGCTCACTGTCAACATCTGATCTACTATCAACATATTACTGTCCTCTCTCCTGCTTTCTCTCTTTACATAACAGCTTTCACACCACATGCACCTATTTTAGGAAGCTGCTGAAGAGGGAGGTGTGGTTGTGCCAGATGCTATTTCCACTAGGTAGATATTTGCACGGGGCCTGCAGATCCATTCAGTCGGTGCTGGCTTACCTGAGATTAACTGTTCCTCTGGCTGAAGCTGACAGCCTTAGTGGTCCATGGCTGAATGGACGTGAAGCTGAAAGCTGGTTGTTAAAGTACCGAAGGTCAGAAAATACACCCGAGCTTCCTCCCAGAGGAAATGTAGTGGTTAAACACCTACCTTAGCAGTTGTATGTGGATTTGCTCGTGTTAGGTTGAATCCTGCCCTGCGATGGACTGGCGGACCGTCCGGGGTGTACCCCGCCTCGCGCCCATTGAATGCTGGGACAGACTCCAGCGCGCCCGTGACCCTATTTGGGAATAAGCAGTACAGAAAATGGACGGATGGGATGGATGGATATGTTGAATCCTAGGGCTATTGGAACGCGGGCACTTCGCCATCAATCAAAAGCTATCAAGTGAATCGATGTCGTCCTCTAGCATCAGAAAATCTCACATTTATGAGGTATCTTTTGTTTTGTTTTTATGTGTTTTCCTCCTGCATTTCTAATCCATCAACACATTGAGGCGTGCTGCTTCATATAAGTCCATGTGCACATCATGAATTTTCAGCTCTGCACAGTCCTCCAACTCCCCAAACCCCCAGTAAATACAGATGTATTGGTGAATGCAGTTATTTGGCAGGAACAGCCACAGAGTCCAGCAGGACTTTTTTTCCTTTTTCATTCCTGGAAGAATTATATTTGTGTTACTTTGAGGGAGATGGCTGTATTATATTCTTAAAAAGCACCAAGAGTTTGCCAAATTTTGAAATTTTCCTCTTCAACATTAGAGGTAGGAGAAGTAAATACAATATGACTTCTAGGAATTATACCTTTTGGCTTGAAAACAGATGAATTCCCCCTCATATCAATAGTATGACACCAGTGTTTCATAATGCCCTGCTCATCCATCATAAGTCTTTTTGGCCTAAGCCTGGATTGTTTTGTAGGTTTCTGATCAGGTATGGCTGTTTTACTGCATTCAGTTGCTTACATGTTTAACTTTACCTGTATGGGTGAGCTGGTGGATCATTGGTGGTGTTCCTATGACTGGATATTTTCATTGGTCAGCGGACTCGGGGACAATCCTTTACAACAGCTGGGGAATAATTGCAAGTCTGGCATTCGTCCCACAGACCTGCAGAGTGCGGCCATAAGTTGGGCTATTGTTGCCAATAAGCACCACCTCGCCTGGCAATGCTGGAGAAAATCCATAAATACCCGGTTTGGATGGATATCATAATGTATTATTTATAATTCCACAATTCAGTATTTAAAGAGGATTTGTTTCACATATCAAAGCTCCCATTCTCTCAGGGGTTTCTCCGGAGCGTAACACAGCATGGCAGAAAGTAAACACCAATGTTAAACTTGTCTCCAGAAAACTCCACGGGGAGGTTGTAAAAGAGCCCCCTACTCTGCGTTGGCATTTTGCAAGCATAAGCCTCTTTCAACCTGACTTCAATCATGGCTAAGTTAAGCAGGTCATAAGAGTGAACAGAATTACTACAGGGCTCACTTTGTAGGAGCTGTCAAAGCTCTATCCTCCTCCTCTTTAGCCTCAGAGAGTTTTCTTCTAAAGTACATTTTAAGACTAACATCTTCACTGTGGAAAAGAAGTATA
>CAJRST010011112.1:5646850-5868190 GCA_907169785.1 Menidia menidia | reverse complement strand
TGTGTGTGTGTGTGTGTGTGTGTGTGTGTGTGTGTGTGTATGTGTATTTTTTTTTTACCCATGCAATTTACACATACGTATAATTGAACATATGAATTTATTTTCATTACAAATTACTTTCCCAAACTGATCCTGATTCAGATGTCGAATACCACATTCTGAATATGACAGTATGCATCATCACGATTTTGTCTCTCCAAAAATTATATTAGAAGATCGTTGATTCTCAGCTCCTCACAGACTTTTGTGTTCCTCCTGACATAGAAAAACACGGTTTTTGTTCTTATCCTTTAATGAATATTCACGACGTGCCCACCACCCGTTCCGCATTGAATATGAAACATCTTTAATGAAAGAAATATCGTCCATAAAAGACTGGTACAAGTTGCAGACTACAAAAAGAAGGGAGTCTCGCGAAAATCTCTTTCGGTTTGAGAAGGTAAAACACAAAATGATCAAGATTCTAATAATGGTAAGATAAAACCGTCCACCGTGTACAAATGTGCAGGAAAAGGGGTGAAAACGGGGGTGTGTGGGGGGGGGGGGGGGGGAAAACTCCCGGCCATTTTTTGGAAATAGTGTTAACAAATCAGATCAAGCCCTCGTACATTGATTGCTCTGGTCTCGTTCTGTCCTCATTTTCAACAGCTGCTGCCGCACGCGCACACGCACGCGCGCGCACACCCCCCGGCAGCCGCGCGGCGCGGCGCAGTCTCTCGCTCTGTTGCGCGCGGAGAGCAGGTCGGAGCGGAGCGCAGCGCACTGCGTTTTTCCTGCCCTTTCTCTTCATTTGACGCGAGAGGATTTTTTTGGATAACCCTCAACCGATTTACGCCGCGAGCTGCCGAGCGCACGCGGGGCTTTTGGATATGTATTCCGTCGCCTGCTCTGTTTAAGAGCGACGGACACTTTGGGGGATCTACTGTGGACGATCTGTCATCGGCGCTTTCTCCGTCCGGTTTGGAACCCTACGCGCGCTGCCCAGCCTGGCTCCACAAAGATTCTGCTTTCTCCCAAGGAGCTCGAATGATCGCCAGAACTTTAGCAAAGTGTTAAAAACAGACTGCATATCTCACTGATTCTCGTAGGTCTCGGCTCTTTTTGTCTCGAGAGTCAGAGGCTAAAAAAATCCCCGCCGTGAAGATCTACATTGTTCCGCCGGGTTATTATTCTCTCTCCTGAGGTTTTTTCTCGTCAAACATTTGAACAGTCATTTTTACCCTCAAATTGGATTTATCCTTGATGAGGCTCGATCACGCGTGTTTGTATGAATGCGCGTTGTTTTCTCCAGCCTGGCTGATTTGGATATCCTCCGCCGGCGCGTCTGGACCCGGTAAGACTGCCTCTGCCGTTTATTCCCGTTTTCCAACTGGAGTGCGAGCTTAACGGGGCTTTAGGAGATGTTGTTTTTTCTTTGTTTTTGTTTTTTGTTTTTTTTTTCTCAATATGATTCGCTGGAATATGTGAATGAGCTGTTTGTTTCCCCCCCCCACCACCACCCCCCATGTAAGCCGTCTCCACCGGCAGGCGCGTTTTTCCTCTCCAACAAGGCACCGCACACATTCCGATAAAGGACGAAAAAGTGTCGGAGAGTGTGATCCGGACTGGTCTCCCCGGGCCGTTTTTTAAGCACGCGCTTTCAAAGGTTCCCATTAATTCCGTCCAAACTTCTCTGGCACGCGATCGGCCGAAGCGGATTACAGTGAGGGTGTGTTTTTATGTTGGTCATTTTTCTCTCCGGGTTTGCGTGCACACAAAGAGTGAGATCGCTGTGGGATAAACACACTCACAGCGACCCATCGCACTTTGGGTCGTTTTGGGCTGGAGTTACGCTGGTAGCCGCACGGCCGGAGAGGCTGACCTGTGGCTGGACAGCCCACGGGGCAGCCCCTGTGGCCGGACAGCCCACGGGGCAGCCTCTGGTCCTGACCGCGGCGGCATTGTAGTCGCGCACTCTTAAAATCCAGCACGCGGGACATGAGCACAGGACGGGTCTGTCCCGTGTCTGCCTCCTAAAACCACGAGAAGAGCCGTTTAACTGTTTAATTAATTTTTCAACAATCCCGGCCATCGAGGTCAGGCCGGATCACATGTCGCCTGTTGGTCCCACGCGCCGGCCTCGTATGACCCCCAACTAAGTCCGGTACTTTGTCGTCGACCCAGAAATTATTTCGAAATTAATGTTTGGGGCCTCACGTTTTTAAGAAGTCATTGGCCTACAATTCCCTTGATTTTGTCCTAATAATCCTTTCCGGTTTTAAAGGCGCGTCCCGCTTGTGAGCTTATGGTGGTCTGCCCCACTTTATTCCCCCCTTAGTATTACTATATTTCCACCGGGACCCCGGGGTGTGTTGTGTTCAACAGTGACGCAGTCCTCCGGTAATCTTGGGTTTTTATTTGTCTCTTACTGTTCCTAAAGTGTCAAATAACCTCTAAAAAAAAATACAAATAGGCTTTTGAACGTTGTGGACGTGTTACTCTGATATCCTCTCAGAGGTTCATATTCCCATCACTGGCACTTTGTTTAGAGTGCTGGGAAATCTTCCAGGGCACTGGTAGTGTTGGAATTCTACTTATTGGTTTAGCATAAAGTTACAAAATGTGTTTTTTAAATTTAATTTAGAAACCGTAAGGTATATAAAGGTCAATTGACAATAGAATGAAGTTCTCAGTGAGACAGACGGAGGCAGCTGCAGTCCAAAACCAACTCAATTATGGGTGACCAAGCATATTTAAAATAATTAGTCTGTTTGCTACAAGCAAACGTCTCAGTCTCCGTCTTTTCCTTTTGCTTGTGACTGTGAATAAAAAAAAACAACTCTTGCTTTTGAAGGTGATACTTTTGCCACCACATGAAAATATGAATCTTTCCCTGCTCCCTGCCACCTATCTGGAATCTACTGCAGATGGGTCTCTGGAATTAGCTTGCAAAAACCTCTCTTATTCCTATCTTCAAAAGCCCATTTATCTCTAGCGGAAAGCTGATAAGAGACAGGCCTGCTTGGCAAATGTGATAAGAGGGTGAAAAATCCTCAAGCTATTTGTAACGTAAGAGTTCAGGCAGATCACAGCTGGGGAAGACATGACAAACGCAGCATCATGAGACTAATGCCTTGTGCCCCCTGAAGCCTGGGTAGGAGATAGAAAAAGAAATGGAGATTTATTCTGGATCTTTGCATGAAAGAGGTGAAAAATGAGCTTAAGATATGTTCGAGAAAAATAGTACAAGCATTTGAGTGCAATACCGTGTTCTGTGCGGTGACGACAATGCTTGAGAATCCTGAGCGATTTAAGCCTGCACGGCATTAGAAAGTAATGTTTTAGCCTGCTGTGTGTAATGCTTTGAATATACAAACGTTCTGAGTAATAACTTAGAAAAAAGAAAAATCTTCCCAGTTAAGTATGTTGTTGATGTATTTAGCATTAAAGCTGCGCTTAGGGAGGAACGTGCCTTAAAAGTATAGTAAATCCTAACTGGAACCTGTCTAAAATGTGGAGCTAATCCAAATTGGCTTATACTCCAAGACTTAAGCTGCCCTCTGTGAGAAACTCCAGGTAGTGTGGAAGTGTGGTTGAGCTTTAGATTTGCAAAACAGCATTTAATGCCTGCTTCAGACCAGCAAAGGTCAGAAGAGTGAAGATGTATACAGACAGTGTTTTATCCATCTCCGTGCTCTCTCTTTATAATTTACTGGACAGACAGCAGCCTCATCCCCAGCCTTTTACTCGAGCTGCTCCACTGCATTAAAACTGATGAATGGTTCCCCGGTGCTGGAAGTGAAGTCTGTTAATCCACTGACTTCGCTTCATGTATATTTCATCAAGCATTAATTTCTTTGGCAAAATGAGGGATTATTTAAAAAACAGAAAGACGCCTTAATCGTATTTGTTAAAACTGTATTTTGAGTATATAATTTTGCAAATTGTGAGACAGGTGAGTGAGCAGTTCTCCCATTGGCAGACTTATGGGCCACACAGGAGATGGGGATTGTTTTGAAGACGTGTCATTACTGTATAACAGATCATAGCGTGTGACGTTATTCATGCTCCGAGGGCAGTCCCTGAGCTCCACCACTTGTTGGTCCACACTGGGAGATGGAGAATTTATGCTCGTCCCCGTGGCACTTGGATCTACATCTTAATCCTGAGAAGGGACTTGCCATAAAACACTCTCTGCACCAAAAGCAGAGGGAGCCTTCACAGGAGAGGAAGCTAGCAGGGAAGAAGGTGATTGGCAGGCTTGTATTTTTAATGCACGCTACAGAGATGTTTTTAACATTTAAGCGATAAATAACACGAGGCGCTACACAAAGCCAGTGGCTGTAAAGGGACGGAGAGGTGTTGGCAAAACAAAATTCTTTTTTTTTTTTCTCCCTTTTTTTATTGCATTGCAGCTTTTTCAGAACTGGCTGTAAAACTGCACTGGACAGCAGGGGATTTATGCACAGGTCCAAATGGAAGTGACCAGTGACCTTTCCTGTGGTGTAAACTAGCTCTCAAACTGCCACACAATTGACTGCTTTGACAATGAGCTGCGGCTCTTTGTCCTCATCTCGTCCTATCTGATGCTATTTCCTAAATGTGGGCATCTGGTTGCTGGGGGACCTGGATGTGTTTTTTCCCCCCTTTTTAAAAATGTGTTCCTCCACTCCAACTTAAAATGTCAGCTGCATGCTGCACAAAGAAGCCATCCAAGGTCTTCTGAATGCCTCCAGGTACAGTTGAAGGCACAGGTCACCCAGTCGGGAGGTAATGTGTGTTTTACGCTCTCGGCTGAATGCGGTGAACTCTCGCATGGTCTGATAGGCAATGCGGTACCAGAGAGGCAAGGTGGAAGTGTAATGTCTGGCTCCAGCCTTGTTGTTGTTCTTGTTCTTGTTTTCTCTGATAAAGAGGCCCCACTTCACTTCAAACAGATACCAAGTCCAATGCATATTTCAAAAGAGGTCTCCCTTTAATCCCCCCAGTCCGAACTGCAATTAGTCATTAATAGGAGCTCCTAGTGTATGTTGTGACCTACAGAAGAAGGGAAGACAAATAGAATTCCTTTGATTTTGAACTACTAACCATCTCCTTCTCTCAGAGTTCTCAATTCAACCAATCTCAAGAAGAGGTGGAAACACTTGAATAAATTCCCTTTATTTGATGCTGCCGACCTGGGTCAACCTGTGAGTCTGGCAGTTGGCCAGTCCCCCCCCCCCCACCTCCCCTCCGTCTCCTCTCCCATTTTCCAAACGGTGCTTCCCCGAGAGCAGGCTGTGTCTTTTGTTACCTTTATGAGGCGTAATTAAATGTGCACGGCGTGGCATAGTGTTTGAGCAGGAACCCCAGGCGTGCCATTAGGCAGATGTGGCTGCTCAATCCTTAATGATAGAGGAACAGAGGCGGAGGAGACAAGCCCAGGAGTCCTTCATCACGCCATCCCGAGGTGTCGTGTGGGTCTAATTGCCCCATCGTTTTGTGCACCATACAAGCCCCCGTGACACAGAGCTTCGTGCATTCATTATGTCGTCTCCCAGTGCTACTTTTGGCTGTGGTGTTCAAGTATAACTGGAGGTGGGTGGTACACTTCAGCTATGCTTTTAGCCAACAAGTATGATTCATAAGGGGAGTTCTTAGCGGCTTTGTTTTGAAAATTGCATGTAAGAAATGAGTGATGTGTTGTATAATGCAGTGCATTAAGATTAGTGTCTGCTGGACAGGACACTGTTGTTGTGCGCCGTCATTGTGGGTGACTGGTATACAGAGCATGTTTCTATGTATGTAATCAGATTTCTTGAGGATAATTTGTGGTCGCTTTTGGTGAAGTTTTCTGAGTTTATGAGCTAGTAGTCAAGAGCCGATATACATGTGGCAGAGGGAGCAACCAGGAGTGTTAGGAAGCCAATTTTCTAAAAAAAAACAACCTTCTTGTCTGTGTCTGCCTCGGGGCTTTGAAATTGCTATGGGATAAGGCTGACAAACGCTGACTGATCGGCTCACATTCACACAATGTTTCCTTCCAGCTTTGCCTGAGATCTTACCATGGAGAGTTCTCATATTTCCTCCTAAGCCTTTTCACTTGCAGTGTATTAAACCCCCCCCCCCCTATCCCACTTCACTGCTCTCGCCATCTTTTAATCCAGCCCGTGTGGTTTCCCCCCATAGTAAGTAGATTTGAGTCAGGAGCTTTAATTAGATGCGTCTTCTCCGGGACGCGGATGTGTCGGGTGGTCCATGCACAGCCCAGAGAGAATTGGGTGGAAATGGGCATACATACCAAACATACGGCACCCTCACTGAAAAGCAGGCCTCTTCGTTAGTGAGGAACTGACGAGCTGCCGCTCACATTTGGGTAATTAACACTGCCACAGATTGTGGAACAGCTGTGCAATTTAGCACTGTGGCAACACCAGCGAGTCAAGAGAGACTCTGCAAACAGAGCACGGCAATGAAGAAGACTCAGAGAGCACCTCACTCAGGCCCTGTCTGAACTATCTCCAGTGGCCAAACATAATGCATATCTGGTTTGTTGGCAGGATGGTTGACAAATTTAAAAATTCATACTGGTCGAGGGAATTCTAGATGTAGAATGCATGGAAAGAACTCTGACTAATTTGTGTGCAGGCTATGTTTGCTATCGCTGACTTTTTTTTCCTTTTTTCTTTACTGAAAGGTTGCTTTTTTGTGAACTTATAGTCCACTAGAACATCTTTCTTGTAGTCGCTGCTATGCAGAACTATTTAGAACTATGTGGCCAAGCTCGGTGCCTAAAAAAGGACATTTTGAGACGATTCATCATCCCTGGAAGGCATCCTATCCGAGGATAGATGCACTGCACTCTTTCTCTCCATGTAATTTGAGTTCTTTTTATGTTAAATGTTTGGTAAAGCCCTTTGTAGTCCCCACAAAACCAAATTATATGTGAAAAGTAATTAAAGCATCCTGGTCTGCTTTGTCTTTCTTTTTGATTATAGTTAATGTACACCATTCCATCCTCTGCTTTTATTTGCCTTGTACTTTATCCCCACTTATCCGCAACATCTGGTTTTCGGTTTAACCATCAGGGAGTGGTGAGAGTGTTACAGGGGAAAAATGCTCGTACATATGCAGTTTAAGCCCGACTGTGTCTCTGTTGGCGTCTACCTGATTATTACTGAAAAAACATCCTGGGTTGTTTTTCTCTCTTACACGATCCGAGCATGTTACAATGACAGCCCAAAGATGGTCATTTTCCAAACGTTGAGGCCTGTCAGAAAAAGTCAGATTTTAACTGCTTTTTTTTCAGTGTCTAAAGCCAAATTGTAAGAAAAAAAGAGAAGCGGTGTAGATAAATGTGAGTGTTTTGGGGTTGAGCCCTTTTGCTTCTCCTCTCTCCTTTCCTCTTTCCTATCAAGTGACAGTGACAGTGACATGCCCAGGGCTGTCAGAAGGCCATGTCCTGGCACGGTGCTCCGTCAGACAGTGAATGGAGGGAGCCCAGGGAACTTGTTAAATTTTCTGCAGAGCTAGGCTATGCTGACTTTGACAAGAGACATTTCCTCCCAATCTCCTCAGGTCCTCTGCCAACATAATCAGCCACAACTCGGTGAGTGAACAGAGCAACAGAGACAATGCAACGATAATAATGTGAAAAATGTCTATCTGCAGTAATGCCATGTGAAGGCAAACGGACAAGCAGCCAGCCAGCCCCTGCAATGCATTTTGGGAGGCCGGGCCAAGTCCCAGTGAGGCTGTCATTTATTTATCTATGTGAAGTGTCTTGAGAGGTTAGGAGAGGAGAAATGGCAGAAGCTTCTTCTACCAGTGGGGGCTGACTGACTCTTGAGGAATAGGATATATAATTGGCCTGCTCTCACTCTTGGCTATGGCAACAATCAGGGAATTCTCCCTCCGTCTCTCACCCACCCACCTTACTTCCAGACATAGCTGAGGAGATGAGGCAGTTCTGCCCTTTAAGGCCCCAACCATGTCGGACCCCAAAACAAGACTTGCCACTTGTGCTTACTGTGGCATTTATTTGACTGGCGTAGTTTCCAGCCCCCCCTCCCCCCTTCTTTCCCTTCACATTCTGCCACTGCATGTCTCCCACCTGAGCTGTAAAAGCTGAAATGTCAATGCGGCTTGGCTAGAAGCACCCATGGCTACCGCTGTGCACGGCAAATGACTTTGCTGTGAGGGACAGGCCACCTGTTAGTGACAAGGTGGGGCCTGAGCTGATGGAACAAGTGTTAATGCCACAGAAGCGGGTTGAATTCTGCCGCCAGAAGGAAGGAGAGGGAGGTGAAGGGAATAGTTTCCAGTGACTCCTCAATCATCACTCTTGGTCATCCCACACCATTTTTCCCTCTCATTAGTCCGAAAGCAATGTGGTGATACCACGAAAAACTCAAAGCAGGATTTGACTGGATAATTGGAAGAAGAATTGAAGGTCTCCCTGATTGTGTGTTTCTGAGATGAGCTGTAAAGTCTGTCACAGTGGTGATAGAAGAAGACTGAGCCCCGTGAGAGCGTCTGTTTTCTGCTTCCATTTGCTTATGGTGGGTTTATGGGTAACTTACCGAAAGAATTTGCCTTCCCACACTGGCACACTGCTGGGGTTGTGTTAACAATGGCTTTGTGCAGTGGCCAGGGCACGTTTCCGTCTCGGTCACACTTAAAGGGATATCAAATTCCATATTGTTTGCTGACATATTGTTGGATATCATGCTGTTTCCAGAGGATAGCAGCAAGTCCTGTTGCATTTCACATCAATATTTATAATGAAAAAAAAATCCAGCAGGATCAATTAATGCAAAGCACAAGCATGTTACTGCAATATCCTGTGTTTGTCGGGCAGTGGCTCTGGATCCTTCACTGACCGTGGATCCATCAATTTGCTGAGGAAAACCGAGGCCAGCATGAGTAGAACTTGATCTGACATAGCACTCTACATCCCTCTCCATCCTGCTGTGTCTATCCTCACAGCATTTAGCACTTGATCAAAGCGTCCTCTCCTCTTAATCCTTAATTGTACTGACAAAAAAAGGGAGACCCTGATAGTTATTCATGTTGTCCCTGCATGGTGAGACGTTTGAGTTCTGCTAACTTTGACATGGTTGAGATGGGCTTCTTCGCTTCGGCCAAATGCATGTTTACTCCCGACAGACATGAAATGCAAACACACTTTTTTCCTTTTCAGCTGAATGAATGACTGCAGTATTAGTCTGGACCAATGAATCCAAGGATTCTCTCAGGTATGCGAAAAGGCTGCTTAAGCACACAGGCTGCTAGCTTGACTTCATCTGTTTGCATATCTCTTATTCAAATAGATGCAGGAGCCACCTGAGCTAGGCCGGATGGGTCTGGGTGTGGAGATGATGAAACAATGTTGACAGAAGCAGACATTGCTATAGAAATACTTCAGGAAAAACAACCACAAGTTTAAGCATAGCTTATAAGAGCAAAAGCAAGCTTATTATACATAATGAAGGGTGCAGATCATTCTAGAGATAGTTCACCAGCATCATTAACGGGTTTGCTTTATAAACTGGGAACTTGTTGCTTATCACAGTGGTAATATGCTGGTAAACTTTGCTTTTTCACAAATCTGCCTTAACAAAGATGAATTTTGATTAAATCAAGGACATAAATTCCGATAATCTCAGTCAATCCAGTGCCCTGGAAGTGAGAACAACTGGCCTCTGCATGTGACTAGGCACCCCCCCTGCTAATTTACTCTGCTCAGATAAAAAGACTTACGAGGAAAAACAAAGCTTTTAACAAGCACTAAGATATTCATCATTGCCCTCACAAACAAAATGGAATGGGTATTCATGCTCTAGGGATTCTTAGCTTTTTTTTTTTTTTTTTGTTAAATAATTTAAGACGTTGCATGTAAGAGAAAGATTTACTGCCTTACTTCATTATATTTTAATCCAGAGCAAATTATGCTTCGTCTATGTTTGGCATGGCCAACTGTATGTGATAGTCATCACTACAGTGATTGCTCATCCAACCACATTGAATGTATCACTGTCACTCTACCCTCCTCTTCTCTCCAGGAGGTTATACTCAAACAGATGCATCCTGCAGATCAGAATCCTTCATAGATCCCGTGCCATCGAAGTTAACCACTTCTTGTTATTACAAGGTTCAGTGGATCAATATGAGAAATTATACACTCAAATAAGACCATTGATATTCAGTTTATTATTTTGTAATTGTGAGAAGGACATTTTTTATGTTTTCAACAATAATGATGTCATTTCAATAAAGTGTTGATAGACTGTCATCACTTTGTAGCTGTCATGATAAGCAACAAATCTGATCGGCCTTGGTAGTTTCACACATGCACTGACAGTTGGTAGAAATGGAAACAACAGCATGCAGCTCAGTCAAAGTCAGGTCACAGTGTGCAATGCTAGAATGATTTTACTTATTAAAGTGATAAGCTCTCTTTCTGCAGTTGTCATGTTGATGTCTAACCACCTGGTGCTGGATTAAAAAATGATGGACAGTCACCTCCTCGCCCATCATATGCTCCCCTTATAAAGGGAAGGCTCTCCACACCACACACACAAATATATATATATATACACACACATGAGCAATCAATAGAAATGCAATGTCTGAACGGGAGAGAGGCATTTTTTAATATGATCTCTCTTTGGACCTACTACTAATTCCATTTTGCCATTTTCATGATGGCATCTGAGCAGTGAAGGAATTTGTAAGGGTGATTGCAGGGCATATGGTGTCCTGTCCAACCCCGCAGTGAGGCCCAGGGGAGAAGCTTGGGTTACAGCTGCCGGAAACTTGAGGCCTGATGTCTGCATCAAAAGTAAATTCCATTTAACGTGCCACATCCTTTTCCAGCATGTCCTGGGGGCTTTAGAGGCCTTAGACTCCTTTATATAGTGCATACCGTGTTTGTTTGTGCTAGCAGAGAGGATAGCATGCCTTGCCGGTGGTATGGGAGCAATGGGATGTTTCGCAGTATCCCCTATCCCTTACCCCCAAATCTAGTTTCCACTCCACCCTTGCCATTGACTCCTTTCACATTTACAGATTAAAAGAGGAATATAGTGATAGGATAACCTATACAGTCTTTGCCTCTTTTCTTTTTCTAAATGAGACATTTCCATGCACTTGATACCCCAACGCATAAAGCTGATCACTTGTGTGCTCAGCAGATAGCCAAGCTAAAAGGTCAGGAGTCACAGACATTCTGTCAATGCACGGTGTAGAGTTTAGGAAGCTGTGGGATGCAAAATGACTGGACTGGATTGGAGTGTGGAGATGGGTATTTTGAGCCCGGGTCCCCCATAGTTATTTCAGCCCTGAGTCAGCATTAAACACCCACTCGTATTAGAACAATATTTATGTGTTAGAAGGGAGGTGATTCATTTTTACTCAAAATCACTGGCATTGTACAGGGGGAGATCTGCCTTTTGCTGCACATTTTTTCCTCTCATTAAAGGTGTCCGCGCCCAGAGGAAAAAACCAATGCCTACCACTTATTTTCATGTGGTGCCAGCTCTGCCTTTTCTTCTCTTTGTTCGTTTTCTTTTGCTGCAGAAGAAATTCAGCATGTGTGGGTTGAGGCGAGGGAAAGGGTCACAGCTTTTTATCGCTGCATTATTTAACATGCTGCCAAGTTTGTTTTTTCCCCCCTCTTAGCAAACTCATCCAAGTCTAAAGTACGGTGGAATATTAAGAGAGGAATAAAGGAGGAATGTAACTTGCGTAGCCCGAGGTAAGCTATGACTCACCTAGACATTGTTCAGATGGACTGGGGAAAAAACACTAGTTCAATAGGAGTTTTTATTGAGCAGTGCTTAAAGCCACCTTTCTCCTAACAAGCTGCAGTGAGAGGTGGTTTGCCTACCAAGCTTGCCTGCAGCTCTCTGCAGGGTGATTATGTCACAGCGGGCCAGTCAGAATGATGTGCATCTCTCTGTTAGAAGGCAGCTCCAATGCTGCAAAAGCTCTGACTAGGAATATTATTATTATTCCTCCAGGATCCTCTCCACAACAACAACGGTGCCGCAATGTGAGAGCTCTGGAGAAAGCTGTTTTTATTTTTATTTTATTTTATTTTTGTAGATAATCTGCCTTTCTGTTATCCTGCCTCTCAGACAATAACATCCAGAAAGGTTTCCTTAGTGCCTACCACCCACGCTGACAATGCTGTACAGGCTTTATAACAAAAGGAAGATGTGGATATGGGGAGAGTCAGTTTCTGTTTCCTGTCCTATCACACCTTCTTACACCAGCCCAAAGGGACCCAGGATTTGGTTGTTGCCGTTGACCAGCCATTCAGAGAGCAGTGAGCCGTGTCTTAAAGGGCTATCGGCCATCTCTGCTGGCGAGTAGCCCGGAGAGTGAGGCCATCGGTGCTCAGATCTCTATCAAGGCCAGGGAGTAATGATGAGCAGCCGTCTGATTCCACTGAGAGATTACCTGAGCCTCTTATCGCTGCTGGCATACGTTGTGACATTAATAAGGGAAGGAGGCCGTGCCTATTTCACAGTCAGCTATGCTTCACCTAACAGGACCAGTGTCATTTCTGCTTTTGTGTTTTCAGTCGTCAGCTGCCTTAAACTTAAACCTCCTCCAGTCTAACTAACGAGGAGACACACATGCTTTTAAACCACTGAGCTCAGTTCCAGTGCTTCATTAATTGAGTTAAATGAATTGCAATGGTTGAGATGATTTGTCTGTCAGCTTTTATTGCTGCAATTTACTGTGTGCTACATTGCATTATGCCACTTAATGAGAGCCCTTAGCAGATGTTTTGTCTCTGCTGGTATTAATTTGCACAGGTTCGCTTTTGTATGAGAAAGTTGGGGGGTTTTTTAACCAATTTTTAGTTGTTAACTTTGGCTATTTTCATTAACGGAACTTTTTTATTTTTTATTTCAAACATTTCTGTCTCAGACTCCTGGCCTGATATTGTGATTTGTGCCCTCGTCTGTCCTTATAACACAAGTCTATCCTTCACGCTGGGCCCCTGCAGGGAGTTTGAGCAGGTCTGGATCCTCTCTAGTGAAATATGCCTCGTCTTCTTTCCGTCATTTCTCCTTATCTGGTTAGTACTGGCTGTGGGCCTGCTGCGGCGTTGATTTGTGACCCTCTCTGTCTGCAGCAGCAAGAGGCTTTAATGCAATGCATGCCTCTGCCCTTCTCCCTACTGATGAAACAGGCCCCTGCATTCCCCTGATAGACTGCTAATTTGTATACTAAACTGACAGGCAGCCATGATAAGGGCTAGCAACTGCTGTGCCGCCAGGGAGGGAAGGGAGGGAGGAGTGATAGTGTGTGGTGCAGTAAGCGAGACGAAGGGTAATATTTTACACAAAGCTAAAGCCCCCCTGCTCTTCTACGGGCATTCATTTCCTTGCGTCTGTTGCTAGGGTGAGAGGGAACAGGAGTTTCAAGGCCTGGTGCTCCGTCTCTCCCTTTCTCTCTCTCACACACACACACACACATTTTTACATGGTTATGAAAATGGCACTTGGGGCTAAATATAAAGAGGTTTGTGTGTTTTGCGAGTGTGCAAGGGGAGACCACTCCATTCTACACAGTCACCCTGGAATTCATTATCATCTTAATGATGCTCCGGTTGATGCGAGTATCTGCTGGTTGACAGTTGCGTGGGATGCTTCCTTTCTCTTCACCGTATATCTCATCATGCTTGCTGGGGGTTTGCAGTCTTGCTGGCCCACACCTGTTCTGACAAGCAGGCAGCGGCGGCTGTGGAGATCGTGGAAGGTGGGAATTGAAATTAAGGTGGATGGCGCTCGTTCCCTTGGAATGCATAGCACTGCCGCGCCTTATAATAAACGACCGCTCGGGAGGTCATTAAGTTTCTGGAACGGCGCGAGGACAAATGCTGGGGAGATAATTAATTTGGTGTCTCCCTTTGCAGCCAGGGAGCCGGAGACCCACTGTGCCTGTATAATGCAGCATTTATGGCTAAAGTAGCATTAGCAGACATGCGGGGAGGTTGGTAAGTGGAAGCTGATAGAAGTCAGCATTGATCTATCATGATCATGTTAACAAAAAAAAGTATGTTAGCTGGACACAGGAGCATTGAGAGAAAAAAATCAGTAGCTCAATTAAAAGGTACTTTAAATATGTTCTTATTTGACTTCAAAGGCTGTGTCACATCTTGTTTTTAGGGGTACTTCAACTTGATATGACAAAAAAGGGGGGGTACAGCATTTCAGGGGACAGTGAATAGCAAATTCAAAGAGATGACAGCGAAGGAGGAAGTTGACAGTGATGAAACGCCAAGAGGAAAAGCAAATTTACACTGCATGAGTGTATGTGCATTCAAGTGTGTGGGTGTGTATGCGTGTGTGTGTGCGCGCGTGTGCACATGCGTTTTAGTGGGTTGCAAGCTTTGACGGACAGGTTCTGTCCGGGTAATTGAGAGCCTGATTGTCCATGCCAGGACATGTGGTCATCGGCCTCTTCCCTTATTCTCTTCCTCACTCTCATTTTCTTCTTTAGAGGTTGGCGGTACAATTTTTTGTCATGTCACATAAATGTAAGTTCAAAAGGTTAAAACACACACACACACATATATATATATATACACATATGTGTGTGTGTGTCTGTGTATCATTTTACAAGATGTACCTTTTATAAAGAGGTAATATGACAGTTTGAAAATGTACTGGTTGATTTGTATTACGTGGTAGTGGATGTACTTCTACAGGTCTACTAGTGGTACAACTTCACCACTTGTTCTACAGTAGTCTGAGTAGCCAAACATGTGCCAGATGACTCAGAAAAATACATAAATATAGCCTTTACAGGCAGTAGCCCACAACAAAGTCTACTCACAGGTTTCTTTGTTTTCACATCGCAGCTGTTGTGATAGCACTGCTTGCTTATTTAAATATTATAACAAGGGAGGGAAGGGCTGTACCTTCTTTTACAAGGATGGATGGAGATTGCATTAGGAATTGCTTGTATTTTGTCTGTATTCACCTAACCACTAGCTATAATAATTCTCCCTGTAAGGAGATAGAAGGCTCAGCTGAATGGAATGAAGGCCATGCAATACGAGCTTTCAGATCAAAGGTAGATTGAAAAAAGGCCAGGGGATCATTTGATATAATGCAGAAACTGCTGTATGGTGGGTTTTGGGGAGAGAAATTGGTCTCTCAGCAGTCTTTACTAAATGAGGTTAATTGAATCGAGGTAATTGCTGACCTTCCTGTCTGAGTGAAATCACTGCCTTAACTGATCAATGCTTTTCATAAATTCATGCTTGAAGGTCATTCCGTTGATTATGCTGCTCTCCCGCTCTGGCTGATTTTCGTTGCGCTGGTGGCCTGTAGTGCACACAGACATATTAACACCAAAAAAAATGCAATTAAGCCTGTCTCAGATGTTCAGGATTAATTAGCTTGCTTCAGTAAAAGTAATGCAGACATGGACATTTTTCAAAGATTTTTCACTGTGGTCCTTTTTTATGTAAGCAAATTCACATTGAATGTCTCACTTTCTACAAGCAAGGTTTTCTGCCACTCCACTCTCCCTCTGCAGCTCCGCTATCATCTGGAGATTTATGTGCCAACAAGTCATTGCTGTTCAGGGAAATTGAGGACTTTTTAAAACAAACAGCGGTGTAATTTGTAATTTGGCATTCCCTAAATCTGGGAATTATGGTTCTGCTTGTGTTTCTCTGGGGAGTTAGCACTCTGATGGTGGGTTTACTGGCCGAACTCCCTCCATGGGCCCTTTCTAACCCCCCCACCAGCTCCTTCTACGCCTGCCAAGGAAACAGGAGGATTTCACAGCTGCTGAGAGCTGAGCTCCGGCTGGGCCCTGTGACCTCTTTCTTTCTTTTCCCCCCTCCTTTAGTCTCACTCCCTTTTTTCTCCCTCTATCCAGCAGTCTCTTTCCTTAGGGAGCTCTTGTGTGGCTCAGAGGAAGCTGAATCATAAAGCATGGCTAATGAATAGAATAGGGAAGGAAAGCTGAGGCCTGCTGACGGCCCTCCAGAGAGGAGGCCAGGCCCCTGAAGCCCCAGGCTCAAATAGCAGACGGCCCTCACAAAGGTCAGGCTTCCTGCGGCCTGCTCCAAGGGCTTTTGGCTCCCAGGCAATGTGTTTTAAATTTCCCCCATTATTTTTTTAAATGGTTAAATTTCCCTGTTTCCTTTGGAAAACTTGGCCTTTGCTCCCTTTTTTCATTGTCTTTCTGTTTCTCTCTATTTATATTTCCCCTTTGTCTCATCTTTCTCTGTCTGTTTTTAATGGCAGCCGGAGTTGCCTCAACAAAGAGAGTGTGAAGAATTTGTTATACATGACCTCTGCACACCACAACCGCAGGCAGTTCAGACTGCCAGCAGCACAGCCCAGTGAAAAAATGTCAACTTGACCAACAAAACCCAGAAAGTTCTACAAAAACAACAGCTAGCCAATTCATGGCTGTGCTTTGACATGCCTTTTTAAGAAGTGCTGCTGCAAGCCGGCCTTGTAATTGTGGATTATGTGACTGACTCATGCAGACTTGGCAGGTGCAAAACACAGTATTAAAACCTAAATATTGGTTCTTGATGTTGCTTGGAATACATTTGGTATATAAAACAGCTCAGTGCACACTGAGAATGGCCAAAGTAGGAATAAGGAGAGCTAGGTCATCTTGGCACAGGATAAACACAGGTTTTCTGTTCTCTTTCTCAGGAACATGTTATGTCTGTCTTGCTCTCTGGATAACCACTCTGGTCATAACAACTGTTTTCACTGTTACAGTGAGTTATAGCATTACCGACCCCATCTTTTCTGGTTTTGTGACCTCGTGCCACTCTAAGCAAGACCCTGAGCCAGGTCCCGTGTCCATTTGACAGGCTTCATTTCAAGCTGAGCTCATATTTTTCTTCCAGGGCCTGCCGGGCCATGATTCAAGGCTAAGGTTGTGCCTTTGCAGCGCTGAGTCTTGGTGCTGGAGCATTTAATGTCCAAAGTCAACAAAGAGCCTGTGTTGTATGCTGGCGCCCCGGTTCTGGGAGACTGGAAGAGGGCAATGCAAAACATTCTGTCTTTCATCTATAGTCTTTCGCTTTATCTACAGTTGGAGGAAACAGGAATTATGTCAGCTTGCTCTTCTTTGAATGATACACTTGTCAAGAACACATTTCTCATCTTTGGTCTCATTTCCGTTGGTTATTTAATTAGCTTGATGCACTACCCTGCTGGCAAGCCTTTCAGTGCTTTAAATGCTGATCTTTTCAGACCCATAACTGCCATCTGCAATCGCAAGCAACAGCTGAATGTCACTTTTTTTTTAAATCACTTTTGGATAATCTTATAATGTTATAAATAATGTTTTCAGGCCTGAATTCTATCTCTGTTATATTTGGCTCTTTGAGCAACAAACTCTTTAATAATTTGTTTCATTCTCTTTAAATGTTATTGAGGTCAATATTTTTCTGTAAATAGCAGTCTGTGATTTATTTGACTTTTTGCAGGCACTTAAATGCCTACAGTTAAGGTTTCATGCCCGACTTTTTAAAAGCCCTCTGCGTTGGTACAGAGCTGAGCTCTGGTAAGTGTATCTACATTTTCCTTGAGCTCTATTTTGGTTGGCACCGTAACGAGACATCTAGAACAGACATACAAGTTTACAGAACAGAAACACAGTGGCAGTTAAGGAGAAATTGGGAGGTCTTTGAGAGAAGAGGATGTCCTCAAAACACTTATGAAGAACTAACAAAGATGCCAAGGACAGCCATCTGTGTTTACAAAATCATTTGCCTTCTCTTTCTGTCTCTCTTCTACTCACTTTTCATTCTTTACATATGCTTCCTTTGTGCAGCATGAAATACGGGCGCAGCAGATAGGGACACTCAGGCCCTTTGGGTTGAACATATGCTCAGCTTTTACTGATTTTTACAAGTCCGTAGGTCTCACATAAGAGAAAAAGCAAGAACAAAATGTGGCTTTAGACAAAGCCCCTTCTAACAGGGTGAGGAGGATTTTTATTGTTAATATTACATTACAGGCACACACTCTGCTGTTGTGCACACTCTTTTTTTTCTTTGTTCTTTTTGTTTTTTCTTTCACATGTCAGGTTTCAGATAGACTTGCTGTCTTTTGCTGTGTGGTCAGTGAACATGTACTTTAGTAAAGAAATATGGTACGTTTTGATTTAGCTGATGCTTGCCAATATATACAAATCCATCTGAAGACGGTCGGGAAATGCATAGCAGTGTTTAGTCTAGAGGTCTCTATCACTTTAGAGTCAAATGCCAGCCGGCTTTATATAGACACAACCAACCTTTGATTATAGCCCTAAAGGTTTCCACTGCTCGCTGTTGGTTTAAATCAGTCACTTCTGCCCACAACAGATAATCACTTAATATTGAATTTTTAAATTAAGACTAGCTTCTCAGGGTGCAGTCATTTTTCACTCATTTGCTGCAGTCTTTCAAAAATATTGTGTTGTGAATCTTTCGACTGCAGTGTGTTTTCAAAAGCCTTTGTGTTCTGATGCTGCATGGCCATCTTATGAGCTTCCTCTGCCCTTGACGGCGTATCGTCTTAGGATTTTCAGGTGGCCCAACAGTGCCACCTAATGTTGCTTCATCAGCACAAAAAGCCAGACAGCCCCTGTCTGGCACAGGAGGAGCTCCTCTCCTTCCCTGATTGGAGGCTGTTGATTGATTGTATTATGCTGCTTGTGAAAGTGGAACTTCATCTCTAAGTGCTTCTGACCAGATTTACAGCTGAATAAGCTTTTTAGTTTGTAGCCAAAATATGTGTCAGAGCTTGCATTTGTTTGGATGAATTGCCTTGAATTTTATGTTTGGATCATCAAGATCGACTGTTTATCACGGATTTGACCTATTAGACAAATCCACTTAAAGTTTGCAATCTTGTTTTTCCAGGTGTCTGATGTAGGATCTGAGAAGCTCTTTTCCCCCACCACACCCAAAGGTAAGACAATCCTGATGTTTGCTGTTTAACCTCAGCACTATCCTCTTATGTTACATTCATGTACAACAAGTACTGGCTTTTGCAAATGAGTTCAGTTCCATGTGATCTATTCCAGCAGCTCCTATTCAGATTCAAATGTAGACAGTCTTAAATAAGGTCTGGTGACTACATATGCATGCATTTTTGTCTGGATGCATAGTTGCATTACTTGGATGACCCCACCAAAGGATTTGCCCTCCTACATATTGGTTCATTAGAGGGGATTTAAAACCTCCCTGCCACATGCTCCCACAAATGGGAACTTCCCCTTAGGCAATACAAGCTCTCTGACAGCAAGCCTAGAACATAATGGCTGCCAAAGGAAAGACAGAGCTTTATCAGCCCCCATAGAAATAAACAACTTTAACTCTCTCCCCACATATATATTTATAAGAAATATAAGTTCTTTGCTTTTGCACATTATAATCCTAAAATGGCGCCATGTGATTTAGTGAATTTGTTTGCATCCACGAACAAGTATACGTGGATATCTTTGGCATGTCGCAGGCGCCATGTGGACTCGGTGTGGACCACAGCCTGTATGTTTATAACATGCAATGATGCTTGGCATGTCGGAGCAGGAGTATAGGTGTCAAGCTGTGGATACAGGAGGACGGGGAGGAGGAAAGACGCATGATCAGCCTGCTCATGACAGATACCAGCATGCAGACCATGTCCCCTCTAGGCAAGAACCAGGATTGAGGCCCATTAACACAAGCTGAGAGAATATGGAGGCTGATCTGCTCACTATATGCTTCAGCCAAATGAGGAGAGTTTTGTGGGCAGGCGGTGGGTGTAATGGGTTAGTGTATGTTGGCAGACTCGACAAATAGATAAGCAAGCATCGGCTGGGCACTGTTATGCTAGTGTAGCCGGGGATGTTATAAGAATATTTTTTGGCACTTTGGTTATGTGTTTTTTCTCAAACATTTCTGGAAAATCTATTTAAAATTATCAATAGTAGAGGTTCCTAAAATATTGCTGTCACAGTATTTTCTCTTTCATCTAGGTTGTACCATTATACCACACCTCCGATTACAGTGATGAGGGGTTTTAATGTTCCCCATTTTATCCACCATCACATCAAAATATATTTTATTTATGCTGATATGGTAACATAGTTAATAAGTGTTGGTAGCTGACTTTAGTTAAGCTGACAAGGAGAAGATAGATAAATGTGGTGTGCTGGCTTTATGATGGCGATGACCTGTGACCACCATCTGCCAGTGACCAACACTTCCAGCTTTTCATGGTTTAACAAACAATTCTACGACATCAGACTCCATCTATTCTCCACTGAATTGCTGAGCTGGCCCATTTATCAGGTGTCAGGGTGCTGAATTATTTTCCTTACACCATTATTCAGAACATGGCTGTACATAAGCAGATAGCCGAGGCATAAAAAACCTAAAACTATAGCACACACCTAACATATTCTACACACATTCAAAATATACTCCATTATATTGGGTGATGGAATGCCTCTGTGGATCTTACTAATGCACAAGCAGGGCAGAGGATTAGGTCCCTAGAATTGCATCCAGACAATCCAATCAAAGTCTCTTGTGATTATCACACAGATCAAGCAGATCCTGTTTGGGTGATGTAGTAGAAGGGCACCAGATTAGAATTACTGGTTCAAAAGGGTGAAGCAACAAAGAAACCTCCAGTTTGATGGAATGATTCTGTGATTCAGAGAGGAAGAAGTCATCACGCTAAAACTGCAGAGCTGCCAGCCAATTCTCTTCTTACATTCCAATGTTGTTGTTGGGAGATGCAATATATTCTGGGACAGAGTTTGTTTTTTTTGGGCTTTGAGTGTGTTTTTTCTGTGTGGATAATGTGTGTGTGTAATACATAGAAGCCCGCAGGCTGTTTTCCCCTGGTTTAGAATGCAGCAACACAGCGTATGTGTCCCATTACCGGCCTCACTCATGGTCCTGTGGGACTGATGAAAAGCCTTTTTTCCTCTGATCACCAGGCCTGTCGAGCTGTTAGCTTGTAGACTCTCAGACCGACGCAGACTCTCACACACAAACACAAACATTATGATACGCGTGCATACATAATGCCGAGCTGATGTTTGGCCTGTATAATTCACTAAATAATCAGCGCTTTTACTTTTACCTCTTCCTTTCTTTGAAACATTCAACTCTTTTTTTCAGCCTTATTTTAGGAAACAGTTATGGGTACAAACAGTTGAGGTTACGTCCAAATTGTACACAGGCACACAGACTGTGGTGCTAATGAAACGGTTCAGGGTTCATGGAGAAGAGGAAAGACCAACATTGTAATCAGTGAGGGCAGAGCACTGTAATTATGCACACAGAACAGGGTTTTGGGCAAAACCCAGACACCCTTGCCTTCTTTCTCTCATATTTGCTTTTCATCATCTCCACATCACTCTCATGTTGACAACCTGTTATTCATGCAAGCCACTAGTACTGATAATAGTACAAGCTAATGGTATCTGTAATAGCACACTAGATGCTGTGTAATTCACTTTGGATGTTTTACAGCAAGTACTGCTGGATGCCTGTCTGTATTGGTGGTTATGATGTAGGAAGGTGCAGCAGAGGGCACGCATTATCTAACAGTTATTGGTTTTTGTTTATTTCCTGTCTTAAACCTCCTGCAAATTATTGATTTCCTGGAGGATGGTGTGTTTAAGTCAAAGCGCGGCAAAGATTTGTACTCCACTCAGGGCTATTCTTATTGAATTGCAGGTCAGAGTTTACTGTTGTCACTTGCTTGAAGGCGAACGAGAAGCTAAATACAGCCAATGAGCATGTAGAGGGCACCTGCACAGTGCACAGATAAACACTTCACTGGCAGGTCCTCTTATGGCATTTCACAGTGCTAGGTCTATGGAAGTGGTTTGGAGTTATCACCTAGATGTCAGCAGCTAGAAATATCTTACAAGAACACTTACGAATCTGTACTGACTATGTTGAATGTTGCATCTATGGGTTTAAGGGCAGTAGGTGTAGCTTCAGCACCATCTTTTATTAGACCCTCCGTACCCTCTGAAGTCTTAACAGGGTAAAACCCACCACGGCATGATGGTAAACGCACGCATTGTGCCTTCCACCAGAGAAACCTGAGGCATCTTGGGATAGCAGCGGGAAGATTCGTAGAAAAGCCATTTCTGAAGTAGATTTCTGCCCTTGTAATCCTGATTAATTTTGACCCGTTGTGCTCATTTTAAACAGAGCATTACAGTAAGCGTGAACACAGCAAGCTCCAGGGCGAAACTAGGAGCTTAGCGGCTTTGGGAGGCTTAGCTGCAGATGGCATTTTAAGCCGGACTTAATAAATTGTTTCCATTAAACTTACCGGCCCACACATACTGGATTAGACCAGTGCAACAAAGGAAGAAGAGAGCGTGCAGATGGAGGAGAGGAAATAAAGCACACACATCTACAGGCATGCACATCCGACACTGTTCACATCCCTCAGAGGCCACATGAAAGGTGAAGATGAGGTTACTGCCGTGCTGCGGGACACGCAGGCTTTTGGACATGAATGTCAAATTCCCCTGCTCAAGATCCCTTGTTCGTTGGGGATGTTGGACCAATTTGTTTAATTGACATCAAAGTAAACAAGCAGCAAAAATGCATAAACCATTTAGCTTGGCAGTGGATTTAGGGCTTATCCTTTAACTGTTGTTTATATATAAACACATTACCAGTGCTGCAGTGTAAGGATTTAGGATCTGCCCATACACTTCTTTTTTCTTTTTCTTTTCTTTTTTGTATGTCAACCGTGTTACACGCATACCTATCAGCTTTTTGGGGAAATCAGTTGTTTATGCTTGAACCCGCCTTGCCTCTCAGCTGTCCTCAGCCCACCTCCACAGTGCCTCCATCCTCCATCGGCTCATGGTTTGCTCCCTAAGCTCTCATTATGAGCTACACAGTCCAGGGTCCCTGTGTCGAATCGCTAATCAACCACCCTGTCGGCCGGCCAGCTCTCCCCATAGATGCTGAGTGGCCTTTGTTCCACCTCTGCCGTTTGCTGGATGTCAATAAAAGGGCTTTGGTCTCCTTTAACTCCTCCTCTTCTTCCATTACCCAAATGGTGCAAGAACTACTGCGCTACTGTGGAGGCTTACACACACACACACACACAAAAAAGAAACAGGGTCTCTTCTGCTGGATTCTGAATACCACAAAAGAAATGAAGCTGATTGGAGAGGGAGCAACAAGGTCAGGGCAGGGGGGATTGAGGGCAGCTCAGGCACTGTGAAAAAAGATGAAAGAGCATGTTTGGATTTGGCTGAGCAGCTCTCCCCTGTACAGGTCAGCGCAATGTATCACTAACCTTGGTGGCCAGGCTGACTGTTTGCAGCCTCTTGCCCATTAAATAATAAATGGAGGTCGACCCTCTTACCAACTAACCAGCTTTTCACCACTGCTGAATCAGGACTGAGTGGAGGTAGCTGGAGAATATGGCTGCCGAGCTTTTTGTCAGACATGATGTTGGAGAACGGAACAGAAAGAGATGCAACATTTTACACAGCTCATTACATCTTGAAATTAAGTTGTTTGGGATATTTCAGGCTGGATATACTTGCTCAATCAGAAAAACAAATGTTCCGGCATTAATGTAGCCTGCAAAAGAGCCTTGTCCACTCATACTGCAAGGTAATGCATAAAAGAAAGCACTCCCCTTCATGCTAATGGCACAGCACTTCCACTCCGGTTCATCTTTTTTCCTGATTTAGTTAAAAAGTTTAAAATGCTACAAGCCCCTAGCAGAATACATAAAGAAGGTTATCTGGACTTATTGAGAATAGATTGAGATAACTGAAACATCAGTTGTTTCTTCATTAATCTTAAGATTATTACTGTTCATAGCCATAAGACAGTTTGAGCGGAATTATTTGTTTTCGGAAGGAAGAGGTGATATTAAGCTGCCTTCATTGATAGTGCTAATGCTGTTTGTGCGGCCATCCATGTCAGAATGATGAAAATAAATAGGGGGCGCCCAGTGGAGATAAGACACACGTTTAATTATTAATTGAGCCATTACTGACAGAGATTGCCTTTTTTGATTTAAAGCAGGAAGGCCTGCTTCAGGGACAGAAAAAGCAATTACAGAATTCCCTGCTTGCACCACTTCTGCCCATCCTTCAACCTACGCTGCAAGAGAGGCGGGAAAGGAGACAAAATGCTCCCGCACGCACATAAACTCACACACATCTTGTCACAATGCACTGGTCCATAAATAATTTTAATTCTTCTTCAATATTTATAGGTTTTTAAATTACAATTACCTTGTCATGTAGTATTTATGTAGAGTGGGAGGCAGTCAAAGGGACCAAGCCACATTACCCACAGCTCCTCTGTGGTCTGGCACCTTGAAAGCTAACTGGAAATAATTGTTTGGTTGTTTAGTAAGATTCAGTAAGTGATGTCAAGGCTTTTAAGCTGCCTGTTTTCAAAGGCTTTCCGGACGTTCTATCCACAGCAATTAGCTGGCTTGTAAAGTCATTGCTGATGTTTCACACTAACCCCCCACCCCCACTACACTCAGAAGTCCCTTTAGTGCAATATTATGTTCATTAGAAACATGCTTGGTCTCTGTAAAGAGTCTAGGATGCATAGAATATTAACTTAGTTAAGAACATTGAGTCACTTCTGATTGAGCTTAATTTGTATTAAAAAAAAACCTGTTTGATAGTAAATGTGTGTCTCTATCCTCTCTCGTGCGTATGTCATTATCTATGCCTTCCAAGACGCTTGGCATCTGTCAATCAGCTGCGTCCGTCGGCTCATGTGTGTGATCAGCAAACGTGACTCCAAATTGTAACTACGCGGAAACAGCTTTGTGGTCATTGACCGATTATGGATTCAGCTTTAGCTTAGCAGAGGGAGCAATTACAAAATCACTGAAGGTTACAAAGGGCATTTAGGGGCATATTGTCAGGGATGTGATCGCTCTTTTGGCTGGGACAGTATGTCAGATTAAATTAAAGCCAATAACTATACTATACTAACTACGTGTATGCTGTCAGCATCATACATGCCTTATGGATCTTTGCTGATTTCTAAATAAATAGTGTAGCTTTCAGTTTAATAACTGAACATGAAGAAAATGGACTCTAGCAAAGGTTAGAGGCCAAAACCTCTGATAACAATTTTGCAAACAATAATCTGTTATGTGAACTTTTATTCTTTATTCACGCTATCTAAACAGCAGTCTACTGCTCTCTAGCTCATTAACAGCTTTAGAATATACCTAGGTCAAATGGGTTTACAGTTTAGCCTTTCGCAGAAAAGCTGCAGCAGTTCACTGACCAAGAAGCGACAGTGGATGAATTAAAGTAAGCCCCTTGTTTGTGTGCATGTGTGTGCATACATGTATGTGTGTGTATGCAGAAAGTGAAGAATAGAAGGGATAACTCCTGAGCGCCACAGCTCTCACCACATCTTCTGTGTAATCTTAATCCTCTTCCTTCTCCAATGACAACACAGCCAACTGCATTGTGGAAGGCATGTTCTTTGTTTACTTATGAGAATACACAGCCAACATCTTATCGCTGCTGTCAGGTTGGAAATGTAAAGCACGACGCCTGCGATCACTTGCAGGTTTTTCTTGCTTTTAATCCTTTATTCCCAGCTCCACTCTTTCTGCCAAAAAGACTGTGTTTTTCCCCCGCCCTGTGTTTGTTTGAAGATCCCAGCTCCTTGCCATGTGCATTTTAAGCTCATTTATGTTGAGAGTTTCAGAGCCAATGTTGTTTGCAGATGAGGCTGTAATGCTCATTGACAAAGCCAGATGGTAGGTGATTGTGGCCAAACACGATCCTTGGATAATGTACAATCGCTGGCAGGAGGACAGTCGTCGGCCTAGATGGATATTACAAACATGCTTGTAATGGATTGGGCATTTTGGAAAACAGTTTACAAAAGCTTATAAAGATGGAAAAGTCATCACCGGAACACTTCAGACGGCGTGACAGGGAAAGACATTCAAATGTCTGAAGGATTTGTGAAGTATTCCGAGTAAGAGAAAAACACGGCGATCAAGAAATGAAATTAAACAGAGACATCAGAGGGCCAGATTAAGGACACTCCAGATATTTCCACATAAGCGGTGGTTTATACTTCTGGTACCACTTGGTCGTATCACAAACACAGGCCGCAGATTCATTCTTGTGCAGTATGTTTGACAGCGGGCCGTGTTCGGGAGGTTTTCAATCGAGCCTGGCTCCTCGTTTTGACCTCAACACCCCGTGAAAGCTATAATTTGACACATTGCTGAGGAAGGCCGTGTGTTTGGTCATGTGTTTCAGCTAGCATGAGTGTTATTAATTGTGCAAGAGTTTAACACGTTGGCGGTAATTCGTTTAGACAGAGGAGCCTGCATCTTGGCCGTTTCAGGGGTGGTTTTAAAAGAGGGAATATGCACTGTGTGGTCTCCTCCAGCATTCAAGCGGTCATCTGTTTGGCTGTTGTTTTTGGCTACTGGTGAATTCCCTGCTCTGGGCCCTGGTGGCGGGGCCCCTAATGGCCTCTGACTGACTGTAATACTCCATTCAGCAGAGCAGGGGCTCCAGACTCTCTGGCTGTTGGATTAGTGCTGCTGCGCTTTGGGGTGAGCAGCAGAACTGGGACCTTACCGCTGTTTGCTTTGGAAAGACACGGTTCCAGTGTCTCACAATTCATAGAGAAAACGGTACAGAACACCACCATCAGTGTCCAGCAGGGTTAGACCATTACATGATTTAACTGATGTTTACTTTCTTTGATTTTTTTTTCATGCTCATGTATAATTTCAATTTTGATGGTTAATTAAGTTTAGTTTAAATTAATCTACCATGTAATTTGGAAGTAAATAACATTTAACCTCCTTTGTCTGGGACTGGTACTGTGAGAATTGGCTTTTACTTTTTATTTTGAAAAATCCATTTATAGATATTGCTGTTAGTAATGATGCAGTATTGACTCATCAGCTGTTACGTCCGGGGCAAGTGCTGAAGGGCCTGGGGAACCTTATCAGCTGCGCCACAGTGTATTAGTGCAGGGTAGGCGTAGCAGCACTGACCTAATCCTGGTAGCAGGTGTCTCTGGAGTCAAGTTAGAGTGGACATGTTTTTCAGGGAGGATGAGCCATCTGGGTCTTGATTTGCAATGGTGCTTAAAACCCACTTTCAAGTGTGACACTCCCAGCACTTACCTTTTAGCTGCTCACAATTATCCAAGCGCTGGACGGCGGCTAAAGGGAGAGAGTAAGCTTTCAGAGTTTGATGTGTGGAGCTTCGGCTCCGACGTGGAATCATGTAACACTCAGTGGTTTGTTTTTGATTCCTCTAACTGCTAAAGTGCTGCTTTTTGTCATATGCAGTTGGAATGTCGAGCAGAAAGAAACAGTTTGATTCATCCGTGTGTGTGTGTGTGTGTATGTTTCTATCTCTTGCTTTTGTGTTGCCAAGCCTCGCCTGACACTTTTCTGGAGCTGTGCTTTGTTTTGTTGTTTTGTTTTGTGTTCTTTTTTCCTGGTGTAGTCTGTTTCATCTAGCAAGCAATTTGGCTCTTTTCAAAGTCCAATTTTGCTCACTGCTGCTACCTCCCTCGTCTCACACGTACCCGCATTTGCACATTCCCTCAAACTGACACACTGCTTTCAAACTCTTGAACAAATCAATTATTTTTGTGCCGCACGTGGAACGCCAAATGCAAAGTGCGACAACTCAGAGCAGCCCCCAAGACATGCAGGCTGTATTTGATGGCCTTTGTCCACCACAGCCCGAAGCAGCCAGACTCCCGCTCTACCTCTATGTCTGTGTTTGCTTGTGTGGTTAGGGCTTAACATGGATTGCAGCAGATGGCGGCGAGTTTAGGTTAGCGGCAGACCGGCGGGTTAGGAACCCAGCCTTGTATCCATTAGTTTACCTCATCAAACCCCTCCACACATTCTGCTGCCTTATTGAGGAGCCTCACTCTGCCCCCTTTTCTCTCACCAATCCGGGTCACTTTATCCCTCTTTTTTTAGACATGCTCCCTCTGCCGTGTCAAGAATGATGAATGAAGTGTGAGGAAGGACAACAAATGTTTGCAAATTTGATACACCTTTCCGATTGTCACTTTTCCCCCGGCGTTTAGCGTTGGTGGTTAAAAGAGAAGAGGAAGGGCTTTTGAGATATTGTTTGTTTGTCTAACTCTGTAAGGCAGATTTTTGAACTCCTCTACCTCAGTCTTCTGAGTGTGTTGTCAGTCTCAGCAAGTAGGAAAAAAAAGAAAAAAGAAGACGCAGACTAAAGCAAGCATTTCTCACAGATTGACTCACATATCCCAAGTTCTGACAGCTTGTGCAAAAGGCATGTAGCTTCTAAGAACTCCTTTGGCGTTTGGCCATTTGCAGGGAAAATGGCAGCGCTAGTCTAGTCTTTAACAGCTGCTAGGTCTCCATCTGTAAGCCTAATCACCCAGCAGCACCCCAGGAACAGCTCAACAGCAGGATCCTCCTACAGAAGCAGCATTCATTACATTATTGGGTCTATTCTGGACAGAGTTGCTCTCGCAGCTTTCAGATATGTGAAGCTTCAGGCAAAGTGTTTTAGTGCACTGTGAGATCACAGTGGGTACATTGTCCACTAAGTTTTTAAGACTAATGCGTTAGAATTCCCTGCCAGAAAAACTGGGCCTATATAGGGTCATTTAGATGATGATCATTTAGAGAAACTACTGTTAGCTTGGCAGAATGCTAAAGTGATGGCAAATCAATTTTGAGGACAATGAATTACATAGATATTTGCTGTAATCATAAGGATGCTATTTAGATGTATTTTACTTAATGTAGAAAAACTTTGAAATCGGTTAATATATATGATCATGTTTTTCTTTAATGAAGCTGGAAAAACACATTTTTTTCTGTACTTCGTTTTTTGTAAGTCCATACCTGTTGTATTTGTGCTGCAGCTTGCAGTTTTAGTTGTGCATTCCTGCTGTATCCACTAATGTATCATTAAAAGTTGCTATATTGGCAGGAATTATTATTATTAGAGAAGTGAGTTGATCGTCATAGAGCGCAGAAGCCTTGGCATGTTATACTGAGATGCTTCAAGATGAAACCATGACAAAGCAAAAAAAGAAATGAATGATCATTTTACCCTCTGGTAGGTGATAAAGGGATTGTTGTTACTTGTGAAAAAATGTCAAAAACACCATCTGACAAATTAGCTGCCTCAGCACTCCTGGCAGCTTTGCTGTATTATGTGACAAAAACCTATACGGTTGCCATATGTGTGTAAAAGAGTTAAGAGGCCAGGGAATGGCTTATTACAACTCGCAGCATACTTGGGCGTGTCTGTATTCGGAAAAACACCTGAAGAAATTCAATATGCTGGCTGAGATGTTTCTCCTACCCGTTTCATCGCACTCAACTGTAACGGCTGCAAATGTCACAACAGTCAATGAGCTATGGTGAATGGTTAGGAGCTGTCAGCCTCCAATTGTTGCTTTCCTTTGAGCTTGGCGGGTGAAAATTGAGATGGAGGAGAAGGAGGAAAAGAAAAACATGCAGGCTCTTTCAGCCAACTGTCATGCCACTTAAGATTTGTTGAAGGATTTTCACCCAACCATTTCCATCCCATTGTGAAGCAATCAGTATGACACTGAAAGATAATATTATATCCACTTAGAAGCATATTGGCTTCATGCATGTTCGTACATGAAATGAGGCTGGGAAGAGGTGCCTCTGTTTACATTGCTGAGCACTCACTCCCTCTGTTTCTGCATGGACTTGAAGCTCCCCGGCAAAAGCTCCCCGTCTTTGTGTCTTCTACATTCTTTCTCCCAATCTCTTTCATTCTCACCTCCTTTTCTTCCTTTCTCTGTGGATTGCGAGCCAGCTGGTGGGCTAATGGAGGATGCTTTCCTGTGGGGCACCAAAGTGATACTGTTCAGGCGTTCTACAAGCTTAAGCAAAGCTGACACGCTGCTCAAAGGCTGCAGCTCCACAGCAGACCGCGGCCAGACACTGAAAAGGTCTTAAAGGTATGAGAGACGCAGGGAGGCTGCCGCTGTCCTCCCACTGCTGTGATGTGGGAAGCAGGAGTTAAGTCCTTTATTAGAAGTGGCAGGCATTGTCTCCAGTCACCTCGATAATTGCGGCACCACATCAACTGCTATAATCAATTGAGACAGCTGCTGCTGCGGCGTTCAAGTCCATCAGGCAGGCGTGTCACGCTAATTAATGAAATGATAAGGCTAGTGCTTGCAGCATTGCACGAATAACTCCTGAAGGGTCTTCGTGTTTTCAACACAAAATTCATCAGCAAAGCCCAGGTCCCCCCCCTCCCCTTTTCCTGCGTGTCGGCTGTCTGTCCGCAGAGGCCTCGGGGTAAGAAGGGTCACTGGGACGGGCGAGGGGGTCAGTGACAGTGAAAGGGGTCAAATTCCTGGCTGGCAGGGTGGGCTGTGTCAGAGGAGCCATTAGACTTGAGGTTTTTCTGTGTGTTCTAAGTTCCGAGACGTCCACCCTTTTTATTTAGTGGAGCCCGGTGGCACTGACCTCAGACGACCCGGCTGTGGTCATAAGAAGCTGAGACTGATGGCTGTCTCGGGGATCTGCTCTGAGCAGCTGAGCTCAGGGGGGGGGGGCTCAGACTATTGCTCATGGAGCAACGACAAAATGTGAGTATCTAGGCTCTCTACCTCTAGACACGACTGCCAGGGATTAATGAGGGTTTGACATTTCTTGTGAGGCAGCATCCAGACCTTAGTAGCTTTCACACTCGCTTTCCAGTTTGAAGATTCCATCCACGCCTCGCATCTATTGCGTTGGCATATGTGCCATGAGAGGTGACTGGCACGTGGGTTTTTTCACCATATGGCTCCAGTTTGTACTGGGATCTGATATGCGCAGGAAAAACCGATTCATCCGTCGGCGCGAGCTGCCAGCGCTCTGAAATTAACATTAGGTTCTCGATTTATTCCTGGGCTTCGACTGTAAATGTGTTGCAGCTTAACACCCATCCACATTCTTGTGTCATCAACTCTTTTGTGAGCTGCAGCAAAGAGACAGATAGAAATAATTGAAACATGCCAGCTGTCCCCACTCTTTAGCTGTCTTGGCCAGCTTTCCTCTTATCCATTCCCCCATTAACGTCTCTGAGTGATTTGCAAAAACGTTGTCTTGGCTTCCATCTTTGCTGGCTCGGAGATGCAAGAATTAAACGGTGTAAGGGAAAGCCGTTGCAAATTTCTCCTCTGATTTTATTATTAGCACAATGATTCAACACTACGTTGCCCTTCTGTTCCTCCCATACAAAGTAATTTTGTTGAAATCACCCTGACTTTTTTTTTTTTTTTTTGTGACTGAATACCTCCCGGCAATGAAGTGTTGATTGGCATGACTGCAGTTTCCTGTCTTCTGCCAGTATCTGTTATAGCCATCTTTTTCACAGTCGCTCACTCGTGAGCTAAGCCTTGGCTCCTCACAGATTGCTTGTCTAGAGAGGTACAAAAACCTAATCATTGTCAGCTCAACCGTCAAGAACCGGAGAATGTTCTGTCAACCTGAGCCAACAGGAGACGGATCAAAGCAGCTGCATCTTTACATACAGTACTTTGTGAATCCTGATGCATGTCTCTGCACATACGCCGCCTTATTTAAATATCTGTCTCCGCGTGTCATTTTATCAGTGTCCTGACTGTTTATGCTTTGGCAAAAGCATGAAAAGAGTGAACCACAGCATTTACCTAGTAAATGAGAGCACCCAGTGGCCTTTACCTTCCCTTATCCCACAACATCGCCTTGTCAAGTAGGACATTTGCATATTCTCAGATCTAGTCTGCAAAGGCTTTTTGCATATAGTTTCTGTTTCCCTTGTTATTCTTTCCACTGGTCCTGATGTCAGCAGTGAGCAGGTAATTTATAGAACACTCCTATTTGCATGCATAATATTAGTTTTGTTGGCCAAATATTCTCTCGAGCCCTTGTCTTATTCACTGAGTTGAATGTGTTTGTAGATAGCCAGGGATGTGTTTCAAAAGAAGGTTAGATAAGTAATTAAAGCATTTAAAGCATTAAAGCCTAATGCGCTTTTTTTTTTCCTCTTCTTAGTTTCTACATAGTGCGTGTGCAGGGTTATTTTAGTCACAGGGAGGATCCTCGCAATTCTTGGATCATTTCAACTGACCAGTCCTTGTCCAGTTCAGGGGCAAGCCATCCCAGACTGGTCCAAGCCATTCCAAGCTGGGCCATCTGGCATAAAGGCCACATAGGAGCAGATCAGAGCCAGCCCTCCAGATGTTCCACAGGGACAAGCAGGGTCACATGTGAAGGATATCGAAGGCAGGAACAGCTGTGTAGCGACACCGCGTTCACCCTAGATTCCCGGCTGGACACATCAGTCATAACAAGCAAATCCCGGCGGCCTGTTGTCCGTCTGCTACCTCAGTCCCTGCATCCCCTCCCTCTCCACCCCTCCCCGCGTGCAACTCATATCACCGCAAACTAAGGCACGTGTGCTCAGGGCCATGCTCAATTCCCCTGAGTAAGCAGGGATACAGGAACAACTATAAAAAGATCAATACAAGGATGAGATGTCATCTGGTGCGCAGACCTGCCAACACCCCCCCTTGGGAATGTCCCTGTCCCCCCCCCAAGTGCGCTAACCCAGCTAAAGGGAGAGGGGAGCCAACCCCCACTACCGGGCTGCCCTCCAACCTGCCTGACTCACTCGCACCATCTGCTCAGGTTTGCGAGCAAGGCTTCAGGAGCGCAAATCTTCTTTGTACACAGGCTTGTATGGCATTTGTTTCACATGGCTGCCCGTGGCTCGCCCACTGTTCTCCTCAGCTGGCGAGTGCAGAAAAGGTGCACTTCAAGGGCTGACAAAATCAAGAAAAGAATAATGCGGGCTTTGTCCGTTTGCTGTTTTTTTTTTTCTAATGGAGTTGACAGTTCTTTGCATTTTAGGCAGGAGGAATATGCTTTTCGGAAAGCAAAAAAAGACTCGACTCCACTTAGACCTTTTGTGGCACACGTCAGAGATACATTTTTCCCCTCATACCATCTCTGCATGGTACTTTGCTGTCAAAGTCACTTCTGAAAAAAACATACTAATTGTGTTGTAATGGAGTTATTCTGCTTAACAGGAACACAATTTTACCATCAGCTCTTGAACATAGAAGCTAATTCAATTAGTTTCTTTTTTTATAACTTGCAAATATCACTTATCATGGTTCGACTTTTGGGTTGCTAGCTTAAAAGATACAGTTATACCGTACGTTATAGGATATGAGACACTGCTAACTTTTTTTGGGGGGTGTCCACCTTTTGTTGTAGTCATATGTTTGTGTGTGCGTGGCTTAGCCCTCTGAGTGAATTTTAATGAGGGGTCTGAGCAGATACCTCCCTGCCTCCATTAGAGCCAATTAGAATCATCATTAGGATAACCTGGCACTTGCTGTGGCACTGGCATAGTAGCATTGATATAAGAAGCCCCCCTCCATCTCTGAGAGACTTTCCTCCGTATCATTCGCCTTGCATTGTGTCTGAGAGAACCGGTTACCACGGCAACATTGGCCAACTGCGACATTTCGACTGAGGATATTTGCTTCTTCGCCTCTGTTTGTGTGTCTCAGCTTGTCTCTCTGTCTTTGCCTTGAATTTCCCCTTCCTCTTGCAGCAACAACAGCCTCACAATTTAATCCAAGTCCCAGGCCTATATAAGTCAGGAGGTCTATATATGCCTGGACACCGATATTCATTTGAAAATCGTGACATCTTAGCTAGCCCCAGTTCTCCCATAAATGTGAAGGATAAGGGAGGGGGAGCTCAGCAAATAATATCAAATAAAAGCTCTTCTGTCTTTTTATTGGCCTTTTTATGGGTGTTAGGATCCTTGGAAGATTAAGCGGGCCGTTAATATGGACTGGATATTCCATTAGCAGGCTGCATGTTGAGTTCTCACCAGCATGACAGCAGCTCCCAGCTTTTCTCATTGTTTTGTTACTATTGAGAAGGCCTGTGGAGGTTTTTTAATTGAAGCGCTAGTAAGCCTTTTGACTAAAGTACTCCCGCATCTTAGCTCCAGATTAAAGAAACTGTCATCACCACAGGGCTGTCTTCTCCCTCTCTGTCTAGGTTTGATTAAGTGCATGTGCCAATACCTTCTCACTTGGAATAATTTTTTAGAGCAAGTTGGGTTTCGGCGCTTGGTAGGAATTCGCTACATTTGTAGCAAAAATGTGCTTCCCCTGAATCAGTTATTCCTTAAAATCGGCTTCTTTGAGGTTAATTTAGCCTTTTCTCCTAACTCTGACACGTTTACCAAATGGATCATCTTATTTTATTAGGATTCCTAATTCTGTAGAGATTTTTCTTATGTGAAAAGGTCTCACTATGCTGTACTTTCCACAACTTTATTTCCCTGCTTAAATATCACATAATTACAGGGATTAAATTGCAAGTGAAAGTATGAAAAGTTGTTTATTGGAATAATGATTATCAAAGCTTCTTGTGAAAAGACTCCTGATGAATGATAAAGACAAAGTAGGCTAGTTCATGGTGCTTTGCTGCGTCTTCCCGTATCCCCAAAAAGAATAGAAAAGGGGGATGTACGGACACAGTGGTTGAGAGGGCAAGATAAGAGGCCACAATCTCTACTCACATCACAATTGAAACATAATTATTTCATGCCAGATTGTGTGCTCAGCAAAGCCCTGAATGGGTGCCGACATTTAACTTTAATTAGCTGTGATTTATTCATACTGACTGGATCGCGGGAAGAAATTGGATCATCTGATTATAGTCAAGCATGAAAACGACCTGATTAAACACTTAATGGAACCCAGGGAAAGGAAACAAGAGGAACATTGCACAGAGGACACCGGGACAACATTATAAAGGAGGAAATGGGACTTTTTTACATAGTCATTGATGATCGGTGATCAGGTCCACGTCCCCAGTGGCAGGAGTTACAGTCTCCCTGCAGCTGTTCCAGGTGCTCTGGGACTTCATTAGGGAGTCGCTTAACATCTCCACCTCCTGAAGTTGCATCGTTCATTCCAACAGAACCAATGTCCCACGTGTCGCCTTTCTTTTCTTCTCAGGTGTGCCAACGAATGAGAGTCCCAAGTCCCGGACTTGTTCCTCGGCTAAAGTCTCGGGCTTGCAGCGCAGCCAGGAGCTGAGCAGGACCGAGGTGCCCTTTGCACCTCCCGTGCCCAGCCCCACCCCGGCCTCGGCCCCCACGGGCTCCCCTGCCCCTGCAGCAGCGGCAGCCCCCCCAGATCCGCCGAGGTCCCGCCTCCCCACCCCTCCCTCTCTCAGTGTCAAGAAGGAGCAGCAGCCTCCGCCCCCTCTCCCTACCCCGCCCCTCCTGAAGGCACCGCCCCAGCCCCACCCCCCCCACCCAAACTCACACCAGGAGCCCCGCCTCCTCCCGCCCCCACCGCACCACGCCCGGCCCCTCATCAACCACCAGGTGCATCATCCGCTGCAGTACAACAGCCTCCACGACATCAGGTAACCCGGTGCACGCAGTGTCCAGTCCAAGCTGTAGCACGGACACACCCACTCTCAGTGCGTTAGTGGACATTCTAACATCAGACGGCTAATTGGGAGGTGTGAAAAGTCACATGCGGTCTTTTGGTCACTGTCTAACAGAAAAAGAGGGGTAGATAATTATTCAACAATCTACGTGCATAGATCTGCATAGATTCTCTTGTTGAACCTAGTGTTACTAAAAAAGCCACTTCCCCATCAAGTCCGAGGGAGCTCATGATAAAATGACCGCAAAAACTGCCTTCAATGGGAAATTCTGCATTTTTTAGGGCATCAACTGATTTTATGTTGATGTATATTTTCAAACTTGCAACCAACAAAGTTTCCCTGATTTGCAATGTGTATTTTGTATTGCAACTTATTATGATGGCAAATGTTGACCGTATTTTCTTTTTTCTGTTGAATTCACAGCCACCGCGGCAGCCCAGTGGGGCTTCACAAACAACACCTCCCCCCATCCCCTCATCACCACCTCAGTGGCCTCCCATCGTCGGCTCCTACCTTACCTCTGTCCATAGCCAATCTCTCTACCTCACACTATTCCTCCCTACGGAGCCCGGCCCATCGCCATTCGGCCATGTTTGCAACCCCAGCCACACTGCCTCCACCACCGACCTTACCAACCAACAGCTTAGTGGTGCCTGGACACCCCGCCGGCACCCCCTACCCAGGTAAAGCTGAGACCCTCACATGATGGATGAGTAGCCTCATAGCAGTCTCAAACATCTGACACGCAGTATTTTTAAAGGGAACCGCTTTGAGTTCTGCTCCTTTTTTAAAGAAAGTGCTGTAGTAAGCAGTTTCATCTATCATCATTTTTACATTTGTTTATCAAACATACACAGTAAAAGTAACATATTTGTCACAATATTATGTATGTTTGTGTACTTTTAATTTCCCTTAATAATAAGGAGTTCCTCCTCAGTCACATCAAAACTGTGATTCTGAAATTTTGTGTTTATGTTACAGACATGATTATAATAAGACATACATAAATAGTGTGAAAACATTATTACTGGCTTTCAGGTTACAGTTAGTGCGTGTATATATGTATGCATACATATATATATCTATATATATATATAGATATATATTTGTGTGTGTGTGGTGTGTGTGTGTGTGTTCAAATGATCAGAAAATAGTCAGATGCTCACATTTGATTTGATTCTCTGGTAAGTACTCATTTATTACATTTTAACTAAAGATTTAGATATCCAACCTTAGCTTTTTTTATCTCTATTGATGCACTTAGGGTTTAAAAAGGTCTCCTTTATTATTTTCCTAACATTTCAGATTTTTCATTTGTTTTAACCATAGCTTTTACGTGTTGCATCAGACTTTAAAGCTAATCCTTCAATAATGACAGCAAATGAAAGTCACTTCCTTAAGGTTGGTGCGTTCAGTTCGGTCATTTTGTTATGGGTGAAGATACTGGGAAAGAAGTGACTTTTGTCCAGCAGCTGCACAGAAACGTCCATAGACATTTTCAAAGGTCTTGAATAGAAAATGACAAGCAGCTATTGCAGAATCATATGTAATCTTTACTGGAAATAAGTTGTTAAACTATATCAATTATATTCATGGTTGCTGTGAATAGAACCGCAAATTGATACTGAGTTTCTAAGAGAATCCCAAAGTCGTTTTAAGAGGGCTTGAATGACTCACTGGAAGATGTCAGCATACGACTTGAAAACGATTCCGGCTGGAAACATTTTCACAATGCGGAGAGCCACATTTAAGCAGTTTACATATTTTCCCCCTTTAAAGATATTTCTTCAAACATCTATTCAAAAAGTCCATCAGTTCACATCTGTTTTGCTGAATGTTTCTGAGCAAAACAGGTTGATAAAAATAAATGTTTCCAGTAAAGATCAATGTCTCCAGGATATGTGCTAGATATGCCATTTGTGCACTGACTTTCTAATAGAGGGCAAGAGTGTGTGTGTTTTCTGCTGGGATGACTCTTGGTTCTCTCTTGTCTTTAGATACCAGCCTGTTGATATCATTCAACCAACCAATCATGTATTGCCAGCCTCATTCGGGGATTCTTATTGGCACATTGTCACAGGCAACTCTCTTACCACCACCAATGAGTCCCCACGTAGAAAATCCTCACAGCATGAGCTGGAGAAACAGAGAATGCCAGGTGACTATTTTCTTTCTTCTATATTCGTTGTAAAGACTGACTGGGCGCCCGTGCCTTTTTTTTTTTCTTGTGTCCCCCGCTCCCTCCCCCACCCCTTTTTCTTTCTTTCCTTTTTTTGCTTTTTTTTCTTTTTTTTCTTTTTTTCTTTTCTTTGTTTTCATTTTTTTATTTTCTTTTCTTTTTTTTTGGTTTTCCTCGCTCTCCTTTCTTGCAGAGCATGATATCCTGAGGCAGGAGCTGAACAACCGATTCCTGGTTCAAAGTTCAGAGCGGGGCCGGGGGCCGTCCGCCTCGCCACTGGCCCCCGTGTCGCTCCTGAGGGCCGAGTTTCACCAACACCAGCACATGCACCAGCACCAACACACCCACCAGCACACCTTCACGCCCTTCCCCGCCAGTCTGCCCCCGGCCGCCATCCTCACCCCGCCCACCGCACCCCCCATGGTGCGTACCCAAGCCAGAAATGTGAGGATAAGTAAAAAAGAAAAGCTCCCGTAATTTCCCACCAACCTCACCTGTCACCCCTCCAGACTCCTTTTCAATCAGCTCCTCCCTTTTTTCTTCAAAACCAAATTGACCAATTATGTCCCTTAGCTATACAATCCCCTGATTTTAAAGACAATTCTTGCTTCAGTTTGAGTTTTTCTCTTTGCCTTACCTTCGTTTTACCTCAGCAAGAAAGGTCCACCCACTTCCTGTCACCTCCCCTTATACATACCACACTTTAGTGCGTCTATTAGTTTTCCATATACATGCTTTTTGCTCCTTAGGTTGCCAAATACATACTATATATACCTGCATTAACTAAGATATTCCTCTGTTGTGGCATTGTGTTTAAAAGCATATGCACACAGAATGTATCGTACTCTGTAGAAACTGTGTCTAACTCATAGCATGCATGCCAAGAGACTGCTAACCAGATTTAATTACAATTCTTAACCCCATTTTTATATTTCTCATAGATTTTACTTTTAAGTGTTCGCTGATGATCAAAAAGCGGAATAGCCTGAAGGCGGTTTTTCAATTGTTTGCATATGGATGTGTTTTAAATGTGATCATTTGCCTGCACACAAAGAGCAACAAAGGCACCATCAAACAATGTGTGTGTGAGTGCAGATTGTATTTTTCTGTGCAGGTTTTTTCAGTTTGTGCATGTATGTGTGTGTGCTATCCAAGAGCAGCCATCCTTCACAATGACAAATTCAAAGCTCTGCAGCCGGTCAAATGACTTCACTGCAGATAAAGGGAGAATGACATCATTTTAAACTGTTTGATAATGTTTCTAATTGCTTCCGTGCTTTGACTGCCATCAAGTCTTAGAGCGGGGGTGAGAGAGGTGGTTCCTACAGTGCTCTCAGATTAGTATGGAAGAAAAAAGGTTATTATTCATCCATCATATCAAATGCACAGCAATCTCTGGCAGTCATTTCAGATGGATCCCCATTTGTAACTTTGTTGCATTAGTCTAATAGATCTAATCCATCATGTCATGACCTCTGATTTAGAGCCTGTGGTCCCATTAGGGCCCCTCTCTTAGATTATCCCCATTCTGTACATTACAAATCAAAGCTCTGGTATTTATGGCACAGACTCAGATAAGTACAGAGAATGTTAAGATAGTTCTTTAGCCAACACACGGGCAGTTTTCTGGTCTGATATTCATCCCTGACATGGAGGGAATTATGTGCAGTACGCAGCCCTCTCTTTGAAGATGAAAGGGGCGATTTCCACCATTTCCCTAATTCCGGCATTATTTTAGGATTTCAGCCCATAATGTATCCCACCCTCCATCCTTGCTTGTGTTGTTTCAGTGAGATTTTAAACTGACCCTAATGTCTGCAGATGTTGTCTATTGTACTTGTTACCTAACTTGTACTTCTTCCTCTCCCACCCGGCCCTCAGTAACAATGTCTTTTTTTCGTAGAATAAGAATAATGATGATGCTGGAGTTGTTTTAACAGCTTTTGTCATGAAAAGCCAGACTTAGTATTTCCCAGGCGTGTGCTTCCTCTCTCTCTTGTTCTCCTACCTTTTTTTTTTTTCTCCTGCTCTCTCGACGCCCCATGTCATTTAAGCTATGTAACAGCCCTTGGCTAATGGCTGTAATTAATGAAATTATGAAGCCTGTATATTTGTTTATTGCTGTACGCCCTCAAGCAGCTGGCTTGCCAAATGGAAGCAGTGAATGACCGCCTCCTTGTCCCCGACATATCTTTGGACGAGGAATGTCCTTAATTGTTATAAGATGAAATATTAAGTTTTAATTAGCCAAAGCTGTTTGCTATAAAACTGTGACAGCCACGATAAATTATTAAGGCTAGACTTTGTATTTCCTCCTTTTTTCCCTTTTACGCAGCCATAAAAGCGGCCAGAGTCCTAATTCCAGTGTCAGACATGAAACGGGCCGTGCCTTCAGAAATGCAGAGAGGCTGTTTAATGATCTTGGAAGCTGGCTTGGCGTTTCCTCTCAATAGGTTGTCTGTCTTTGAAATGGGCCCATTATCGCCCTCAGACATGGCGGCCAGCACCACTGCTGCCATTTTGTGTGGCGATGTAAAAGGCCCCTTTAGGCCAGAGGGCCCCTGACCCAGAGCGGGCAGCTCCACCAGTGGCTCAGCCAGCCCTGCACGCGCTCCCTCCTCAACCACCCGTGTCGCAGCACTTTCGCGCACAGAGATTGTGATTCATACCCATTCATTTTCCCATTTTATGTTAACCCAAAACATCTGCGGCTGCCAACGGGGCCTAGTGAAAACATTCAGAAAAAGTACCTGCAAATGGTTTGTGTATTTGTGGAATAGGAATAAGTTACTGTCGCTTGTAATTAGCAGTTTTCAAAATAGAGAGCCAGTATTGGCTTGTGAACCCACATACAAAGTCCCCATTCATAGGCTGAGCAACCTCCTCTGTTCTGACTCTCTCTCCTCTCCCTCTCAGCTTTCTGACTACATTCCCATGTGTTCAGGGCCTGATCAGAAATATTTTTGGATATAACCACACGGTTTTTATATGGCAAATTCCAGTCGAAATTATTCAAAAGCGCACGCACAGATTTCTTCATACAATTCAAGCTATGATGGTGGTTTCAATTTCATGCTGAACGGTACTAAATTGGTGCCCAACCATTTCAAATGTCTCAATATAATTTCAGTCAGATTAGGCCAAATGCTCACACTGCTCAAATATTCTGAGTTAATGCACAGACCTGCTCTTTGACTCTCATTACAGGTCTGCTTTTTTAACTATGAAACCAAGCTAAATGCCTCCCTGTTTTATTTACATTACACATACTTTTAAGGCATTAGTTGTTGTTTTTTAAAAAGGAAAAATAAGAAAGGTCCAAGAACTCAAAAGTAAATTGAAATCATATTTTGACTTTTTTCTTTTATTAATGTAAAGTGTCCAAGTTATAAAATGATGTATTTTGTGAGCATGGCCTCCACCCCCAATGTCTGTGAGCTCAATTGGAAAGTCATGAAAGTTGTTTTCATCTTGGCCGCCCGCGGAATTAGCTGTATTGTTAGTGCTTTAACTGCCTATCTGACCATGCTGTTTAATGAAACCCATGACTGGTGCAAGCTAGCTGCTTTACCCTGGGGGTTATTATTATGACTCTCAACCTGCTCATGACCAGTTACAGATGTTGATCATGTGTTTTGCTTTTGTGAAGTAAAAATATGGACATATTCTTATTATGCAAGGCTTTTGTATGAAAGGCCTTTGTTGCCTAATTCTTTTCTTTCTTTTCTCCTCCAGTTCGACAAATACACCCCCAAACTGGACAATCCATTCATCAGACATTCAAATGTAAGTTTCTTTTGTTATCCTGATGTAAATGGTCTGTTTGCATTTGGCAAATCAAATATCTGACATATTTGAATGTTGCCGTGGCTTTGCGTGTGCACATGCTTGAGTCCTGTACGTATCTCTGTATGATTTTTGTCATGTGTCTTTTTGTGTTTCCCATCATCCTCTTTTCTCCCCAGTTCTACCCCTCCTATCCCTCAACCATGCCAGGCATGCCCCCGCTGCTCCCCCACTCAGGACCCTTCAGCTCACTGCAAGGAGCCTTCCAGCCCAAGGTCAGACCCACACCCTGGCCCTCAGCAAAGAAGCTTAAAAACAGGCAGAGAGTAGAAGGAAGCATGTTCACAAAGGGCCTCTGACTATGACAAGCTTTTTCAGCTTGAAAAATTCCCAATGAGATATGAAAGGATGTCATCCTGAGTAAACAACAGCTTTATAGCACAGGTTAGAGAGAGGGGAAACAGCACGTTTTCAGTCCAACCTTCCCAGAGCATCACTGGAAAAGCATACCACACTTATTACACAAGAAGAATATCCATTTATCTTCTTTTTTCTTAGTCAAGCTGTCACAGGTCATGTTATAGAAAACATTATGCCATGTCTGTTATGGAGAGCAGAGCAGAGGAGGTGCAGTGGATGTGAGGAGGTAGGAGGGTGAGAGTATGTCTGGCAGATGCTCAGAGGCTGTGACCCAGAGTAAGCCACCAATCAAAGCTGGCCTAAATCCGCTGGCCTTATTCCCAGTGGGCTCAGTCACGGAGGGGCTCTTTTGTCAAGAGTCCCTCCAGATGGTTCAAGGAAACTCTTATGCATCCAAAGCCCTTGCTAAGTATTCTTGGAGACAAACATGGGGGGTTTCCAGTTTGATCTGCATTGGCTTTATAGCGACAGTAGTTAAGAATTAATGGTCAGTAGCATCACTGAGGAATGGATGTTTGGAAAAATATTTCCTTCACATAAGTCACCGAATCCTAGAATGATTCCTTGAAAAAATATTTTTGCATGTGTTTAACTTGAATTTGTTTGTTGACCATGTATATTTTCTTCCCCTCTCTGTCTCTGTGTCCATCAGGCCTCTAATCCCATTGATGTAGCAGCGCGTCCTGGAGCAGTTCCTCACACACTGCTACAGAAGGATCCACGGGTAAGCATCAGGCAGATCCCATCTCGGCCAGTCTGTCCCTGCTCTCTTTCTTTGCCTGAAATCCACACACCTGGCCTCCATATGCGTGTCAGAGAGACAATGAAAACATTTGCAGAAAAACCTTTTCTTAGGAAAAGGCATTTCTGCTCATATGTCTTTCTCTGAACACTCATATCTAAAGAGTCTCCATTTATACCTATTTGAGCTATTTGTGTTCATTGATAATATTTATCTGTTTGTCCATACAGATAAGTGATCCATTCAGGACATCTGTTCGGGTAAGTAAACTCTTCTTTTTTTTCTTCTCTTCTAATAAAACACTTTGGCCAGGCCACAAAGTCTGGAACCTCAGATTCCTAAACAATTCACAATCAAGCAGATGCAGGGTTTGGCTGCATCTAAAGGGTTAAAGTCAGGAATAGATCTTTTTTTAATCCATTTACTGGTTGAAAATTCTTACAAGTTCCCACTTTGTAGTCTGGCCAGAAAATCTCGATGCCAGAACCCATTTATAGCTCCCCATATCAAAGTCAGCAGGCTAACCCCAGTTTCTCTCTAAATTTTTAGAAACCTGGCAAGTGGTGCGCAGTACATGTCCAGATCGCATGGCAGATCTACCACCACCAGCAGAAAATGAAGGTGCGTGAGTTGGATAATTATATCTTTCAGGAATCTTGCCGACATGTAAAACAGACATATTCAGGTGGTTATTACGGCCTAAATAATGCTAAATACTCTGCGTGGCTGATGTCACAGATGTATTTTAGATGGTTGAATTATCTCCAATCATGCTAATAGTTTAAAAAAGGCCATGTTGCTGGGAAAATTGTGATTCTAAAAACAAGAAGAATGAAACAACCCCTGTCTTCTTCTTTATTGTGTGTTTCTGCAAACTACACAATCCCAATATCCATTACAGTTATTTTCAATAACTCTGTTGCTCGTATAAGAATGAAATTACAAAGCGAATATTAAGGATCCAGCGGCAGAATTAATAGTTCTATAGTGCAATGCAAATGTAAAAATAAGTTCATACCTCCTGTCAGTTACCAGGGCAATGCTACTGGCCTGGTGGTGTCAGTGCTTCTCGGGCCCTGAACCCCCAACAGTAGGGACTTAGTCCTCCTAATCAGCTTACACGTATTTGTTATGTCACAACTGGCCAGAATTGGAGAAATGAAGCCTTTGTCTCTTTTCTTCTCTGATCTTTCTGTCAGCGTAGTCACAGACAAATCCCACTCATCTCTTTTTACTGGAAATGTTATGTGCAGTCATGTGTTGACCTTATTGCCTCTGTCTGTCGGTCCTTGTCTCAATTCCAGCAAATGCAGCTTGACCCCCACAAACTAGATATGAATGGAAAGCTGGACCTCTTCAGTCGGCCCCCTGCCCCAGGAGTGTTCCCGGGGTTCCCATACCCTCATGACTTGGCACGGCCCCTCTTTCCCTCCACGGGTGAGTTAAGTCCGTTAATACTTACCAATCTGCAACTTTCAGACAGACATCTCTGATTTAAGACACTCAAATGGTTCCATTTTTAAAGCCGTCAGATGCCAAAGCTTGCCTTTAAGCAAATCAGGACATTGAAACACAACAAAAAGACACTAATGAAATGGCATCAGCCATTTTTTTCTCTCGCATGGAACATTCACTTAATTATAGTGCTTTAGCAGAAAATGTTTTGCCAGTAAAGAAAGTTGGATTTGTCGATGAATATGCATGACTCTCGGTTAGGTAATTGACTGATTTGCCCCGCTTTGGAGGGCAACAGCAAGGAAGGCGGCCTTTGACTAGTAATTATGCATTGCTTTGTCAGGGAGACTCCTGTAATTGGCTCTTTCATTAACTATTCATGGGATGTGGGTGATGGTAACACTTTTGTAAAAGAGTTACTTACACATTCAAAACTCACCTCGCTAAGGTCCGAATAGATTCAAGCAGAAATATGCAAGAACTGCAATAAACGGATTGAATGAATGGCATATTTTCGCCGTTACTCAGCAGTTTCTCATCTCATCTAGTTTGATTGACATTTCGTATAATTTCTCATTATTTGTTTGTTTTCAATGAAGGGGGCAGTATTATCAATATGCTTCTATAACGTGTTGCATCGGGATTTTTTTGTGGCATAAACAATCCTTTTTTCTTTCTTTTTTTTAAGGCTCCGCCCATCCAGCGCCCTCTCCATATGGCCACGCCCCTCATCCCAGCAGCTTCCTGCCTCCAAGCCATTTGGCAGGTAAGTGTAAGTAACCCCACGTTTACCATTTTTTTACATCTTTATCTTCTCTCTCTCTCGCTGTGCTATCCTCACTGTCTCCCTGTTTTGCATTCATGTTTGAATTTCAGTACAAGCCATCATGGTGTAATTTGACTCATAGAAATGTATAGTCTTGATCTCAGGTTCATTTCAAGGTTAATGTAGAATCCAGTTGGCCACAGCCAGCTGCAGCACTCCTTGAGCAAACTTGTGGTTTACGGTAATGGAGTGTAGCCATTCTACAGTCAGTCAGAATAAGTCATAGTACAACCTAAAATAACTCTTGTCTGGGCTTATTAAAAAAGATGTAGCTTCCAGACCTATATGTCATCCCTGGTTTGTCTGGACTAACTGTATGCAGTGCAGTTTTATGTATGACGCTGTTTTCGTGAGCCCACAAGGAGATTTTTGCTTTGTTTCTTCAGGAAAAAATAAAGTCTTGATTTTAATTGCCTGTGTTTTGTTTTGTTTTTATTTCTGTTCTAATGTTGTATCTGAGGTACTTTTTTGGGTCCAGAGTGGTTAGGTGACTTATTGGAACAAATCAAAGACTCCTTTAATTCCGCTCTTGTGAATGCATTGTAAATGGAGGAGGATAACTGAGACTATTTCCCTATCCAGGGAATTTATGTGTGATGCAGAGGAGATTCTTTACTTCTTGTCATTTCTAAACGTAACAACAGCAATAATAATAACAGCGCCCAGAGCTAAATACTCCAACCTTAATCACTTCATACATTTAGCAATTCTTGATGGAATTTTCACCATGAATAGAAAAACAAGTCAGTTCATGAACGTTTTTCATCTCAATTTGTGTTATTCCTGTAAATGAAGAGACTGTTCTATCGGCCTGATTTGAACATCCCCTAATTCCCCTGTCCTGCACTGGTCCTTTTTCAGCTCCACTCCAAAGAAAGTAAACTAATTTCCCATCAGGCAGTATTTTTACAATTGCCCCAGCAGGGTCGAAGGCACTCAACTCCAGTTAGTGGCAGTGAAATTAGTTCCAGGCAAACTGGGCACTGCAGGATTACCAAGTAAAGAGCTAGCGGGGCAGCCCAAACAAAAACACAGCTCGCTTGTAAGAAAAAAGCTGAGTGGAATGGGTTGGTGTTTGGGGTGAGCACCGTTAACCAGCCCCCCTTTTAGCTAATCCCTGTCTGGCATTTTGCAGATCCATTCAGTCGCTCCAGTTCCTTTGGCGGCCTCGGCAACCTTTCAAGCAGTGCCTTCGGAGGATTAGGCAACCCTTCGCTTGGTAAGCGCTGGCCCTCGCTCCTCCTCCACTGCCCCCATCTCCCTCCAATCTGGCTCCTACGGCCAATAACAGAACAGAGAAGGACCACAGGGGATAGCCAGGAGGGGACAAAAAAAAACTCTTAGCACTAGCTTCTGTGTCAAAACAGCCCTAGTCCAGAGAGGCCCAACAGAGAGAGCACAACACGCACCACAGCAAACCCTCCCTCAGTTTCCACTTGATCCACCAGTGATGCCTCCAACAGACTGGCTTTAATCTGGCTGTGTTCCTGCCAACAGGCGCTCCTAGGTCTGCTGTTTGTGGCTATTCATCTATTAATTATTTGACAAGCTCCTTCTGCATCACCATGAAGGGTTTTATCTTTTCCCTCAGCATCCCTCTCTCTATGCCTTCCTCCCTTTTTCTGCATCCCTCCTGTTTTTGTGTGCCAAATCAGTCACCCTGTTGTGAAAATGGATGTGACTGGAATAGACATGCTGTGGAATGCTCAGGTCTCCCTTGGCTTTTCACAGCTCTCAACTCTAGAGGGCAAATGAGTCTCCCCCGTTCATCCAGAGGAGAAAAGGAGAGAGGAGGAGCTTTAGTCTAAAAGCAAATGAGTAGTGTTTTCCTGTGGTGGGGGGAGCCATTAACCTCTAACTCTTTCACTTAGGAACCTCCAGAGACAAAAACAAAAGCAGCTTTTGTTGGAGTCTTTCTCATGTTATGTGTTCTAAAGAAGGTTTGGTGCCCAATTAACTTACACTGGGTCCCTCGCCTGTCTACTCTTTCCCTTCAGGGTCCAACAGTGTGTTTGGCTCCAAGGAGGGGCCAGGAGGACTGCCCACGTTTGGCAGCCCCCACCACGACACCTGGAACAGACTTAGACGCACACCACCATCCTTCCCCACCCCACCACAGTGGCCCAAAACCGCAGACGCTGAGAGAAGCAGCTCGGCCAACAGCCACGAAAGAGAGCGGGAGAGGGAAAGAGACAGAGAGCGGGAGAGGGAAAGGGAAAGGGAGAAAAGAGATTCATCCATTGGAAAAGAGGAGAAAGAGAAAGACAGGTACGTTGAGACATTGAAAATTTGCTTTTGTCAAGTTGTTTTTTTGAAGGATGTTGGAATAGAAAAATGGAAAGATGCTTTACATATGAAAAAGTATGCATTCTAGCCATTGAAGTCAATAAAATTCAACCCAGATCTTGGCCTAAAATGTTGATTTTGATTTTGATCCTCCGACCACTTGTGAGGAATAACAATATGAATAATCAAGAAGAAAGAGGTATTGAAAGATTGATATACACATATAAGCCATATCAAATTAATGTAATGGTATATAACATTATGTCTTCACAGGGATTCTGTAGATCGCAACCGGCACTCCAATCGTTCATCTCCTGCCTCAGCGCCTGTCAGCTACCAGATCAGCAGCCTGATTCGCTCAAACAGCCAGAATTCAAATGATTCGGGCCGGCATCACAGCGGCAGCGTAGACCGAGTCCGTGAGGCTGAGAAGGAGCTACTGGAGCGCCACAGAGAGTCTTCCACGCTCATCGATGTGAAGGTGAAGGAGAGCCGCTCACCAGGCAAGGAGATGCTGGAGAGGAGACCATCAGAGGACTCCATCAAACCCGCGCAGCGGTCTCCTTCTCCCTACTCCAAGTCGGTGATCAGTGAGCAGGGCCTGAAGATGGCAGGTGGGCCTCTATCCGCTCTGAAGGACAGCGACAGGAAAGAGCCTCCACCCGCAGAGCTCCTCCACAAAGTGAAAAATGACATGAAGATTAAGGAGGAGAGGAAGGAGGAGCAGGAGGTCATGGTGGTGAGTTCAGAGCCACCCCCCCAGCCACCAACCCAAGTGATTTCCACACCCGCCAGCCAGCCAATGAATCCTCACCACCATCACCCACCGCTGTCCCAGCAGCATCCCCTTCCCTCCCCCCGGGGGAGTGACATCCCAGGACCTGGCCTGCATGGTGTCCCCATGGCCCATTCTCTGCCACTTTCTATGAGCGCCATGCCCCAAATGGGCAGCCTCAATGTGCTGGACAGGGCTCGCATGGCCCCCTTCATGGGTGTGAGCCCACTGGCAGGAAGAGAGCGCTTGCCACACACAGCCTTCCCATGGGACCCCCTCCGAGAGGCCTACCGCAACCTGGACCTGCAGCGGCGCATGGACTTCCAGCTCAGGGCCGAGCAAGGACATCGCTTCCCGAACATGTACGAGCAGGAGCGGGCCTACCGGGAAAGGGAGGCACACGACTACTCGCACCACGAGCACCTTCTCGAGGTGCGCAGGGAGCAGGAGAGGATGCGACAGCAGGCTGAGGAGCGAGAGCGCCTCCACCTGAGGGAGGAGCTGGACAGAGCACGTCTCCATCAGCTCCACCAGTCCCCAATGGAGGGACATCTACCCCACATGCCCCCCTTTATGCCTCACCTAGGCGGCATGCCCTACCCAAGACTGAGCCCCTCCACAGGACACAACGGCCCGCTCAACAGAACCCCCCCTACTGCTGCACTAAGTGCACCTCCACCTCTCGTGCCAGCCGGCAGTGCCAGACCTGCCTCGCCCAGGAGGACTACCCCCCTCACCACCCAGGACCCACGGGACTACTCTCCGTCTCGCAACCCCAAAGAAGTAGAGGCTCGGTAGCCTGTTGACATAGGGCAGAAAGTCTTAGTGGGCACACTCACCAGCCCTAACCTTTTATCTGGGATCTCATGTTGAACAAAATGCACTGCTCCTCTCCTGAGAAGAAAGAAACTCCCCAAGGGAAAGGATGTGATTTGTACAAAGTGAGGTTGTGTCAGGCTGAAGAAGCACATACCATGATTTTATTTTTAGTGGACTGGAGGTGTAATGATGTCGGCAAAGAAAACACAAATATGTGTATGTTTATTTCCGACTTAAATATTTGATAATTATTAATATATTAAACTGATACATTTTTTCTGCTTTGTGCTGAAAAGAAAGGCCCTGAAATGAGTTTGTACATTTCCTATCCTTGTTCCATGTATAGATATCATTTCTATGAAGTTTATGTATTTTGTGCTTTAGTCCTGCCTTTTACAATATTTATCCCAGCTGATTGTGAGACATATCCCCTATGATAATGTAAAGACTTGATTTTGGATTAAACCGTCTGTAATTTAACCTCATGGTACCAGGATATCCTCAATGATGACAATGTACATTGCTACATTACAGATTTGTTTTGTTCATTTGTTTGCCTTTGAGATATGCAGATAAATATATATTATGAGGTCTTTGTTCAGTCTCTGTAAAGAAAACTGATGTAAATAACCTGTTGATATTCTTCTCTGCAAGATTACATTGTAAATTTATTAGTCTTTTTAACCATTTGTAGAAAAACAAAATTTAAATGAAACATGTGGAAACACTTGTCTGTTGGATACCGTTATAACGGACAAGTCTGGCCAACGGACAGGAAGTATGAAGGGAGGGTGTTGTAAGGAGACCGAGATGGATCATCTGCAATCTATGCAAAGCAGCACACAACACCCTAATGAAGAAGTCTCCTGGAGGAAGTAACGATACTGGTGAAACTGAGAGAAACTTGGACTAACACATGTTTCCGTGTACCAATAAATTAATTAAACAGTTTTAAAGAGACTTCCAAGTCACAAACTGGACCAGCCCAGGGCAGAAAAGAAGGACACTTTTAGTGGGCAGCAAAAAGACTTTCTCTGTCAACCTTGTGGTGTTGTGCAGTTGTTTTTCTTAGACTCTTGTATACAAAACAAGTAGAGTTTTAGGCGTGAAAAAAAAGGAAAATGAACATTCATGGTTTAAAATGTACGGAATAAAGTTTGGACCTAATGTCAACTATTTCTTGTCTATCTTTCAGCCTGCTATGTTTACTTTACAGTAAATAGTAAATCTGTCTGTGAGCCGAACCAGCTGAGTGGTGTGGGTACATATGGTTGATAGATTTGCCAATAATGCTTCTGCCTCAGCTTTGAGCATTTAGAGTATTTGCTCATCTCATATCAAGCTGTTATGTTGAAATCATAACGGCAACTGACTTGGCTGGCAGAGTAGCCCTAATCCATCAGATCATTGGACCATAATCTGTCAAACATCGGCTGCAGAGCTCTTCAGAAAGGTTCGATATGATTGAGCCGAGGCAATACAGGGAGGGACTAATAGAACATTGATTTTGTATGAAAGCAGGTTTTGAGTGTTTGTGTTGCAGGTAACCGGTATTGACTGGCAGCCCAGCGGCATATTGACCCGTGGTCTGGACTCATTAAGAGCAGCAATGCCTGGGAGGCAAGCTATTGGATGGTGGAAGGGAGGCTCCTCTCTATTCTCGTATGTCTCCTCTCCTCATGCACACCACTCATCAGCTTTTCTAATGAGGCCGGAAGGCACTGTGGAGTGGGCCGCAGAGGGAGTCCTGAGGTGCCCCATCCTGTTATTGACAAGACCTCGACTGTGCTTGCCGCCTGTCCAGAGACAGCCAATTCATCCTGATAATGCTCCAACTACTCATCTGGCTGCTGTGTGCTGTGAAGCTCACCAATCCTGTCCCATGGTAGCAGCCCGTAATGACAGCGTGGATCAAACCATGGCCAGGTCATTAGGGGATGTTATTGAAAATCAATGGCGCTTCTGTGTCTCACACACTCCAGCAGGGTTTTTAAAATGGCTACTTGAAAAGACTGTTTGCCAGAATGTGGCTGGCGTATTGGGAAGACTTAAATCACTATCACTTTCAATTTAGACTCCTGGTAATTGAACCACATATTCCTCCTGCGGGTAGCATCTGTCAGTGGCCAGCCTCACTTTATGCGCTGTGTGCTTGTAGTCCTAATAATCTAGTCAACAACAGGCACTTAACCCATGTAATTCTCATAGAGAGTACACAGAGATTTTTTCCTGTAACTGTTATTTACCAGGCAAGCTTTGGGATAGGAAAAACACACACCTTAAATTTGCCCCAGACTCAATCACTCTGTCCACTGCTGTATCCATTTTGCTCGGGAGTAAGGAACAGCCCTCCGGAGATGAAAAGCTCCATCAATTTCACTCATCGTCTAGCAAGGTCAATTTATTTCAGCACACAGTCCATCATCAGATGGGAATCAATTGACACATTGCCTGGCATATCCAACCGAGCTGGATTATAAGAGTGTCAGCTTCTTTTCTATATTTACTTAATATAATTTACTATTTGATGTGAATGTGTTACTATGACAGCACCGCATGCTTCTATGTCACAAAAAAAGATCTTTTTTTTTTCCATACACATTTCTCCTCTACAATCCCAATTAACAGGATATGGTGGTATCTGAGGTAAGACATTGTCTTATTGTTCCCCTAATCCTCTTCATTTATCTGTGAGAAACCTCAGTGCTGAGGGTTTGGGATTGAATTTTCATGGTCTCGAATGCAGCCAGAAAGCGTTTGGCACAGAGCTCACCCCAGATAAAGCAAGCAGTGGAACAGGCCTAAGGGGCTTTTCTAGAGCACAATGGCAGCTAATAACACTGTGCCAAGCTAATAAGACGGACAACAAATGAATGGTTCAGTCCAAGCTCCTTTTCTCTTTCGCTTCCTCTTCCCCACTGATAAAACGTGTAGAAAAGCGTTTCTGAGCCACTATGTAGTGGCTCCCTCGACTTTTTCCCCCAGTGAGGGCTAATGCATTAGTTCTCATTTGAAGGGTGTTTTGAAATGGAAAATGGTAATGAGACATGGGGCCCCTGCCATGATTACATTTGGACTGCTTGAGCCTTTGCTGGGCCTTGTGATTTGGGAGGCCGTGGCTTCGCACAGAGTTCAAGCCCATCTCTCTGCGGGGGCTGGTAAACCCAGGCGAGAGCCATTCTGAACCACTAAGCTATATCTGAACAGAGGGAATATTGTGAGCGAGCACCGAGTCAAGAGGTTTGGCAGCGAATCCCCGTTACGGCACTTTTTTGTAAAGTGCATGTTGTTTTAACCACCTAAAAAGGCCAGCATCATACATCCTGCATCATGCCATCTTTTTTTAGCCCTCTGTGTCAGTGCAGCGGCAGCTGACAGAAACCAGGCCAGCCACTGGTTAAGGAGCTGACTTGGAAACAGCTAAATGGTGTGAATTCCAGACCCTGGTGACAAAGTGCTGTCTAATGTCTTTGCACCTCTGAACCTATGACAAATATCCCAGATGCCTCACATCGCCATCAATGAGAAACGCTACAGCAGCGAGGGAAATAATACACTGTGAAACACTCACAGAGGAACTTTAGCCGGCATGTGAGACAGGAGGGACTTCGGGAGATTTGTAGGAGATGGAAAAGAAGTTGGTCCAGCACAGCCACCAGCCAAAATAAGTTTTCCACATTGATTCAATTTTGAGAATTTTTCCAGCCTTCAGTTGAAACCTCACAATCTCCCACACTGGCCATATTATGTACACAAGCCATAAAAAAATGAATAACATTTATGCAGCTGGGTGCATCTGGCAGTGATATTCCTCTCATTCAGGGACCCACACGATGGCACTGTGCCGTCACACCACCCTCTCTGTTCTATGTATGGACACCAGACAAGAGAAGACTTAGCAAAGGGGTGGGCGGGATAAAAGGAGGCTCTCTCCAAATCTTTAAATAATTTTTTTTTCTTAAAAAGAAATAAATTCGAGGCAAATTCAAGGCAAATGCGAGGCATACGCAGCTTGTCCAATTTGGCACAGCCAACGCACATGATTAGCCATAGAGACGTTAATCAAAAGTGGCTCAGCATTTGAAGGGGCGGTGAGAGCCACTGCCAGCTGGTGACAACATGGCTTGTGTGCACGGGCCAAGAGTGAAGTTTATTTGAATATGGATCTTGCCGTGACCGTTTTTCTCCAGAGCTCATTTAGCAGAGCGTTCCTGGCTCATCGCTGGGATCGCCTTAGAGCCGTTGGCAACCTTGAAGGCGGAAGTTTTTCCAAGCCTCAGAATAAGAATTACAATCCAGTGCAGCTCCTTTGGTGGTGCGGCATATATTCTGAAGCTTTTAAGCACTTTGACACTTCCAGAGATGTATACCTAGCTCCTGGCATTTATCTCCGAAGATTTATATTCCAATATAAAAATGATGAACCTTTCAACCTCTAATGCAACACATTTAAAAATGAAACATGCTGTCTTTCCATAAATAACCATGGAACTCAACACATTGAGGTTTATTTGTCTATAAACACATTTACCACAAAAAATATATTTATTTAATACTACAAGGATTTGTAAATTATTATTATAATTAATATAAAACTTGGTATAGATCACATTTCCATCGTTGTAGCTATGTTTTCATTGTCATTGGAGTCAGCTGGAATGGATTGAAATGGTGTGATCCATTTTTTTCCAACCGCTCAAGTCACCTCATGACAAAATGCTACCCTTCCATTCCCATTGCAACATAAAACCAACGAAAAAGGTTCTGTCTGTTCCGATTAGTCATCAGATTATTCAAAAATGCTGGAGTGTGACGCAGCCTCACTTTTTTTATTTGAAGTGTGCCCAACATACCACAAGGCATGCATTTTGCATTACGTGGTGATGTAGATAAGTAACAGCACTTTCTTTAATGGAGCATTTTCGGTCGGGCTCTTTTGAGGGAGAGACAGCTTTTTTTCCCACTTTGCTTTGAACTGGAAAGCAACTCACTGCCACCACGAAGAAACCACAGAAAGTATATCGCCACATAAACTAACCATTTTCTCTCTATTTTGTAAATTATTTTTATTTTTACATTACCATTTTGAAAGAAATCGTTGAAGTCTTTTTGTCTGAACATTCCACAATGCTGCACATGGACTGCAGTAAAGACTGCTTATGTCATCATCAAGTTAGAATTATTCCCAGAAAATGGCATTGATAATAACAAAGCTATAATGAGTTGGAAAATGGCAGAGGGATTATGTTCTTCATGAGACTGGTTCCAACTGGACTCCAACTGTAACTCAGCCTTCCAGGCCTGCATTTTCCTCCACCTCTCATGCTTCTTTGGAAATTTCTCTGGCAACAGACATGCTTTGAAATGCTCTTATCTCCTATCTAGGCAGGAGTTCCATACACCAAGATAACAAGCCATATCTTATCTCGCTGTGTTCGTTAATGTCACAGCTTGTACAAGGGGCTTGTTCTCCCACTTGCAATGGGGCTTGCAGAGCGAATTGTTTTCAGATTAGTCAGCGGTGGCCTCTGGAGACCTTGGAGCAAATACAACATGTCTGTCTTGTCCTATGGATGTTTTAATAATAAGACTTTTACATTTTGGCTGCACACTGCTTGCTTGGTCAGCAGCATGAGTCACGCTGATCTACAGTACAGTGTTGCGTCTCACATCAGACGAGCCGGTGATGTAGGCCAAAGCAAGAAAAGCCACTCAAGGCCAGCGGTGTTGCAGGCTGTTTTGGGGATGCTTTATGATATTCCTAAAAGCCTTTGTCTATGATACATCTTGAAACACCTATTCGAGTTTATCAATCAGAGAACACATTGTGGATGGAATGCTTTGTGTGTTCCGCTCTGTCCACGATCATTGTCTGTGACACAAAAGACAAAGCAAAGGTCCATTGGCTTCAGCCATCTGGCTATCTCACACAACCCTTGGCTACACAGTGGCTCACTCGGCGATTGATTGGGGTGTTGAAGGCCAGCTATTTAACACATCAGAACAACAAGTACTGCAATCATGCTGGCTCTTTCTCATGTCTTGTTTCTGGGCCGCTGAAGAATGTCTCTTATCTCTTCCCTTCTGCCTGTTGGTTTAAGCCAGACAGCATATGCCAACATTCCCCCATGTAATAAAGTGTTTTGATTTTGGTGCAACCCTGACAGGCAGAGAGGCCACAGCCATGATATGGGATTTTACCCGAGTGCTGCTTAGCAAGAAACAGGCCCATAAAAAACAATGAATTCACCTTCTGTATTGCAAAAAGGAATTTTCTGTCTCTCTGCTGCTGCGCTGAAGACAGACAGATGAAAATAAAGCCCTATGTTCCATATCATTAAATCCCACTCTCACCTGATTACATTCAGATTACGGTGCCCATTCTTCTCTCATTATTGTTACTTCTAGTGAAACAGGTCTGATAATATGCATTCACTTGCTGGATGCACAACCTGCTCATTCCCATCTCTGAGTCTTTGTTGTCGTCGAATGGTTTTTAAATGAAAGTGTGAGAGTGCTGTAATTATAATTCCAGGGGTATTATGAAATCAAATATCACAATGAATGTAATTTTATTTGCTTGTAATCTCGCTCACCCAGGCTAATAGGCATTTTCAAAGGGCACGCTCAGGGGGTTTAAACAGCAGACCTTCTCTAAATGGAATGGCTGCTCTGCTCTCTTACACTCCAGCTCTGTTCTTTTGTCTTTGATATGCAGGCAAAGAGCTTGACAGTCTGGGAGATGAGGGAAATTCATCAGCCTGTGATCTCCATGCTACTCTGACAAATGAGCGCCTTTGGCTGAGCTGCTGGAGGTATTACTTCTCTGCCCTGCTGGAATCCTGATGAAGCCTCTCTGGGGCTGCTGGTAATGAAGTTAGGGCACAGGATCACAACCTGATGCCGCAAATGACCTTTAATCTGCACACAGGTTGGTCATTTTCCCGTGAGATGACGCAAAACGGTGTTGTTTTTTTTCTTTTTCTATAACATCAAGTGTTTTTTCATTGCGAAGGTCAATTAAAATTCCTCATTCATGTAGGTAAGGAAATGCAGTAGACACTGTTCTGGAACTGCTTCATATTCCAAATTTCCCAGCGATCTATTAACCCTGATGTTTTGGCTATATTCATATTTGGCATCTGTGGTAACTCAGTATGCAATCAGCCCCGAGTCAGTCTTCATTACATCTGAACCAAATGCTCCTCCAAGCACACAATTGCTTGACATTGATTTTACAGATTTCCTCAGTCCATGTAATTCCTCATACAGCATATGGCAAAGATCTTTCCTTCAGGATGTCTGTGCAAAGTAAGATGTTAACAAATTACGTCCACAAAATTCAAATCCCCCTTCGGTTAAATGCTCTCATTTCACCTCCACACTGAGCAGGAAATAGCTGATATTGATTGTGGACATTCCCACTCCACACTGAGCAATCTCAAATCCTCAGTGCTCGCTCTATCCTCTCCAACATGGTTCCCTTTGATTTCGTCTGGCAGCTTCAATGGGACTGAGTTATGATTCCTGGAAAGAACAAGCACTACCCCTTGTGGCTCAGTTGGCCCAGTGCACCATAGATGAATGGCATCTCCAGCTGCTTCTGGGCCCCCTCTGATAAGTTAACCTTGTGATAACATGTTAATGCCCGATTAATGTTGCAGTAATTAGACACAGCTTTTCACACTCAGTTAAGAGGACATCCTCCAGCAATTAGCCCCAGTCACAGAGAGATAATTTCAGGGAGCAAAGCAGAATCACGTTCCTCGGTTCGCCTTCGCTCCCTCTTGGCAACATTAAGGTTTATTTTCTCATTATTTCATTTAATCACTCATTTGATGTTTTATACAGCTGCCATGAGTAATCTTTGATACAATTATGAAATGCTGATTGACACGAGTAGGAGCTTGGGTTTGGATAAGCTGCATTCAATTAGCTGTTGTGACTTTATCATAGGATCAGTGGAGGTTTCACGTTCACAACTGCCTTTAAATATACATAAATGCTGCATTGGAGGTACACTTGTGCGTGTAGGTGTGTGTGTGAGTGTGTGTGTGTGCGTGTGTGCATGGATTACTGAGTATGTGAGTAGCGTGCATGTGCATTTTTTCCAACAGATATCCAACAATGAGGAATGAAGCCATTAGCGAGGCAAGGCCCCTCTGCTCAGTACATCCCCACACTGCCCATTAATAATGCATTGCCAGGGAGTAGATGGTGGTTTGCTCGGATTAGTCCTGCATTAAGGAGTCATTTGCTATTTCTATTAGAGAGACACATTGGTCTATCTGAATGCAAGAAAGATCAGCCCACTTGTTATCTGACTATGAAAGGCCACAGTGAACTACAACTTTGGGGCCTTTCTACATGGCGTCGTAAATGCATATTTTATAGTAAAGTCCACTAAGAAATGAATGTCACTGAGATTACTCAGTCATAGCTAAAGGTCTGCGTAGACAAAATAAGGCATTATTTATTCTGTAAGTGGCACACAGCTTGCTTACACTGTACAATCAGGGTATAAAAACCCATGCAGTGTCAGACTTTCTCTCTAAAAATGCTTATGGAACAGTAATCTGTTCCATAAAAAGGAAAATATACAGTACTTTGCTGCAGTGGAGGAAGAAGCTCTTGGATACCACATAGAAGAAATATATTGCTTGGTGTCTTTTTAAATGACATACTATGTGATCATTTCATCATTACATACGATAAAGAGGTAACGTCCAGATCCAATGGTCTTAATGTTTAGAATTTCTACACAGATGAGGATGGGTTTATTGGTCTTCAACTTGTCTTTTTGATTAAAAGTTCACATTTTGAACTTTTTGGCCTCAAGTTTGATTTAAATCAGTATGTTTTATAGCCGCTGTGGCTTTGTATTCAGATTCACTGTTGAAAAATATCTTTTCCAGGGAAAAAACAATGCATATATATCATCAATAAGTCATAATGCTGCGTAAAGCAATATGCAGACTTTTATCTTTTTCCCCCAAAGCACCTGAGCCTCCAGCTGAAGTTGTCAAACCATCCGTCAAAACAACAGAATGTTGTGCTTAGATAAGCTACTATTTGAGTTTTCACTCCATTACTCATGAAAACAGTGTGAAAATGATCAGAGCAACTGATTTACTGTTAATTCAAGGCGACTCCTGGATAGATTATGAATCCTGCTTTCAGAAAAGATTTCTAACATGCAACAAAAGCTTGTATCCATTAAGCCTTCACATAGCTGGCTCTTTGAAACAAGTGACACATTATTTTCAATTGAGTTACTATTTCACAAGAATAAAAATGTGTAAATTCTTACTCAACACAAGAAAGTTTGTTTGCGATGAACCGGTGACCTGTGTGGGCCTTTTGCCCTTTGAACGGACACAGGGCAAATGGTCAGATTGTTGGTGGGTGGATGATGCATCATTCTTCAGGACAGTGATTGTGAGTGTAGTCCCCACCCCGCCCCCCCCCCTTATTTCTTCATATTTTATTCAAACAGCTAGACTTTCTTCTAAGCTTTTCAAAGAGTAGCTGTAGTATAGATGTCCCAGTTTTCCATTCACTTCCTGCAGACTCTCAGATAAAAGGGCATTTTTATGCTCAAGTCCGTGTACCGACTGACACCCGAAAACAAAGGTGTCTGGTCAAATCTTGGCTGGCGTCTTTATTTGTGGAGTTTGCACGTCACCAAATGCATCTGTGTTTTCTTCCTGAGTATTTAAGCTTCCACCGTGCTTCTTCCTATCTTTATCCTTCCTCTCACCTAATGGCTGGAAGAAGCTGAAGCCCACATCCCATCATTTCCTATTCTTCATAGGAACAAGGAATACAAGCATTCAGCACACTGAAAATTGTTTTATGCTTGTATTTGCTCAATAAAAGGCTCGTATATATTAACAAAGTGGAGATATTAGATTGTGTGACACTGAAAAAAATAATGTGTTTTGAAAGTGCAATCAACCAACGTTGAAATGCTCCTTCTTAGAAGCACTTTGTCGAATATTGTGTCTCCATGACCCTGATAGTGGATGCAGAACAATGAGCCGATACTTCTTTGTTACAGCCATGATTTCAATACAGTTTTCAAAGCGCTTTTGCTTATTTAGCATAAGAAATACTAATTAATTTTTGCGAGCATTGAAAGATGACAAAACAAACAGATAAAAATGGAAAATGTATAATAAATGCTGAGGAACAGATGAATATAAGCTAATGCACACACAAAATATATTCAGCCTTAAATTATGCTTCAGATATTTATTTATTTTTTGTCCCAGCTGAGAAACAATTAATGTCTATTTTTTTCTCATTTGTTTGATTCTATGGTTCCATGAAACACAAGTCAGATGATACCCAGTAAAAAGTTTAATTTATTTTATGGAAATTCTTCACCCATTAATATAGTCTGGTAACCTCTAATTATAGACTTTCTTATAATTTTCACTTCTTTAATCAGAAGCATGGATAGATCCAGGGGTAGGGCCAGGGGCCACACTCTTACAGGCTGAAATGTGATTGGATCTTTACATACATATCTAAATTTCAAACTGCTCTAGGCTAATATAGAGAAAGTGAATGAGAAAAGTAGGAAATACATTTTATGTCTGTAAGAAACTGAGGTTTCAGACAAAACATGAATGCATCTGAGAGGATGATAGGGAGGTTTCCTGTTTTTCCAAAAGTGTGTCTTTTGCATTCAAATTACAAAAAGTATTAATGAGGGAATAGTTGGTCAACTGAGTACCCAAATGTCTGGAAAAAATTAGTGCATGAATGTGGAACAATCCTACTTCTCAAGGTCTCAAAATAAAGGGCTAATTTGCATCATGTGGTCCTTTCTGCGAATGGATCTTTTATGTTTCCTGACAAGATGGGAAGAAGTGGACGAAAATTCATATGTGACTTACTTCCGCTGTCACACTGCAGATGGTACTACATCAACAAAGTGACAAGTTCAAGGCCAGTTGACTTTGATGGATCTTTGGAAAACTGGGCTTCTACATCAGAGTGAAAGGAGTGTAAAACTGACACTGAAATATTTACAACAGAACAAAAGCCAAATTCGGTCTGGAAAAGAGGCAGTCAGTCACTTTAAAGAGAATGGAATCGTGGATATCTCTGAACTTATTGCTGTAAGACATGACATTTGTGCCTGCGAATGTTGAATTTAGAATTAGGATGTATAAAATCCAGCCTCTAAAGAATGTCATTATTCAGGAGTTTCAGCTTTGGGAGGGGAGTGTCTGGAATCCATCTCCTCTATCACCCGATAACACCTGCAGCTGATGACAGGCACCGTTGAGAGGGATATTTCAGGGGCTGTTGCTTGTAAGGAATTAGAGCAAGACCTATTTTAGAAGAAGGCAGATGTGTTTTGAAGGAGGAATAAACATCCAGACAGTGACAGAGCTGTGGGCCAGTCTCCTCTTTGTGGCTGCGGCCTCTGAGAGGGAACATGATTACTCCCAACTGTGCTCCAGTCCTGAATCCAGCCATAAATTCATGACACCCAATGGAAGAAAGTCAGAACCATCAAGGTATGTGCCAGCTGGGCTTCTCTTTGAATGAGGCAGTGCAGGATGTCACATGATGCCACACGCTGTGTCCTCTGCTCCTGCCGGGGGCCCTGCAGAAGATGGAGAAAGCTTTGCTTCTTGTCATGTGTAATGGAAGGGGACTGTGCGTCTGGGCTTTCCCTATTTGTGACTCTTTGGATTTCTTCTATCTGTCCGTGGCAGAAACACAGGCGGAGCACTTGAAGCTCCTTTGGGAAATCCCCTGAGGTTTTGTGGCAGATGTGGCTGAAACCTGGCCGCATCTAGAAGATATTGTTACTGTGGTGATGGATGGGGTAGGAATCCCCATGTGAGAACTGCTGAACATCAGAAAGGTCAGTTCACTGTACCTCATTGGAACATTTGATGACACACATTAGTAACTTACTCCACCTCAGTACTTCAGGAGAGGATACCATATTCCACAAGCTTACAACTAAAATGAATCAGCTCAGGTCACTAATGTACAAATTTTAGTTCCCCTTTCTTAACTTAAGTAAGTCCAAATTAGGCGTCTTTCAGCCTCTGTTCCACTATATTTGAAATGTAATTTTCCTTTTGGAACTTTGCTACATTTGTGTCAAAGCTTGATGTCACAGGGTGAAAAACAGATGAGTGACTGATAATGGATGTTTGAATCTTTGTTCTAAAGCAGATTTAAAAGACTACCATAATAAACATGTGACTGGGTTCAAATCTGTATAAATAGACATTACACATCAATACATTTATTCACAAACTAAATAGGAGTGCATTTCACTGTTCTTCTCTGGGACCACACTTTACATACACACATATGTGACCTGCCTACTTATTCTCCAGTTTGACTACGCATTTTGCATGTATTTGATTAATCAAATTAAATGTGTTCCTATTTGTAAACGTGAGTTTATTCCGTTAATTTACCTATGTCTCACTAAAGAAAATAACCACAGACCAGGTTAAGTTGAGGTGCGTCCGTAGTTAGTTCTGAAGATTGGTTCCTTTCATACTCGAGGTCCAAATCTAATCGTCAGACTCGCATTGGCCCTCCTCCATCAGCTGATGGCCGTTTACGCTGGAGCAGGAAGTGACTCGTTTCCCAATGCTAGCTGGAACATGAGGAGGAGAAGCTGTTTTAGACGTAGCTTCTGGGACAAGACGCCAAACGCTTGACGGTAAAGTAACGTTTTCAGACATTAAATACGTGCGGTATTATTACAGATTACTTTGAACGGAGTGCGCGCGCATTTTTTCTCTTAGACGCCCAAGCTAATGCTAGTTGTCTCGCTAGCTCGGTGTTATTGTCGAAGTTGTCTGTGTTCAAGGGAACTGGTCTGATTTCCCAATACATGTGCTTCTTGAAAGATTGATATATGACTTGTTAAAGGCTGTTACGTTTTTCCGCAGGGCACATTAGGCTTCTAGCTAAATGTAAGATGGAGATTTTAAGCTCAAAATAACCAGCTTTGCCAGGTCTCAGGAGGTTTTCCAGTGAGGGCTTCTAACCAAACCTCATGATAAAATCAATCCAATATATATAACTTCGCCTGCTTGGTAAAATACTCTTCAATTCTAACGTTGTTAATATTTTTGTATTATTCCCCAACACTGTTGTTCATTAGGCAGACGTAAACTTAATATTTCCGGGTGCGTGAGATTTAAAGAACAGCTCAGACTGGCTGCCCAGTGTTTTAAACACAGTGAAGACCTTGCGCAGATTGCCTCTGTACATTATTTGTAAAACGTTATTGATTCTTAATTTGCCACTCTGAGCTCAATTTCCTTTTCAGAACCAGAAAGTTTTAGTATCTGGATGGGATTGAAAAATTGTAAAAACTGGATTAATTAAACTGGATTAATTCATAAATTGACAACATAAGATTAAGCAGTAGTTGATTTCACTTTCTCTTTTTCTCAGTGTTTGTAATTAGTCTATAGTAAAATATCGTGAACCGGTTTAGAAATAACTGTGAACGGTTTTAATTCTTATCAGTCTTTAACTATTTCTGTTTTGATACTTTCTTAGAAAAAGAAAAAAGAAGGGGGTTCAGACATGGAGAGCTTCAGAGGAGGTCGGCCTTGGGGGAAGCTTGTCAAAGTGGATTCCAGTGAAACTGTCCTGCTTTTCAGTAGGGAATGTACGGTGGGCAGAAAGAAAGGTACGTTTGTGGTAGATGCTGAGTAAACAATGCTTTGTCTATATCTTTGTATCCCATGCTGGGGTGGAGATGATTATTTTTTTGGCAGTTTTTTAAATAATCTTAAAGTGGACATGCTGATTAAGAGGAGACGGTCTTGTCAGTGGAGTAGACATGGCTGTCAGTGTCTGGAGCCTTTACAAACACCCCATTGAAAACACAAAGCTTTCTTTAGCGCACCACACTTAGACAGCCCCTTGTGTCGAGAACAAAAGATGTCTATTGACATCATGTGTGTAGAATATTAAGTAGATTTTTTTTGTATGGGTCTTGCTTTAGAAAAGGTTAGGGCTATATATCCCCCTGTGTCTGCTTTGTTGTTGAGAGCTTTTGGGGGTCCACTGTTTTGCAATGCAAAGCCAGGAGGCTCAATAGGTTTACTATGTCTGGGAAATGAAAGATTTGAAGATGTCATGACAACAACGTCTCAGGTACGATGTTGCTCTGTAAAGGTTGAAGACGTCAAGCTATTAAAACTACATTTTGGATCAAATAGATGATGTGTGTGTGGGGGGTATTTTTTGAGCGTAACAATAGTTTTATCTGTGTGTAAATGGTTTGACTCCATTCTTTTTTTTCAGGATGTTATCTATCTTTCCCGGCCAATAAACTCGTCTCAGGGGAGCACTGCAAAATAGTGAAAGATGACAGCTCAGGGCTCGTGTGGCTCGAAGACATGAGGTACCGTCACCCAGGACTTTCTCAGTAGATTGCAACTCATAATGTCTGATATGCTTTTTTCTTAACAGCAAAGCTTACTTTGATCCAAGTTCTGTGGGTGGAAAATAAAAGCCGTGTGTTCATTAAAACTTTTTCCTCTTTTTAGCACTAATGGCACAGTGATCAACATGTCCAAAGTGGTCAGGAGGCAAACTCACATGCTGCAAAATGGTGATGTCATCTACTTTGTATACAGGAAAAGTGAGCCAGAACAAAGTGAGTAGAGCTCTTCTGTGCTGTAAGGATGATAACTGTATGATTTTATGTGAAGGAAAGGTGGTAATTGTTCTCGTCACCCTGTAGACATTGCCTACGTTTTCCATTCAATCAAAATGGAACAAGCTGCTTCACAGGACAGTTATGGTAAATTTCACAGAACTACGGATGATTTAGTGGCACTACTTCTGCTGCATCCTTTGTTATTTTACATTAATATTTCATTTCATTTCAGGCATTGAGAGGCCAGCCCACTGCCCCTCTCATCTTCCAGCCCTGGAGATGTCCCTCTCCGTGGAGCCTGTGATGCTTGCTAAAGCTCCTCGAGATCCAACCCAGGAGGAACCTCAACCCTCCACCTCTGCGTCCCATTTCTGTATTGAATCTCCATCCTCCTCTGCTCCTCTGGAAATCGTTCATCCTTCAGCCCATGGTAGGTCCTCTCCTGCCACACACTTGAATGAGAACATGACTGATCAGGTTGAACATCTTTCTTTGTCCAATTCTTTTGAGATGAGCAAAAAAATGTCTTAAATCCAAACATTATTGCGTAGAGAAAAGTCAGGAATATGCCAAATTAATGTTTTTAATTTAACTGACCCTCACCTGGAATTTTTATTAAAACATCATCTCTCAGGATCACCAATAAAAGCCCCCACTGCACCGTTGCTCCCCAGTACTGAGCAGCGTCAGTGGTCTGATCTCTTCTACCCACGCTGTACTAATTGGCCTCTTCCTTCTTTTCTCAACCTTCCTTCCTTTTGGCTAATCTATCTTACCAGGCAAGGCTATAGATGCAACACCCACAGCAGAACAAGACACAGACAGCCTGGAGCCAGAAAGCAAGAGGAGGAAAACTCATCAAGGTCTCCATCATCAATATTTGTATCATTACTTGATTTCAACCTTTTTCCTCATTTCAGATTGAGTCAGATTTACTATACAAATATAGAGCGTGACATACAGACACTGTTTTTACAGATAAAGAGTACCATTTGGGTTTACCACACACCTCCGATTCACCTAAGGATGGTCCTGGAAAGGTTTTCTCCAAACCAGCTGTGGACGGGACCAAGACAGACAAGATGGAGGAAAGCCTGACATGTGTCATCTGCCAGGACCTGCTGCACGACTGCATCAGGTGAGAAATACATCTCAAATAAATAGCTGTGGATGTTCAAGGGGGGGTGCTTTAGCCTTTTTTTTGTCAGATCTTTGCATGCATGTGGCAAGGCAATAAATGAAGGTACCGAGTGTTTTGGATTTTAGAACAGTTGATTTTTGGTCAGCTTGCAGCCTTGCATGCACGTCTTCTGCGCCGCCTGCTACTCGGGCTGGATGGAGCGCTCGTCTCTTTGCCCCACCTGCCGCTGCCCCGTGGAGAGGATTTGTAAAAACCACGTCCTCAACAACCTGGTGGAGGCCTACCTCATTCAGCACCCAGGTTTGCACACACGAGGATCCTCTACTGGTGTCTGACAAAGACCCAGATTGGACATGATTTAAAAAATGAAAAACCTCTGCAGCATAGATGTATATATCTGAAATGCCATGTGATGGAAAAAGCTGTCCCTGTCCCACAGAGAAGTGTCGCAGTGAGGAGGACCTGAAGAGCATGGACAGCCGAAACAAGATTACTCAGGACATGTTGCAGCCAAAAGTTGAGCGCTCTTTCTCTGACGAGGAGGCCAGCTCGGATTACCTCTACGAGCTCTCTGACAATGACAGCGACTCCTCAGACATCAGGTAAAAAGTTAAACGCCAACATAGCGTGTAGTTTAAGTTGAACGTGTGGTTCAATGCCCACTGTTACAGAAAAACATTCAGAATACCTGCATGATTTGCATATTCCCACGTCAGCTTGTAGAGGGATGATAAAAAATCTTTGTCCTCATGACCAGTCTGTTCAGTCTGAGGCTTTGTCTGAGACTTTGTGTCTTTGACGCCTGCATATAGTCTAAGATGCTGATGGGTTTAATCTGGATTCACTGATTGAGGGAAGCAAGTCCTGGGGTCTCATAATAACACCTGATAGAGGCATTTGCAAAGTGAAACTAATTTATTGTTAGTGTATTCATATTTTTATGTAACATGTAAAAGCTCACACCCAGTCTGATGCATGACCATGCCTACCCTGTCCACATGACAAGTCTCCAGCATTTATAGCTACCAATGAAATTGGTTTTTATATTTGATAGAAAATTATCCTGTCCGTGTGCGCATGTTAAAACATCAGATTGAGCCGTCTGGATGAGGAGTTAAATCTACCGATATATTCTCCCTGTGATTCTGTACCCAGTCAGCCGGTGGTGATGTGCAGACAGTGTCCTGGCTTCAGGAGGAATGCCAGCCAAGTGCTATTTGCCACAAGCTCAAACTACTGGTTCCCCGGTCTGCCAACTCTACCACCTTTGCCTCCACCACCCCCACCACCCAAACCAGTAAGCGAGGAGGATGCAGCAAAGCCCACAGGAGAGCAGCCCTCCACCTCCTCTGATCAGCCATCAGGTAGTAAAGACCTGCAAGCAGACTGGAAGCTCAGTAATCCTACAGACATCTCAATGATACATTGCTTACGTTGTGCATTTTATGGAGGTCTATGTAAAACATTCTAATCTTCCCAAACATCCTCTCAGCAGCACCTGAGGAGTACTGCTGCCCCCCTCAGGGCCGCCATCTCATCTGCTCCTGCTGCCTCATGCCCATGCCAGACAGGCGCTCCGAGTTGGGCAACCAGCAGGTTAATGCTCAGCAATGTGAGTGGTGCAAACACCTGTTAGTCCCTCAGCAAAGGGGTCACGTCTGGGCTGATTGTAGATGATTAAAGGTATGCTGCCAGTAGGAGGCAGATTTCTGAAGATGGTAAGCGTGTTGATAAAGCAGAGCTCAGTGTGCACATTAATCTTTAAGATAAATGTAAATGAAATGTGAACGCTTGTCTTAAGTTTTTGTAGGATTGTCTAATTAATTCATGAGTTTAGTAAAAATGCTGTGTGCCTGCAGGTGCGTTATGTCAGCAGCCTTTCTGTCACATGTACTGGGGCTGCCAGGGGATCGGCTGTCAAGGCTGTCTGGCTCCATTCATCGGTACGTTTCTCTTCTAGCAAAACAGCCTCATGTGGGCTTTTGTCTATAATTAAATGCACTGATTACGTAACGGTGGTCAGTTTCCCTGTTGCAGTTTTAATTACGTTAGTTATACCTGTCATTAGCACACTGATCAACAAGTGAATTAACTGCACATGGAGTTCAAACACAGAGGGTCAAATATTTACATAAAGAGACAAGAGAACGTATCGAGAATCATCTCACACTTCCCAGCCGTTAAAAAATTATTTTATGGTTATGGCAGGAAACACATTTCGCTGTTTTTAAGCTTTTAAACAGCTAACAGAGCTGTGCTGTCGCTGCACACAAAGCTCAGCATCTTTTTGGGCGTTTTCAAATATGTTTAGTTGTGAAAATCCACTGCTCCCTTTTTCAGATATAAATCTGACTGACAAATGCCTGGAAGGTGTGGTGAACAGCAATAGCTACGAGTCAGAGGTCCTCCAGGTAAGCTGTGCTTCCTCGTATATTTATTAATACTCTGCTGTCATTGTGACAGTGGATTAGTTCATTATAACACACTGTTTGTTTAAGTCAGCCAGTCACCTTGCATGACTGAATTACATATTGCTCATCAACACTTTGAATCTGACAAGTAAATATTGATCTATAATCTTTCATTTAAGGAGTTTACTTTGGACGTCCTTCATGCCTGAAAGACAGGGAGTTTGTGTGTATAGATTCATCAGATGATGAGGGGCTTTGTTTTTTTATTCCCGGCTTCCCTCAGAACTACCTGTCCTCCAGAGGGATCTCCTGGAAAGATCTGCTTATAGAGGCTTTGCAAGGATTACAGCAGGGAAACTACATTCTGACAGGTGAGGCCAGATCGAGACTGAAGGCACTTCAGCCTGTGAGTGCTAAACCTCAGTTTTATGAAGGCAGAGAAGCTTTCTAAATGAGACACTGTCACTCTTTCCCATCAGTCTTATTGGCCATCTTTCTCTCTCAGATTGTCGGATCTCGGCAAACACTATTCTATGCTTCTGCTGCGGTCTGCGAGCCTTCAAGGAGCTGGCCTACCAATACAGGCAGAAGATCCCTTCCTCTGAGCTGCCAGGTTCGACTTTTTTTTGCAGTTTCCAAAGTCTAAACTGGTCCTCGAGGCCCGCTGTCCTATAGGTATTAGAAGTGTCCTGCTTCAGGTCGCCCGTTTATGCTAAAATGATCTGTCTGCAAGATCGCTAAGCTCTGCACAAGCCTGTTAATGATGTGCGGTTAATGTTAAAGATGGGAATCAAGCGGGGAAAAGTCTGAAACTTGCAGGACAAAGTTCTTAAGGCACCGACTTTGGGCTCCCCTGTCCTGCACACCATCAGATGTTTCAGTGCTGCCTTTTAGACCTCGTCCAAACGGTGTTGTTTCATGTTTTGCTCCCAGCTGCCGTAACATCACGTCCCGACTGTTACTGGGGACGGAACTGTCGTACGCAGGTGAAGGCTCATCATGCAATGTAAGTCTCATCAGACACAAGGAAAAGCTGTCAGGCCTCACATATCTGCTCTTTACCTATTGCATTTATGGCAGAATGGTAGTTTTAACAAACATTGTGTTCCTTTGTGTAGTATTTATTTATCAATGTTATTAAGACACTGAACAAAAATAGTTTTTTTTCTAGCCTTAAAGCAGAAGTCAGTGGCTTGTTTTCTAGTTTTGGATGGAAATTAGACTAAAGGTTGAAAACCTGTGCTTGTTTTTCACTTCTTTTACCACTAGGAGGAGGCCTTGTCTAAACTATGGGGCACAGGTCCCCAGATATACCCTCCCAAGATCTGTGTTGGGTGTTCCAGGTTCTCTTTTCTTGAAATGTTGGATCTTTTGCACTTATAAGTTCTTTTTTCCCTCCTTTTTCCAGGAAATTCAACCACATATGTGAGCAGACGCGTTTCAAGAGCTGAGGGAGCCGGCTTGCTTGTTTCTTCCTCCAGCTGTGTCAAATGTAGATAACTTCTCATGCACTTGGGCAACACAATCTCCTGAAGTTTTCCTGCGTTCTTTGTAGTTAACTGCCTTATGCAATAACCTAATGCACACGTTACAATCAGTATCAGTTCACAATAGTGATCTCCCTTAATGCAGGGCTGAGTGGAATATTGCTATGCACATTCAGGTTAATCTAAATGTTTTGGCATGTTTGGAAATGGCCCACTTAGTTAAGATGTCAGTAGGGAAATTACTTTATTTAAGGTTATACATGTTGTCTAGGTAAATAATCCCATTTTGATAGAGCAGTTCAGTTTTATACAAGGTGAACTTGCTCGAGGTGCTTCCAGATCTAACTGTCCTTATGGCTGTGGAACTAAAAGGTTGGTTTTCTTTTCATATTAGATAAAGCAGTCTGTACATGGTTTGATTAGACCATGTATGAGCGATCACACATCAACATGTGTGAGCATATTGTTTCACAACTTGGTCCCCGTGAAGTAAACTTAGTTGTCTGATGAAACGCCATAAAGCAGCTGAATATCATTAGATCTGTAGGATGATACGAACAGCAGGTGCAGCATTTTTTAACAAAGACACAAACTGCTGCCCAGATCCAAATGGCTCACTTGAACTAGAAATAGTAAACATCTCACCTCTGAGGATTTTTTTTTCTTTTGTAACTAGGGCATTACTTGGTTCCCAGGCCAGGGCAAAAAGCCACGACAAAGCCCCTCTTGCACGTACTCGGGTAGATTTGTAATCCCATGTGACATTTGTATAGGATTTCACGTCCGTGGGAAGGCGATCAATGTGCAGTAAGGCTGTTAGAAGGCAGAGGAGGCCTCTGTTGAATGCTTTGTTCCAGATAATTACCACCAAGGTAATTGAATGCAGCATATAAGGGACACTTTTTCTGAGCCACGTTGTAACGGTGATGAAACACACAGTGGAATCATGAGAGAGGGGGGAAAATAAAAGTGCACTCAAAGTAACCACTAATGGTTGAATGAGGACGAGTGGCCCAGGCTACAGAGAAGAGTTTTAAATCACGCTTTGTGCCGCACACAAAACAGCTCAGAGAAAAATGCCAATAAAGATGCGCCCGTTCAGGTGTCATTGTGATCTGCCTCCTGTTTGTACCTCAGTTTATCAGCATGTTGGGTTTGGTTGGCTGTTCTATGGCTCCTCAGGGACTCACTGCTGCTGTTCCGTCATTGTACCGTAGGTTAGCCGTGTTCCACAGCTGCATGTTCAATGTTTGAATAGGGAAGAGAAGTCTTTGCACTGACGTTCTACTTAAGACTATCATCGCCCAAGTGTCACAGTCTCCATCTTGCAAATATGGAAATGATTTCAATTTCCTATCTTAAACTTCCACAGATGGTTTCAAGAGGCCTTACATACTGATTTATCAACATATGGTCATCTTTTGTTTTCGTTGGGTCGGGGATATTAGCTTGTAGAAAACACTAGTGATAGCAGAGAATGGAGTAGAGATTATAAATTGGCCTGAAGAGGAATTCAGTGCCATTTTTACTCATAAATGATGGTCATATTTACAGTGTTATGCTAGTTTCCTAGTTGACTTAGAAGAAAATTGTCTGGATCTTATACAACAATGAGGATATTTGCACATACTTCTCTCTAACATTGAAAGGCTTCTTTTCTTTAAGTCTATGAGTTTCTGGTCACAGGTCCTGGGAAGGCTGCCCGTACCCAGAATATGCTTATAAGACTGGCATTTGGTCATTGTTCCTATCATGAAATGATATTAGAATTAAAACAAAAGAACAATGTTGTTGCAAGAAAAAAGGATGTCCTTGACAGTTTGAGAAAATTATGTCAATTTTTGATAATTAGATAAATATATTTTTTGCCATCTTTTTGTGATTGGGTGCTTTTTAGAAAATATATGTAGCTCATATTTTTGTTGCTTTAGAAGTAAATGTTGTGAATGAGCACTTTCCTGGTTCTGCTTGAGTTCATTTGTGGTGTAGACAAGGCGGTTTAGGGGATTGTTTTCCTTTTTTTTTTCATTACTTTTTCATTCATGCTTTGTCCACTCGGCATTCCTTAGCAGCTCAGGCCCTCAGTGAAAGCCTTCTCAACCCCCCCCCCCCCCCTCGATGGAGTGGCTGTGTTTTAATTATTTCCTACAGGAGATCTGCCCACAGTAAGCTAACAACGGCTCCCAGCTGCTCCAATCAAGAATTAGTATTAGAGGCTTTGCAGGAGTGCTTTGCATTCTCTCTGGTGTAAAATGTCTGGGTTTGGGGCGGGTGTTGTTTTGTTGCACACTGCGGGTAAATATTTACTCCCTTTTTCTGCAAAAAGTCTGGACCAAGCTGCTGGAGAGTACAGAATCAGCAGGTTTCATTCTACCTCATCACAGCTTCCTGTAATTTAGGACTTAATGGGCATTGGTCACATTTGGATCTGTTTAAAGAGAAATGCAGCAAGCACGTCTTTCCAAATGAGAGGGTTTAAATCTCTGCTAATGCCCATGAAGTTTATATTCAATGCACTATTAAAAAAAAAAGTTATTCTACATTTTAATCAGCTACTGGTTCTATCACTATAGATTACTAGATACTAGAAATTAGCAGTGGACCGAGAATGATTTTATCTCTTTGCCATATATGTTGTATTAGCAATGCTGAATTTGTCTTAGAAATTCATTTGGTGTGTTTGTTCATGTAAATGCATTAAAAAAAAATGCTATAGCTCAAAGCAAATCCTTTTCTTTCTTTTGGCAGTCACTTTTCAGACTCACTGAAGACCAGGTTGAAAACATTGATCAGTAATCGACGTTTTCAGTCAAATCATGGACACAAGATGTAAATGGGGATCTTTATTAAAACTTTACAGTAACTTACAACAACTTACTTTAAAAACTAAATTAAGTGCTACTTTTCTGTACTACATAATGGTGTATATCAGTACAGTATACATTTAATATTTCCCTTTTATAATCAGTTATCAGCCATTAAGTATACATACACTCAGCTAAACATTTATATATAGATGCATAAAGTTGATCTATGATCTAATACTTTTGGGTAAATGGTCACCGTATAATCATTCATAATTCGTGTCTTCCAAAGAAATTACCACATGAAGAACCACATTAAGAGACAGAAAACTGGCACAAATCATCAGTGAAAGGAATAACAAAACACAAAGTGCATTGGTTGGAGTTGTGTAACTTAATGAACCAGTAAAACAGAAGTGATGGAGTACTCACTGGGGGGAAAAAAAAAATCAGGTTTGCAGTTCTTTTTCTAAAGGCAGTACAACAGTCAGTGCCTCGGTACAATAAGCAGCATATCACATCTTTGTCAAAGTACAATTGTATAAAAAAAATGAAAACAATTTGTCGACAGGACGCTATGGAATGTGGGAATTATTCTGTAAAGGTTGATTTTGGGAAGTAGTTGTATTTTTCACAGTGACACTAATGGAGTTCAGAAAATAGAAAAAACTGCCCTGGCGGAGTCTCTGCTCCCCACCAGCTCACTGCATGGGGTTTGTCACAGAGCAGAGCCCTGCTGACCGCGGGGTGGACAGCGGGGTGGACAGCTGGCTGTCGCTCACCGCCATGGACTCACTGAAGGAGCCTGAAGGGTGTGGACTAACCCCTCCGGACACCTGGCTTCCCCATGGCCTCCACTCTGCTCTGGCCCTCTTGGGGCTGAAGCGGGAGCTCCCTAAAGGAGGCTTCTTACTCTCGAATGTCCCGGTGACCAGTCCATTCTGCACGGCTGAAGCAGAGGTCTGGTCCAGGTGTTCGGCCGAAACCAGTGGCTGCCGGTCCTCCTCCTCGGATATGGCGAACACGGGCACGCTGACGTGATCGCCGTCGCCAGAGAAATCACGCCTCTTCGTGGCCTGGCCGCCGTCGAGCTGGCACTGGAGAGAGGAGGAGGAGCCGGAGCTGGGCTCCGGGCTGGACCCGGGGGGGATCCCCGTCCCTTTCAGGGAGTCTTTGACCTCGGAGAGAAGGCCAAAACAAGGTCCGGTGAAGCGCGAGCGCCGCAGGTTGCTGGTGGAGTTGAGGCGGCGCTGCCTGTGAGCGTGCTGGGTCAGAGGGTAGGAGGCGTTACTGATGGACGAGTCGGACGTTGCGCTGGCGTCGGCTTTGGCCTCCAGGTGACCGTCGGAGAAGACCTTCCTGGTGTCTTCGCCTCGGCATTCAGCCACCAAACTGGATGGAGCCTAAAACAACATTGAGATTCATCTCTAAATGTATAATACAGCATCCTGCAGACATAGACCTGTTATAATGTTGTTAGGATTGGTTTATATTTACCAACTTTTTAGTTTTACTTTATTACTGGATGTCATGTCATTTACCAACGGTTTTGTTCATTTTAAGAATGATGCTCAGACACTGAACTCGTCATGTCTATGGTTGTTCTTCCAAATTCCTCTTCTTTCTATGAGACATTTTACACATGTCTTCATGGACAACACTCTCCCACACACACACACACACACACCCAGGTATTATCAGATCTCAGTGGAATTGGGAGCTGATCTGATCCTGTCAGAGGGATCTGGCCAATAAGACTCGGTTATGTCAAGCCTTCCTTCAGGCCCAGCCAAGGAGGATAAATGTCTATCACACACAGAACTCTGGACTCTTTCTCATAGATATCCTCAGGGAGCTTTGTCAGTTAAGAGCTCAGAATGCTGATGTCCTTACCCATTTTCACTCTGATTGTTTCTCTGGTTCATTCTCAGGCTCCCAATAAAAGAATCGGGTTAACAATAGACATAGCACAGTCTTTACCGACCAGGGATAACATCAAATCACTCTTCAATAACGCTCATGGCCTGACGTCTAAAACCCCCAAAGAGATTCAGGTACTGACGCTGTCCACAAGCTTGGTGAAGGGACTAGAGGAGTTCCAGCTGCACCACTTCTTGTGAAGCTGCGGGAGTGGAGGAAGGAAGTCCTGAAAGGTGCGCACGCTCCACGCTCTCGGCCTGGCGGCGCAGCCCGTGCTTTCCTTAAGGGACCTGGCCCCGGCGGCCGAGGCGTTGGGGTCTGCCGAGGGCCAGTCGCCCGCAGGGCCAGTGTCACTGTGCCGCAGGAAACGATCCCGCTGCTGGAACACACAGAAGCAGAAACACTTAGACACTCTGATACTGAGTGAGTTCAGGCTGAGAGACAGCGCCCACTTACTCCAGTGCAAAAGAAAAGAAATGGATAATATAGTCCACTAAGAGAAAGGCATGTCTTCTGTTTGCTTACCGGTGAAAGTCAGACAAGAATAATCTGGTAACAAGTGCTTTACACTTACATAACTGTCAAATAGGGGTTAACAGTCAAATAGTTTCCCCAAGTACGACAAAAGAAAATCCTTGGGGTGGGGTTATTAGGAGCTGGCAGACTGACGATGTTTTGGCTGCACCTGCCTCAATTCAGCCCCGCACCTGAATGCCTCCCTACGGATTTTGTTGTGCACGATATTAATGGATTAACAGGAAGGAAGTGTGCTGATTGGCTTAGTCAGCTCAGTCACACAGGCAGCCAGCTGAGTGTACAAATCTCATCATTATTTATTAAGTATATTAAAGCTGTCAAGAGAACAGCAGGGGCTTTGGAATGATTTCAGTCACATTTGCTGCTTTTTCTGTGTGCTAGCACACACACACATGCGTACTACCGCAGGTGTCCATTACACACGATTTCATGTTGGGCAGCCGGCAGCGGACAGATAAGAAAAGGTCGCTTTATCATTTCAGATCAGTTGGGTGCTGTTGATCAGGGGAAGCAAAAGGTTTTAGGAGTTGCACCCACCACAGAGATAATCCCTCCCACAGAGTTGTTAGCCTCTAGCTTTGTCTAGACAAGAATTAGAGGTGGGTTTAATCAACATGCTCCTTTGCGGAGGAAGTAGCGTATAAGAACATAATGATCACAAAAAAACAAATATCAACCCTTATGAAATGTGGTTTCAACGACTGGGTTGGAGAGACATCAGTGATCCCTGGGAAAAGCTAAGAATGCAACACTTGATTGGAGCTAATGGAATTAGCTCCGATCTTTTCCTATGGCTCTTTTGAGATGGCAAATTCTTTCAGCAAATGATCGAACTGATTTGAGTGTATGAAAAGTGCAAAACTAGCCTGGATTTAGCATTTTTCCAAAGGCGTTCAGTTCGCTGCCCGGGCAGCATTTCCTAAAAATTCCTTACATGGACGTCTGAATTGAGGACACACTCAGGCAGACCACACACTGTGTGCCTAAGTGTGCATGACACACACACCAACACACCCACACAATTTGAGCTGGGAATCTGGCTCTGCAGATAATGCTCCATTAGCCTAGGCTCCAGAAAAGCCTGCCAGTCCTTCAAAAAGCTGCCAGTTGTTGTATGCCAACTCTTATTCCAATAGTACAAAAGAGAGCAGTGAAAAAAAAGCCTGCTTTTTCAAAGCTCCTCCCATCTTTTAATTATCCCCATTTCCCAATTATGTCCTCATGCTTTCAGTTTTAGACTGTACCTTTCGTCGCCACTATAATAGTATCAGTCATACTGTGAACTCGGTCAGTACAAACCAAAGGGTGAGCTGCCACCTCCAGTGTCCTTTTGTTCTGATGCTCCTTCCACAAAATAACCACCAAACACCAAACCAAAGCGGGCGTTTGAGATTAAATAAGCAATTCCACACCCCACTGTACAGTATAGCTTTGAAGGCCCTACAAGACAGAACATTTTTGTGAAATTAGCCGTCTTCATAATGAGTTCATAGTCCTGTCAGTGCTTACACTCCTATGTTTAACAGGAAGTGTAAAGCACAATTTTCCATTATCCGTCCATGATCTATACCGCTTATTCCCAGTTTAGTGGTGGGGGTCGGAGCCTATTCCAGCCACCAACTTGTGAGAGGTGGGGTACCCCTAGGGGCAATTTAGAGTGTTCAATTGACCTAATACGCATGTTTTTGGACCACGCAGACACGGGGAAAACATGCAAACTTCACACTGAAAAGTCCCGGTTACCCTGGGAGTCGAACCAGGAACCTGCTATGAGGCAACAGTGCTCGGATATCTCATTCAAAACAAAAAATGTTAACTTGCTGATAGTTTGATATAAAAAAGGTTTAAAAAAGATCACAAAAATCCATTCGGAACTTGTTCACAGCTAAACGCCTGCTGAGCACCCGTTATCTTTGACAGCTTGCTGACATGAAAATAGGCCTTACAGTGTGAGGGTAGAGGGAGAACCCGCCTGGGCTAGCAGCCGACGATATGATGAAAACCTCGTCCGCACCGAGGTCCAGTTCAGTCAGACCACTGAAGGAAAGGTCTGCCTCGGCGTTCTGGGAAACGTCATCACCAGCACTGACTGCAGAAACGAAAAAAAGAGAGAAAAACGTCCTAAATTGTCTTCCACAAATGAGTAAGCACTCAGAAAGGATTCACAGAGAGACTCTGAAATGGATTCATCATAGCTCTCACCTGTGAAACTGCATTCATTCTCTTTTTGTTGACCTACGTCAGAGAATGTGGCAATGCGACCCAAATGTTGCATTGCTTTTTCTGCATAAACTCTGTGACTGGGGCACACAGAATGACACTGTTGTCCCCTAAAATTTAAACTACACCCAGAACACTTTGTGGGTTAAGTACCACAACCCACAAATCTGTCAGCATGGGTTCATTCCAATGGTAACAGATTTGTTTGGATTTACCCAGATATATCCCATGTGATTTTACTAAATAAATACATTTTAAAACTCACCCCTCATAGATATATTTTTTCTAGTAAGACACACCTTAAGGAAATGACACAACCACAGTCACTTTATAAAAGCTTGCTTGGATTTCCATTTTAGCTGACAGCAGCATCTCACTTGGAATTAGAAGAGAAGTTGGTTAACCACCGTGGATGAGAAATGACACCATTAAAATAGAAAATCTAATAGCTCGTAATTCAGCTGACAAACGATCTGCCCCACGGTAACCGACATATTACCCAAACCTCAGCTCTTCAGTTTTGAATGGATGCAGAAAACAGCATATCACAGATTTACAAGGAAATTCATATTCATGGTAACATTACTTTAATCATTCCTGAAATTAATTATCAAAAATCTAAGAGCATTTAGTAAAAATTGAAATGAAAGACATCCAATGTGCTCACTGTTGAGCATGTTGAAATAGCTATAAATGCATTATGTTCTCTATAATGTCATTTTACAACATGAAGATGAGTATGTCATTTCATATCAATCCCATGGAAATGCATGTGTGTCTGCGTGTTGTGTGCAACCTCCCGACCTGTGTGTGGTGGGGTGTCGTTGTTGTTGTCCGGCTCTAAGGGCGTTTCCAGCTTGGCCTGATTCTCAGCCATCAGCTGAAGCTCGCTGACCTCGGCACCAGTGTTCTGAACTCCCCCTGGAACCTGAAACACAACGCCATCTACTTTTTTTATGAGATTCACAATGAGCCGGTAGTGCAAACATGGTCATTACAGTGTTAAAGCGGCCATTACCCAGTGGCTCTCAGAGCCACTACACAGCACACATTTATAACAAAAGCACCAGGCATCAATGTAAAGTTATCATGAGCTCAGAGAATGTGAATAGTGAACAAACCACTGAAATGGGACATGCATTTAACTTTTATTAGGCTATAATGAGTGAATCAGTGAATTTAACATATTGAAAATTCTGGATACTTGTTCTTTACAGATTCAGGCAGGATGACCTGCACTGTTTGATGCTTCAGGGGCACTGAAGAAGCCTCAGACCGAACACTGTTGTCCCATCACTGTGGGATATAGTGGATTTGCAGTATTGTCCACAGTGATAATAATCTTGTGCAGTATTGTCAGGTACCTTTATTTATTTTAAATTTGTTTGAGTTCTTTGCACCAGTAGTTTTGATGTGCAAACAGATGGCAAATAAAAACCCTCTCCACCACAGACTTAAAAAAAAGATATACATTGTATTGATGCAAACACTGAGACTCAGTTTTGCATTTCCACTCTACTCATATATCTGTGGTCTGAAATTTTAGAAAAGTTAGGCATTTGATTTTAATAAACAGTGGTTGTTTCAAGTTAAATAGATTGAGTGGGAAACATTAAAGGAAATGTTCAGCGATCCAAGATAAAGCTGTTTTAGACCAATGTCTGACCAACAAATAAGACAAAAACAAGAAGGCAAACAGAGGACAAGAGTCAAAAACAGAGAAAAACAAAGAGGTGAAAGCCACAAAGAACAGAATGCTGATGGAGTTTTTTTGTGTGGCATATTCCACCATGTGGAGATTCAATCTGTGATACAGATAAAAACAACAAGAAAACAAGCTGAAAAGGCTCAAAATATTAACAAGCCATCGGAAACAGTACAAGGCAGCTTATCAATTCCTAATCCAGACTCAAACATCAGCAGCTATTTTCACACTTTGGTGCAGTCACCGTTTCTTCAATGGATTTTTCATCAGGAAAGACGCATCAACTCAATCTGATTTTGATCTGAAATCTGCCACAAAGCATTAACATTCAAATAAAGAAAGTTGTACTGTGCTATACCTGCAGAAGTGTGAAGACTCCATCAATTTTGCCAACATTTAAAGCCCCAACACCAATTAAATGATCCAGAAGTCCTTTTGTGTCTTGTTTTTTCAGAAGGAGGTTGACAAAATAAATTGTCAACCTTATCATTTGCATTGGCATTTAAAATTTACCAGCAAGGTTTGTTTTAAACTGATCAAATGATTCCAGTGGGGAAATAAAATGTCTAAGGAGGCCCACAATTGTACTTCTCCATTTCCCTTAACTGTTGTTTCTGTACCTCAGAGTTGCTGGATGTGCAGGAACCGGCTCTTTTTGGACACAGCTTGGGCCTGGAACACATGAAGAAACAAAATCAATTCAATTCCTAATTGCCTACAGATCTGAGAACAAGCTTTCATGCATCCCCCACAGCTTGTCCCCACGCTGGGCAGCGTTGTTAAAGAATGAAAACCACTGTGGTGTTCACAGCTTGACCATAAATGCAAAAATGGACACCATCCCATTGAGCTGCTCTGAAATGGGATCTTTTTGTCACCATAACCACCTCCAGCTATATTCAGCATAATAGCTCACACATTACTGTGGCTATTTCCACCAAGGAGCCGTTCTGTTGTGGTGCTGAACGATGAAGCAGGCCGCACCACAATCTTGGATTCACGAAAACTTCAGATTCTTCTCTAAACATTCTCACAGAAAATTGCTGCCGAGGCCGTTTTCCTGAAGGCATTTCTCCTTCTGGGTCGCAGACGTATTTACTGCCACTATTCATTTCAAATACAAGGGATCAGAAAATTTGGAGCAGATCTTGAACACAAGCATTCCCCTCCTTCATACCACAGTTTATCCACACAGATTCATGTGGCCGTAGCCCTCAGACTTCCTCCCAACTGAGCAGATTAAAACCACCAACCTGTTTATCATTGTATCTCTGTTGTAAATACGTCTGATGTTTAGGCTTTTGTTCATTTGAACCAGGGAAGGACCCAGAAATGCTTATGCATACAGTCCGCTCTCTCATGAAAAATGACTCTTCCAGTTGACTGAGTTCATTACCTGCCAACCAGTCAACTCAGGGCAATCCCTGCTGTGACTCTCATCTACCTCTGGCTGTTTCCTAACTAGAGGAGACTTTGGACTTAAACTCTGTGCTGCTTAAAACTTGCACGATTCTGCCCGACTTGCCAGGCTGGTTGCCAACGGTTTCTGTGAACTCATTTCGCTTAATAGGGAACAACTGAATAAAAAGGGGGGGGGGGACAGGTACAGAGGCTGCTCGTGAGATTGATGTTTCACGGTAATGCATTTCCTGGCTTCTGTGTGACTCATGTTGTTGTTCTTGCTAATTACACTTTCATTTTATTGGGCACGTGTTTCTAATTTCCCTGCCCCCGATAGAAAAAGATGCTGAGGAGCGGCCGGGCCTGACGGACGGTCTGGAGGCGCTGGGCTGCATTTGAAGTGAACACAGATCACATGAAACCCCCCCCTTACAGAAACCGTAACACAGGAACAACCAGTACAGCTAAACAGCCGGCCTTTTAGACTGGATAGTATTGCAGATTTAACCTGAGTTTACTCTCACTGTCACTGGAGATGGACAAGGGAACAGCTTGTAATTGACACCTTTTGACTGACCGACAATGTTGTTGCTACCAAATTCACATTGAGTGCTACTTCTTCTTGTATTCCCCTATTCTCTTGCTTCGCCCGCCCACTACTTTCATGCGCCTTTATGTTTTGTGCGCTGGAATTGATGCCAGGTGCAGTACCTTGAATGCCCCTCTGTCTGTGGTGAGAAACGGTGGACATCAATGCAACCGAGTTCCAGTCATACCCAACCAATCAAAAAGGGATACCACACCAGGGTGTGAGGCTTTCAGCTGAGTCAACATGAAAGACTTGTGACTGTGTTGGTGCGCGTTTGTGAATCTGTGGGTGTGTGTGGGTGTGTGTGTGCGCATCTGCTGTCGGCCAAGCCCATTTTAAAAATATTGAATTTTTTTCTGGGAAGTATTCCAAGAGGCCTTAATTAAATTTGGTTTATCTTTTCGTTTTTTTTTAAGACAGCAATGAAAAAGGAAATCTGGGTTTCTCGAACATAAATTTTCCCTGGATTATTTTTCATTTTGGACACACAAAGTTAAGTCATCTTTTACCTGAAAATAATGCAGAGAGCACCTGTGAGTATCAAAGCGAAGAAGAGGGCTCCGCTCACAGCGGCCAGCAGAGAGTCCACTTTGCTGCCTGAAGGGGGCGAGGCCCGACGGGCCCCCCCAGGCTCGGTCAAGTTGTAGTAATGGAAGAGGAGAGCAAAGCCCCGTCCCCAGTGGGTGGTGGTGATCAGCTCCATGATGACCTCCACCATCTCCTGGCTTGAGCCAAAAACCAGCTGGCTGCTGGGGGGCCGGTTGGCCCCGCAGAACCTGGAGGAAAAGGTGATGAGGTCTGAGATGTAGAGGACATCGTGGGGGCAGGTGTCGAGCGCAGACTGCTGGGTTTCCGGGCTCACAGCCGGAGTGCTGGTGAACTCCTGGGAAGCTACTGTGGTCTCCTCCACAGCAGCACTGGGGTCTGAACTGGGAATTAGGTCTGTCCTTAAGTGGGCCGAAGAGGCGGAGTTTATGGCCTTGTTGTCACCTGCAGGCCTGGCCCCCGGTACCAGGAGGAGGGACGGCGGTGGAGATGAGGGCGAACCTGCGGACCTTTTGGCAGAATTTGAGACTTTGGCAATCTCCATTTTCGTGGACTGCTCCTGGACCACCACCTGTTTGACCCCCCCATCTCTGAAGGGCTGCTGAGCCTTGGAGGCGCTTTGTGACGCCGGCTCTTCGGAGGAGGTCGCCTCCGCCAAGCTGCCCGGGTTGAACGTCAGATCCTCATCGTTTTCTTCAAAATTGGACGCGGCGGAATACTGAGCGGCGGAATCGTGGCTTTCAAACACGTCAAAGTCAAATATCTCCAGCATGAGCTGGTAGTCGGCGGGCACAACGAACTGCCACACACAGTGTGTCCCAGAGGAGTAGTTGTACGGGAAGCCAGGCGACAGGATGAGGCCTTGCACATCCACCACGTCCACCTTGGCACCACAGTCAAAATACACCTGGAAAGAAAAATGGATACGAGTTGTGAAACCTTAATCTGCTTTCATGCAAAACCAAAAATTAGGCATTTTTATTAAAGTCTATTAAAAGTCTTTTTTTTTTTTTTTTGAATGTATATATATATATATAAAGATATTTTACATGTATAAGCATGGCCAAAGTGAGGGCTGTGGAATCCCTGTAGGCCTAATTATTAGTTACAAATGTCAACCAACATGATCTTTCTTAAATAGGTGATACATCCCAATAAAGGCCACCGAATGAGGACATTTTCTATGTAAAAAACTAACAACAAAGGTAAATATGGTCAGCTTGTGGTCTGCTGGGGCACTTGACTTAAACCATCTTGACATGGAATAACTCAACAATGCTGTGGCCATGTTGTCCTTTTACGGCTGACCCTGGGAAACAAGGGTGTGGGGAGGGAGTGGGGCATTTCTTAAAACATGCAGGCTGTAATTCTTCCCAGGTGTGCACAAACCTTAGGGGAACCTTGGCCCTAAGCTGAGGCAGATGTGTGGTTGGAGCAGGGTGCTGAGGACCAGACCTTTGTAGGGGGGCTGTGTGTTTATGAGCTTTCCTGTTTGCCTCAGCTCTGGACTGTGGGAATGCCCCAGACAGACAGACCCTTCTTTACTAGACAGGTAACAAACCAACAAGCTTAAGCAACAATCGTGCACAGAAGCAGACAGAAATAACAGGAAGATTACTATGCAGCTGCACAAAACAGAGCAGCCTCTTTAATGAAATGCTCAGCTGATTGCTTTTCACCGTTAGTCATTATGATTTTATTATTTAATTTGACCCTTTATGATTAGTGTGCAAGTGGTCTTTCAGGAAAAAAACATTTTCAATAGATTTAAGTCCTCAAAGAAACAAATCTATCCAATCTGAAAGTCAAAAGTCAACTTTAAAGTCTAACTAATGCCCAATTTATGAGAGGAAAAAACTTCTTTAAGCACATACTCCACAAAATGCGACTAAATTGCTTACTACTTTCTTTCCAAACTTAATTAAGTTACATTTCTCTCTGCTCCCTGGCAGCAGGTGGCAAATCTACTTTTAGTACCTCACAGGTGGACGCTTTCTGTCCAGTGAGATCAAATATCTGCCAGAGTGAAAAACAGGGCCACTGTTAGCTCACTGAGGAGCACACGTTAAGTCTGCCGATCAAAGCCCTCCACTGGCTGTCACAGCCGGTGGAAATACTGCACATCACTGTTGAAGACATCTCATCCACACTACAGTACATACAGTCCTGTGCTCAACAAGCTCCCTAAAAATCTTGCTGCAAATCGATTAGAATGAAGCCCAAATCACGTCTGAGCTGACAAAGTTTGAGCACCAAAAACAATGGCAACCCTGAGCCATGAGATGGCATCAGACATGTTTGTCGGCCCGCGCTGCATTTCTACGAAATGCAAAGTGGATGTGTGTGGTTAACCAAGTATGCAACAATTTACCCAGCTTACTACGCTGCATATTTTCCTAATTGCATTTACAAACAGAAGTACCGTTGTCACAGATAATAAACTGACTGTGGCACGAGTGACATTTGATTTAATTACATTCTTGGAGTTATTACTTCTGTGGGGGGAAAAAAAAGAGCTCTGAGAAATGGTTTCTTACTTTATTTACCACTGCTCTAAAATGGCCCTTTTGACCTAACATTTGGAGGCAATTACATTACTGGCTGGCATGCTACACTTGTCCTGTCTACAGACCTACAAGAAATAAATGTGATTCAACCCTGATATTTCAACAGGGTGATTGCCCTTCTTGTTGGGGTTAGAGCGAGTAAGCTAATTTTGGGTTTGGGTTTGCAGCAAGGTTGTGCAATTAGGGAGACAATTTCACATTATTGAGTGGGAAAACTTGGTCACTTTTCAGTCAGAGATAAATAGCTATGTGGAAACAGTTTGGAGTTCAAGCCTTCGGTTTTATCCTTTTTTTTTTGGACCATGACATGAATAAGAAGAAAAATAAGAAGAAAAAAGGGGAAAATCGAAACGCAAGCATAAATGAATGCTGCTTGTAAGAAAACTGTGTCAGGAATTGGACCGCCTCATCTCCCTCACTGGGATGAGGCTGTCGGGAGGTCCCCCGCATCCGTGTATGTACATGCTAGACTACACATGAAAGGACTCCAAAGTGCCACTGTGTTGAATGGAAATGGGGCATTCTTATAATGCCAAACATCTCGGTTCTGTTACATCACAGGCCGCTCCACTGGCAGGCCGCTAATTATTCAAAGATGCCTTTTCTCATGGTGAAACAATGGGCCGCAGTGCTGTTTTAGCGAGCCACTCCACAAATGGGGCGGCCAGATCATATTTTAATGAAGTAATGCTAATAAGGTGCGAGCCGAAAGTTTACATAAGAGCTGAGAGGTCATTATGCCCCTGTTGTGCTGGCTCCCGGGATAGAAGTTGATAAAATAAGCACATAATCATCTGAAATTATTTGCATGGAGGAACACTAGACTGGCTGCCGAGAGACCCTCCAACAAATCACACTGCCATGATAAATCCCTAAATTTAGCGGAAGAAACAGACAAAGGCTCTGATTGTGCTCATTTTTAAGGGATATAAATCTATCATTTATGGTACATACAGATAAAGGCGATTATAACTAGAATAATCTAAATTATAAAATTGATTTTTTTCTAATGATCACAAATTCTCCTTAAACTTTCATGGCAGAAAACAAACAAGTTAGTTTCATAGTCAATAAAGGCGTGAGATAAAAAACTGTACTCCTCTTAAAAGGTTTGGTTTTGTTTGCTTTTTTTTTTAATCACCCAGGCTGGTGACACTGCTGTGAAAACTCTGCAACACGAGCTGCCTTCTGCTGAAATACAGTTAACACACACACACACACACACAGCCTCTCATGCACAACAGACTCAAACTGGCTCATAAACAGGCAGGCAGGCCCCTCAAAAGGGGGCAGGAATCCTCACCAGCCCTGTTTACTACAGGAGAGGAGTGACACCGCCTCACAGGCTTGTGCTATGAGAGGCTGCCTGACAAACCAGGAAAAAAGCTGCAGCTATGTGAGTTTAATAAGATCAGGAGTGGCACTGATTCAATTAGACTAAAAATTCCTTTTTTTTTGTCAGAGTTACACACATGTGCAGGAATGTTTCTGAATATACAAAGCAACACCAACTCACATGACTGTATTTGTTCAATAAAAATATTATTTGTAAGTGTATTACAGGGGTCAAATAATCAGCAATTTAATCTCTGCAAAAATATCTGTATGTTTATTTTTTATGTTGGATTATTTGCACAGTTTCCCACAAAAAAGAGAACATAAATTCCTCGAGGTCATTCTCTACAGCTGTGAAAAGGAGCCAACCCTCGAGTACAGGTTTTATCGCATATCTCCGGCCGGGCTATGCCTCTCCTGGTGGGATCAGTAGGAGCACGCTCAGCCCACATCGGGTTTACAAACAACGGCTGCGGCAGCTTCTGATTAGGTCCAACCCTCCTGCGGGTCAGTCTCGCTGACCCCCGCGGGACTGGATCGGCACTTTTTTGGCCACCGACTGGAAAGCAGGTGACTCAGTGAGCCCAAACATGTCCAATCGTGGTTTCACGTACGGAGCCATTGGGGAGCGTTCACGGTGGCAGACGGGGGTGAGCGGAGCCCCTCGGACGTTCGGTGGTCCTCAAACATGCACATACATGTGGCCGGCTGGGCAGCGATACAAGCGTGTGCAAGCCCTCTTTTCCATGTTTGTGGTGTGAACCCAATTAACATATTTTCTCTAAAAAAGATCTGCTGCAGCTGTGGCTGCTGTGAAGGCCAGGCTGTGGAACCCCGTGATAAAATCTGGACCTTAACTCCACGCGGGCTTGGACCAATTTGGAGAAATCAAGTCGATCTTCAGTGAACTTAGTTTTATGCGCTCAGCTGACCCAGAGCAGTGTGTCCACCTTTTTCTGTAACACTCGCTGCCTGTTTTTGGATAAGTGAATGGATTTAGAGAAAAGGCTCGGATGAAAAGACGGTTTAAGATGTTTTGACTGCTGTCAATACAGCTGTTTTGACCTGGGAAGCGGGCAGATTTGAGAACCCCGGCTTCATTTGCTCTGGCACATTGTGTTTGTAACATTTCTTAGGGATGCATTTGGTGGAGGACGAACCATAAAAACGTTTTAAACTAAGCTTTATCTGACACACAGGGCACACGGGGTTTGCAGCTTCGTTCATTACCTTATCCTTTTCTAGGATCAACAATGGAAAAAGTGAGGCCCAACCAGGAAAATCCCGGAATTCCTGGCCCAGGATGACCTGACCTGTAGTCGAGACCAGGGGTGTTAGATGAGATGCATCATGAGACACTTCTCGAATGCTGCGTTCCCAGAACTGTTAAAGCAGACGTAAATCTGGGCAAGGAGCTTTTGCACATTACAGGGCAGGAAACATGGCAGATTAAGACAGTTGTTAAACTCGTAGAATTAGGTTGCGAAACCAAAACAAACTGAGCGCTGCTCTCTGGTCCGAGACACAGAGTCGAGTCCTCTGAGGATGCTGATGATTGCAGACGGGCTAAAGTAATGCTGTCTAACAGGGTAGGAAAATAACTGATTTTAAATTACAAAGGCAGATTAAACACTTCAACCCCCAGCTGTGGACTGTGTCATCTACCCTGTTAACATGCAATGTGTATATAACTCACATCTAAATAGAAAAGACATTAGTTTATTTGCAGTTTTCAATATTTAATACAGGTTAAGAGGCATCGTTTTGGCCTCTTTTGTATTAGCACCATACAAACTGTCCAAGCTATGTGACCTGGTACCTGCACGGCTGGACCTGAAAAGATCAATCTAGACTACTATTTTTCCTTTAGGTTACAAAACTAAAAGGGGAAACACAAAGCGCTGTTATCTAAAGGATTTAAGAAATGCCCACTGCTGCTCTCTGACACAAGATGATATGTTTATCTGTCAGCAGATATAAAAAGAAAAGAACAAAACAAAGATCAAACTTGCTCTTCTGCAGCTACAGAGCAAAACTGTGGAGTGACAGGCTTTGATGCCTCTGTTCCACTGAGAGGGGATAGAATCAATTCCAAGCCTGCTTCTGCTGTTCCGAAAAATCAACTTAATACAAAAAGAGAGCCGAGGACAAAGCCATCATTTACTGTGCCCCGTGAGGCAGATAATTAGAAAGATAGAGAGCATCCTATATACAGAAACTAAAGCTGAAGGTGCTGACAATACAAAATGCCGAGGGCTTTTGTCTGGGTTCAAAATTGGGCTGCTAAGAAGACACTCTCCTTCTGTCCTCAGAAATATGTGTCAAGAGTAAAACACCGTGAATCACCCAACAGCCAACATTTTACAGACACCAGAGTCAGTCCACGCTTCCATCACAAAGGGTGAGAAGATAAATTAGTAGAGATGCAGTGTTTTCTGAGTCACTACGGTTAGGAACGGGGACCAGTCCTGTTTAAAGATGCCCCTTTACAGGTACCTGAGGAAGCTCTGTTCATCTCAGTCACATGCATTTATCTTTCAGATACAATCCACCCCGTTAACGTCCTAAAGCCTCCACACACTCCTGCATCAGAGCAGCTCCTACATCACCAACAATCAACTCCAAGGAGCCAGCAGACAACCTGAGTCTAATTAACCCGACAGGGGCCTTTGACTGGACCACATGGGAGGCCCAAATACTTCCAACAGTCTGAGTGAATGCAGTCCTGTTCATCCCAGAAAAAAAAAAAAAACATTGTGCTCGGGATTACATTCTGAATGAGTTTGACCATTAAAACAGAAGGCGAGCACGCTGCCAATGTGGTTCTCATTTTCAGCCGCCTGGACTCTGCATGCCATTCCACTCTGTGAAGTCCACTTCCATCAAAACATGCCGAAGCACCCCTGAAACTGGACGTCTGAGAGCGCAAGACCAGTGCTCAGTGTGTTTAAGCAAACAACCCCAAAGGTCCAGGACTTCTTCTGTGAATGGTGAAGTGGCGGAGCGCAAACCGGCCGCATGCAGTGTGGGTAAACAAGTCTGCTGGCGGGTACTGACAGCAAACTGTCAGATCCAACACAGGGGGACACGTTAACTAACAACACGCGTTGCAAAACTCGGAGCAAACTTTGCGTCTCAACTTCCACCCCGAGCCTTCAAAAGAAATGTATCAATATGTTGTCTGTTCTGGCAACAAAACGAAACAAAAAAAAGTTGGAAACAAACACATAACGCACAAGCAAAGCCATGCTCCACTTCCAACAGAGTCCATGCAAACAGCTTAGATTTACGCCCAATAATGAGGGTTTGTAAATTCTAATGCTAGTTGTTGGATGTTTTCGATGCGGACGGCGAAATGTTGCACAACAAATAGCTCCTAAATGTCCATTTCAGTCCGCACATCCCCTCATGCAATCGCCAGGTTGTTGTTGTTTTTTTCTTTTTTGTTTTTTTACTGGCGTAAAGCATTTAAATGAAATGTGTATCCGGAGCACGCGATCTTTTATTTATCAGACGTGCGCCGAAACGATTAAAAGCGCATATTTTTTCTCGGTTCGAGTATCTTAGGTCGGAAAATGCTGCTCCCAGGCAAGAAACTGTTAAAAGTAGAAAGTTCTTCCAAGGGAGTCCGCGGCTTGGTTCCGTCCATACATGTGAGCACGACACTCAGCGACGCGGAGCAGACTCCGGTAGTTTTTGTTTTTCTCTGCAGCCACCAAATGTCAACTTACCTTCTGTGCGACGCATCCCATCACGAAGAGTAGGTATGCTGTCGTGAAAGAATGCGCCCCAAGCGACGCAACGCAATTCATTTTCACTTAATTGTTGTTGCTCTTTGACGCGCCGCGCTGAGAGCAGTGTCCCGCTCCTCCGCTTCCCTCTCGCTCACCTGAGGGGTCGGGGGCGCGCTTCCAGAGTTCACGGGCGAACACGAACGCAGCACCCCACGGGCTCTCTGATTTCTTGACACCAACATTACTCTATCAGGCTCTTTTCAAACTTTTAAAACAATAATAGACCGTCTCCGGTCAGTCTAAATCATGAAGATTTGAAAAAAAAAAAAACTTAGTATCAATCTATCTATTGTCTCATTAATAGTTTAAATTCAATTATGTTATTGAGCTAATTATTCCTCCCACATACAGTTTAGATAAACAAAAAAATGTTGATTCGGTCAAATGATCGAAACTCTTACTTTTTGTTTGTTATTTACTACTTTTTGCCTAACTATAATTAGTCATGTAGAGACCATGTCAGAGACACGTTGAGAGTTTGTATAAGAATAGAAAACAGTGACTGTATGCCCCTAACAGAAAAAAGAAAGAAAAAAAGCTGTTGCTGCCACTTTTGTCATTTAAAGTAGCGTATGCCCATTTTTTATTAACAAAACAAAACAAACAAACAAACAAACAAACACAAGAATATCCAATTAGACTCGTGTTTCGGAATCATCACATCCCAAATACTCAATTAAATCTGTCAACACTACCTTTGTCAAACATTAAATTAGGTGGATCCGAATATTATTCAAAGTATTGGTCTGATAAGTAATCTCATATCTCTTAAATTATATGTAGTAATAAGATAATTTTGTTGTCATTTTAAACTAACGTGTTAAATTGCGTAAAAATGGGGGGGATCTTTTCAACATGCCATGTCATTCCTGGATTCACCAATAGATGGCGCCAAAGCCTTCCTGCCTTAAACCTTAGTCATGCATCTTTGAGGAAATTTGTATTCAATTTTTCAAGCGCCAACAATTAATTGACATCACGGATAGATGTGGGTATACCTGAACTTGTCCTTACCATATTAATTTAAAATATTTATTTTCTATTTCCAGAAAAATTACACCTATGCTTTGTTGCATCCCTCTTATATAGATATGTCTAAATGCTAGCCTCACTGCAGGTCCAGCCAAATAATGCCATAAAATGGCATTAGTCTTGAACTTCTAATGAGCGTCTTTGACTATTTGTCAGCATTGCAATAAATCAGAGACCTTGGAGGGAACTTCTAGCACCTGGCAGCTTTTTGTTCTCTGCTCAATATTTTTGGGTGTACTGTACTGTCAGCAATATGAGATACTGCAGCTATAATGCATGCAAAATCAATCTTTTTTTCAGTGACACTTCTATCTTAAAGCTAGTTTATCTGAGATATATAGTGTGATATCCATGAAAACAATATCAATAAACAGAGTGGACATCCCCATAAAGTCAAACATATTTTTTAATACAATGTCAGTAACACCTTTATGGTATGGATAACGATTCCCCTGAAAAACATGGGAAAAGGACAACTTCTCAGATTGTATTTTGCATGACAGAATAAAATACTTGCTTCTCATGAATAAAGATTAAGATTTCTAAAGTATGATTATAAAATCTTTGCAATACAAACACTGTGTGTCATATTATACTTTCTACTTTGCCTGATTTCACAATTGGACATGTAGAACTATGCCCATCAACTTTTTAAATTTTTATTTGTAGCACCTAATTGTAGCAACTAATTTTCGTGTGATTTTTTTTAACGAAGCCACTGTAGCCTTGTTAAAATTATTTTTTGTAAAATCAAATTTAATCTTATTACACATAGAGGTGGCTTGATAGAATTATGTCATTATTATTATACTTTATTAACCGTTTGGCCTAAAGCTCCTAAACTGGCACCAGATGTGAAAAGGTGAGGAAAACACATGTGGAGATACTGGTTAACTGACAGAGTGCTACATCTGACAGCAAGCATAGCATTTGACTTCGTTCGCCAGAAACTGTGTCCGTTCCATATTATGGGTCGTGTAATAAATGCAGCAGTGTTACATACAGTATATTGCTAAATCTTGGACAATGTCTTCAATATATTAGACTATTTAAATGAAAAATAATGTACATTTTGACAACGTTTACTGGTTACTTGACAGGCAAAGTTTTCTTTTTACCATATGGCACATTCTTCGTGCCTTATGTTTCTGGACGGATAGATAAAGGGACGGAACCTAAACAGCCACGTAGTAGTAGAAGAAGCTCGCGAAAAACGGGTGAGTATTTATTATTTGCGTGACATTTAGCGTTGCTGTCACTTTGCAATTAACAAGTGAGGGGTCTCATACACTACCAAGACAATTATACATTTGTTTAATGGGTTGACTTCTTTTAAAAACAGTCATTTCATTGGGGAAAACGAAACTAGCTAGCGACTTAGCAATGATAGCTTTTCGTCGAAACACACCTAGCTGCTACATTAGCATTGCTAGCTGGTGTTAGCCACCTACCATTATGTCTTTCAGTTGCCAATGGATGGAGAGGGAGAGCTAACAAATCGACCAAACAAAAAACCATGAAAAAACATTTTATTCACGTCTATTTATTACCGTTGTGATACGGAAAGCTGACTCCCCTCGGAGTCTGGCAACACATTCAAGTGGCAAAGTCTTTCATCAGTCAGAAATTATGTAGAAGCTGTCAATAAAAAATATGCTATGGTGCACGACCAGGGCGCATCCGACACAAGTAATTTAAAAGTCAAATGAAGCAAGCTGGAGTCGGCCAGCCTTACAGTGAACAGGTTTTACCCCCACTGCCATTCAAACTCGTGGATTTAGATGTCAGCTGATTGATTGGGCGTATCTCTTAAATAAGAGAAGATTGCTTCCATTTATTTCGAAATAAGCAAGCGTGAGTGATTTATCCTTAGATTTGTTCACCGTTATCTCTTAAAGCTATTAAAGCTATATATAACTCAACACAATCCCATTACCCATCGAGCAAGCTTGTTAGCGATTGACTGTAGCTTATATTTTTAAAGCAGGCTATGTTGTTACGTAACATCGTTAGGATCCACGACAGGACATTGGTGAGAAGCTGCTAAATCTCCTGTGATGCATATTGATTTTTTTCCACTTTCTCTCCCCAGTGGTTTATGTTTATCGGAGCCCCTGGGTACTGGCAGTCCTCCTCGGCAAAAAATGGCTATATAAGACATTCAATCCAAAAAAGCACCAACAGATCTGTGGCTGTTAATTTTCTTAATGGAAGTGGACACAGGCCAGTCAGAGACAGCTCAGATAGAGTCCCTTTCTTGTGGTGATGACAACGTTTTGAAAAACTCCAAAGAGGCTCAAGCTCCCATCATGGAATGCGAAACACAATTGAGACAAGGGCTGGACAACACTCATAACACAAAGAATATCCATAATGGTGAGTGCAAACTTTGTTTTATCTGCAGCTGGCTAAGAATTGTACATATTAACGTGACACCGACCTCCGTTTTCTGCCAAGGCAATAGATAAGGTCCAGTTGTGAATTTAAGGGAGTCAAATCTGAAGTAGCATTTCCATTAGATATTACCTGTGCTGCAAACAGGCATTGCATTTGTAAAAAAATGTACACTTGGTTCTAATTCTGCACTTTGATATGCAAACCTCTGTCCCCGTAGGCACATAACTCTATCCTTCCTGTAAAACACATATCACCATGCATGACCTGTTTTAGTGGTTCCTGCAAAGGCTGATACTTCACATTGTTCCATGGTCCACAGCTCTTTGAACTAACATGTTAAATAGCTGAACAGAATTCTAATTAGTCATCATTTGGACAGCTGTGTTTACAATTTGCCATGAGCAAGCCTCAGAGGAGAATAAACTGATGAAAATGTATGTTGTGGTTTTAAATGAGGGACTTCACAAAAGATTAACAAGAAAACCTTTTGTCAAAAGGGGCTTCTGAGTCTGAATAATCTTTCCTTGACCCATGTGTTCATTTTGATGTACTAGAATTTAAAAGATTAGCCTTTCAGTGGCTGTTTGGCCTTGAGATATGTTTATGGATATTGTGCTACTTTATTCTCCTCATTTGAAATCTTATGGAAACCTTTTTTTCCAATTTTAACAAAAGGTCTTTGTCAGTATGTAGGTTTAAGATTAATTAATTACACCATGTGTAAAAACTGAACACATGCAAAACTCCTTTCACATCTAAAAGATGTTTGCCTAATTTTGATGGAACATTTATTACACGTGTCAATGTTCTATATATAGAAAGTAGAAATGTGAGTCACATGTTCCAGATCTACACCGTCTACCCCAACAAGCTTTTACAAAATGTGTTTTTCACTTATCTGAACAAATCTCTTCCAGTGACTGATGAAACATGTGCAGAGTGAAGTATTTATATGCCAAGTTACAGTTCATAATGCAAAACTGAGAGACCCAATAGATTTTCAAGCCTTTTTTTAAAAATAGTATGTACATATTACTCTTAACAAAGAAGCATTTTTAAGCTGAAGGAATGTTTTTGTGTTACCTTTGTTGCTTGAGATATTGTTGCTAGACTGAGTTGCCAAGCCAGTTTGCCAGGAGAGTTACAGCCACCGGCTAATTGTCGGGATACTATCATAGCTTACTTTCACGTTCCTGAAGGCTTCAACCCCCTTTTTTTCCCCCAGGTCCTGCCACCTCAGATATGATGCCAAATGGAAATGGAGTATTAGCTGGCTTCAGCGCTGCAGGGGACACTCTTATTAATGGGCCCCTGCCTCCAACAGCACCTCCCCAGAGCACCAGCTCCCCCGTCAACTCGCAGACCCAAGAGCCCTCCCCAGGTGTGGCTGCTTATCCACCCATGATGCTAGAGAAGTCTGAGGGGGCTAGTGCTGAGGTCACGGTTCACACGGGTGATGCTTTGCAGTCGCTCAGGCTCAGTATGCCTATGCAGGAGACTGAACTGTGTAAGCATACAATTATATGGAGTGAATGCCCCCTCATTAACCCTCTGTATGCTAACTTGTTTTCTTTATGTGGAATGTGAATATATTTCTGTAACCCCTGTGTCTGAGAAAGTTTCAGAGGGAATCTCTTTTGGCTGTTTGAGTCTCCCGTCTTTCTAAAACTCCCTTGGATAGTTGATTGCTTGGTTCTGATTTGGTGTGGGTGCTTCACTTGCAACACTGTGTGGGCTAATGATTGTGTTTTGGAGCTAATCTGTTTTCTATTTGATCTTTTCTGTGGTGTTTTAAATTGAGGCTTTTATTCACTGCCATGTCATTGTGATTTGGTTTGTTTTCACATTCTAACTGTAAAACATGATGGAAACCCAAATTATTTCAATATCTGTTAATTAATTCATTGCAGATTTATATAGTTTCAGTTTGACTAATTTGTGTAAAATTATTATCTGAAATCTGGGTTTGCACTCTTCTGTCGTGTGTTCGGGTGGTTTGTATTATTGGTGACCATTTTTTTAGTTCGGTGTGACATGTCATCCTTCAGCTAACCAGAAGCCTTCCCTGGAGATGGAGAATGAGGAAAAGATTCGCCTTGAAGCTCGCCGTCGTCTGGAAGAGCAACTCAAACAATACAGAGTGCAGCGGCATAAGGAAAGGGTAAGTTCATACATTTTCTGTGAAACTTGTTTTAGCCATGCACCATTTTTAGTTGTATAGACATATACACATATGCATTTTCTTATTTTCAGTCTCATCGGTCGGCTGTCAAAAACAGACCGTTCAGTACTCTAGATCCAGAACTCATGCTCCATCCTGAGGCACTTCCACGGGCAAACACTTTAGCTATGACAAAGGAATATTCTTTCCTGAGGACCAGCGTTCCACGAGGCCCCAAACTCGGTAGCCTGGGTATTCCCCCTTCCAAGGAGAGGAAGTCCAGGTCACCTCGCCCCAGTAAGATCCACTCGTTGGCTGACTACAAGTCCCCTGATAGTGATGCTGGTGGAGGAGGTGGAGGAGGGGGTGTGAAGACCGCAGATAACACCCGCAGTTCCCTACAGTCTATTAGCTCTGTGTCCACGCTATCTGAGGTCAGTGTGATGTCAGAGTGCAGTTCCTGTGAGACGGAGGAGCAGCCCAGCACCTCACTCCAAGTCACTGACAACATGTCAGAAATCGATGGCAGTGAATCTGGAGCGCGGCCGGGGAATGATGGGAACGACAGTGACAGCTCCTCGTACAGCAGCGTGTCCACCAGGGGGGCCTACGGCATGCTCTCGGCCGCAGTGGAAAGGCAGCAGGGGCCTTACACAGTGGAGGGGAGGGAGATTTCCCCGGAGGCCATGGGCCAGTTTCCGTCCCTACAGGAGGTGCTGCAGGCGGCCAGTGAAGAGCAGCACCTGCTGGAGATGGAGCAGGGCAGGGAGGGCACGGCCGAACCCCGCAGCCGCAGGGACAGTTTCTCCAGCAGGTAATTTCTGTCCTCTATTTCAGATAAACCACACGGGGGGTATCCTAGTTTGAACTTGTGAGTGAGAGGCCCATTTGCGCTCATGTTCGTGTTCATTTCAGCGTTTCTCTGGAGAGTTCTGTGATGGGACATGATGAAATGCTCCAGGTGCTGAAGGAGAAAATGAGACTTGAGGGTCAGCTGGAATCCCTGTCGTCTGAGGCTAATCAGGTGATGGAGGGATTTTGATTATTGCTTTTTTTAAAGCTAAATTGGGGGATAGCTTAATGGCTTACCCATCCAATTATTGTTCCAAAGTATTATACTCTGAGTAATTGGGTATAATGCTATAATCACATGTCCCATCTTCTAGGCTCTGAAGGAGAAGACAGAGCTTCAGGCCCAGCTTGCTACAGTAAATGCCCAGCTGCAGGCTAAAAGGGAGGAGGCTCAGGCTAGCCAGGAGAAGCAGAGTGCCCTCACTACGGAAGTTGGCACGATGCGACAAAACTGCAGCCAGCTAGAGAGGGCCATGGTGGAGCTACAGGGCAGTCTGGAGAGCAAGAATGCCAGTCTGACTTCTCTGAGCAATGACCTGAAAGTTTCTGAAGATCAGTATAACAGGCTGATGGTGAAGGTTGAGGAGTTGCAAAACACTGTAACCTCGAGGGAAAGTACAGGTGAGTGGCCGAGGCCCTGACAGCATGTGGTCACCCCTGCCCTTCTCCGTGTTGTTTCATTTGCGGTGTTGAACTCTGCCTTTTGCAGTTCAGGATTTACGTCATCAAATGGGGGGTCTGCAGACTCAGCTTCAGCAGGTGCAGCTGGAGCGCAGCACCCTACAAAGCCGACTAAAGACTTCCCAGGCTGAGATCGACTCACTCCAGCAAGTCAGACAGTGGTACCAGCAGCAACTCGCACTGGCTCAGGAAGCACGAGTAAGACTGCAAAGCGACATGGCCAACATGCAGGTAAGGTTGCCAGTGGATTTGATGACATGACCCAAAATGAGATCAGAGCTGTCAGATCACCATGCGTGATTTGGTTCCATCCTTGTTCTTGCAAAGGCCGGCCAGATGACTCAGATTGGTGTTATGGAGCATCTTAAGCTGGAAAATGTGACTCTTTCTCACCAACTTACCGAGACACAACACCGCTCCATTAAAGAAAAGGAGCGTATTGCTGTCCAGCTGCAGAGCATTGAGGTACCCTGTCAAACTCACTCTGGCATCACATGTTTTTGTAAAAATGTGCAGATTACAGTTTTTATTAGCAAAAATCAGATTTCTTAAAATGTTTAGTTTTACACCTTGTCAATGTCTGTGATGTAGGCAGACATGCTGACCCAAGAGGCTGCTTACAAGCAAATCCAGGATGCAAAGACAATGGTGGAAGATGATCTGCAGCACAAATTAGAGGAGTATGAAGAAGAGCGAGAGCATTTAATAAAACTAGCCAACACAGCCAGCCACCTGGAAAGGGAGCTGGAGCAGGTACTTATTCCATATGTAACGCTAACCGATTTTCCTCCTGGAATTAGCAGTGAATTGTTTTAGCATGAGTTGTTCAAAACTATCCTGTTTCACATTTTCATTTTCTTAGGTAAAGTTCACCCTTTCCCAAAAGGATGTGCAGCTGCAGTCCCTTCAGAAAGAACATCTGGAGCTGATGCGTCAGCTGACCACCACTCAGGAGAACCTACACACCAAAGAGCAGTCCATCAATCAGCTGGAGGCTCGCTACCTGGAGCTGGAGGCTCAGCTGGCTGAGCTGCAGGCAGAAAGCAACGTCAAAGATGACAACATCCAGTTCCTCCAGAATGAGAAAATAGTTCTGGAGGTCGCGCTCCAGGCAGCTCGAGCCGATAAGAGGGAACTTGATGAAGGCGCTGTGCGTCTGGGAGAGGACGTTCTGATGGCCTCAGATGTATTGGATCAGCTCAGACAGGAAGTCCAAATAAAAGCCAATCAGGTACGAGGTAGCAGTTGGACTGGTGATAAGATTTTAACATTTAATTCTTTCCCTTTTGTATGTATTGCTTTTTGTGGGATTTGTTTTCCTAAAAAATCCCACTTGGTTGAATTACAGATTGAAACTCTACTAAAAGAAAATAATTCCTTGAAGAAGCAGGCTCAGAAATTAAAGGAGCAGTTTCAGCAGCAAAAGGTAAGCCAGTGCTGGAGGCTCTTTCTCACTATCTTTAATTAGTAGAGGGCTGGGAGAAGCAGAGACTTGATGTACTTGTCGAAATGCTTGTCAGAAGTCTCTTGGCTAGCTGTTGATGGTGATGTTGTGGGATGATGTATTGTGGAGCTGCACAGCAGTCAGATTGTCTAATGAAAGCTGAAAAGCGCTGGTGGGCGCGCCGCAGCGGACTGAGCAATGACTGCTCTATTGCAGTGACAGGCGGCCTTAGAGTGGGTGGGATTAATTGACAGGATGACAGAAACATGCTCATTATTGGTTCTGTTAAGTAGTTTTGTAGACTTTACAAACTTGAACATTCATCTTTTGCTAATCAGATTGTATTTAAATTTCTTTCATCAATCTCTTTTAAAAGTCCTGTCCCATTACATCAAAACTTCCTTAACTGTTTTTTTTATTTTTAATTTATTTTTTTTATTTTAAAAAAGTCCTTACCTGTTAATGAGGACTGAGATGTGAGTGTGAGCGGTTATAGGTGTTGGCTATGGTCATTAACTGAGCAGTGGGGTTTGGATACGGCTCCCTTTTCTTACGTTTCTCAATTAACTGACTCCCTCTTCTTTTTACATGCTTTATTTTTATGTTTTGCTTGAACTACTTCAGATTTAAAACATTTTTTTAAAGTTTTTTCCTGTTTGTGGAGCAAGACTCTTGAAGAAGAGGGCTCTGAAAGTCTCTTTTTGTAGATGATGATGCGTAATAGTAGTTTAATTCTGTTGCAGTCTTCTACCGCTCAGTCTCATTCAAGGCAGATTTCAATGAGACATTCATTCACAGCATAGAAAAGGTGTTATGCTCTTTGCAAACGTTTCATCAGGGACACAATTTCATTGACATTCCAGGTGATGGTGGAAGCGTACCGCCGTGATGCCATCTCCAAGGACCAGTTGATTAGTGAACTAAAGTCCACCAAAAAGCGTCTGTTGGTGGAGGTCAAGGACCTGAAGCAGGAGCTACTGGGAGTCCAGGGGGAGAAGCAGAAGGCAGAGCTGGAGCAGACCCGGCTGCAGAAGGAGGTGGCAAGGGTCCAAGAGCAAATGAGCAACATGGAAGCCCATTTGCAAGCCATTCAGACGGAGAGAGATCAGCTCGAAACCCAGATTCAGGTGCTGCTATAGTCTTTACTAGGTTATTTCTTACTTTATTTACCATTTGATTAAAAAGGCGAAGAAAAAGGAAAGTATATAGCATTTTATTGTAATTGGTTTTATATTCTTCGTTCCTCCCAACCCAGTCTCTGCAGTTCGATCAGAACCAGCTGGCAGCAGTGACTCAAGAGAACGAGGGCCTGAGGAAACAGGTGGAGCAGATGGAGGGAGAAGCCAAAAAGTGAGTCATGAGCTGTTTTGAGATTTCAGGAGCCTGAATGATTCCCACAGCGGACAGTCTTGGACAGTGAACGTCTTTGTTAAATTCTATTTATAAATGTAGATGTGAGCGTGGGTTAAACCTCAGAATAGGAAGGGGTACTTGTGATGTATAGTCCCTACATATTTTATGTGTTGTATGTTGGATGCATCTGCTAAAAGAAGAATGTGTTTAACATGAACAATGTGAGTTATTCTTCTTTTTTCCTTAATGCGCATCAAAATAGAGCCATTTCAGAGCAGAAGGTGCGCGTGAAGAGGCTGGGAACAGATCTGACGAGTGCTCAGAAGGAGATGAAAGCCAAACACAAGGCCTACGAGAACGCTGTGGGCATTTTGAGCCGGAGGCTCCAAGAAGCTCTGACTGAGAAGGAAACGGCAGAAGCAGAGCTGGTCAAACTTAAGGCCCAGGTGTCAGATGGCGGAAACAGCCAGGCCTTACAGGTAATATTCAAACCTGCCTGCCATTATTAATTCCCTCTTAAATTCACCAGTACAGCAAACATCAACCCTGTGTTACAGTTTTCATCCCGTTGTGGTTACTAAGCTAAGTAAAGTACATTTTAGTTTTATGTCTGTTGTGCTTCTCAGTAAATCATTAGGCCGTTTGATAATGGTAAAAGCATACTTCAAGAGTTCCTCCAGCTGAGGATCTGTTGTAGTTGTACTGGAGTTTAAGATTCAAAGTCGATAAGGGAAATAAAGTCCATGTAAATGTGTGACTCCACCCTGTCACAGCTCTGCCACCCTGCCTATACAGTAAAACCTTCATTTGAAATGTCTGTTATCATGACTGCTTCCTCCTGTGTCATCCCAGAGTTTAGAGTAGACTGGAAACAAATACTAAGATCCCCTATACTTATTATATTTTGTTACACAGATTTTGGTGATTTTTCTTCTTAAAATCAGACCAACCTCAGTTGAAGTGTTTAGGTGCATCTATTCAGCTGCCACTCACTCAATTTTAAAGACCGGAGGAAAACATCTCACCAGCTCCAAAAGTCTGATTTATTCTATAGGTGATGATTGCAAAAGGAAGGGCTGAGACCTGTTAAAGCAAACGCTAACAATAATTTACGTTTTCAAACATTGAATGCCACATTTATCCTCTGATCTTAAGAAGAGGTGCTTAAAGATTTCATGTTCATTGATAAGAATCTATGTTAACGTGCTGATGATCTTAAACCTTTTTGAAGTAACCCTTAGTTTTATCTTGGATACAGCAGAGGATTGAGACTTTACAGGCCGAGCTGCAAACAGTAACCAGCAGCAAGACTATGTTGGAGAAGGAGCTGCAGGAAGTGATCACCCTCACCTCTACAGAGCTGGAGGAGTATCAGGAGAAAGTGATGGAGCTTGAGGATGAGGTGACTTAGACTCGGACTTTAAATTATTATTATTTTTTTTTTGCTCTTGCTTCTTTTAACCTGTTTCCTGTCAAATGAGAAATGATAATTAATTTGACCTCTAATTTCTAGCGTGCTTCAGCGGTATGTTTTCACTCACGTCATGTTTTTCTTCATAGCTTCAAGAGTCACGCTGCTTCAAGAAGCGGATCAGGAAACTTGAAGATGCCAACAAGAAATTAGCACTTGAGCTGGAACATGAAAAAGGAAAACTAGAGGGATTATCACAGTCCCACAATTCATTGCGGGACCATGCTAACATTTTGGAGTCTGCCTTAGCAAAGAGGGAGGCAGATCTTGTCCAGCTCAACTTGCAGGTGAAAATTTTAATCTGCATCTCGTAATGTTGAATGTGATCTTAGTTACTCCCATGTTAAATGTATTTCTATCTGCAGGTCTACATAGTGAAATTAGGGCCAGAATTATCTTCAGAATTGTTTTCTTGTTTAAAGGTTCAAGCTGTTCTTAAGCGCAAAGAGGAGGAGGACCAGCAAATGAAGCAGATGGTGCAAACTCTGCAGCTTGCTTTGGAGAAGGAGAAAACCAAAGTCAAGGATCTGAAAGAACAGGTTGGAGCTCTAAACTGAATATCAGGATTAAGGTTTTCTCTCTGTTTCCGAATTGCACATTTTTTGGTATATTTAGGATTATTGCTGTCGTTTGGTCTCATGTTCAGTAATGTCCCTGGTTGTAATCGTCTTATGTGTCCTTTAGGTGGCAGCAGCGAAGGCAGAAGCAGCCCATAATAGAAGACACTACAGGGCAGCCATGCTGGAGCTGTCAGAGATCAAGAAAGACTTGCAGGCCAAAGAGGACCTTGTTAAAGCTCTGCAGATTGAAGCTCAGAAACTCCAGTAAGTGCATTCATGTATTTTAAAGATTACAGGCAATTTTGGAGATCCGTATCTTCTTTAACCACAACTGTGTAGTAAAACTCCTGGCTTTATGCTTCGCTCGTAAATTGTTATGGTTTGTGTCATGCTGTGCAGGGCTCAGGACGACAAGCACAATCAGGATGTTTCCATGTTCCAAGAGGAGCTGGCAGAGGCTCACACCAAGCTTCAGATCCTCCAGAAACAACTTGATGAGGAGCTAGCTAAGCAGCCCCTCACCAATCAAGAGGTGTGGACTCCATTGATGTCCATGGCTTTGGAATCCTGTCACATATTTTTAAAAATTGGGTTATATCATATCTTGTGCAAAAGTAACTGTTATATGCTTAATAGAGTACTGAAATAAGATTTCTGTAAAAAGGTTTTTTTGGACCTAATGGGTTAATTGTGTTTTATGGACAAGCCTTTGTCTGACGCATCACTTGCTGTAGATCACATATCTCTGTGGTATTGATGTCTAACATTCACTGCTGACTCAGGTTGAAGACCTGAAGTGGGAGGTGGAGCAGAGGCAGAGGGAGATCGAGGCCCAGAAGCAGCAGGTGGAGATGATGGAACAATGCCACAACAGGGAGCTGGACAACTTACAGACAGCTCTGCAGGCAAGTGTTCACCCGCGCCTCCAAGATGGCACAAAGTGCAGCTTAGCTAAAATCAACTTGTATGTTTCAGAACATCAAGGTGGAGCTGGAGTCTGTGCAGGAGGAGCTGAGTGGCACCAGGAAGGACAAGTTTATGCTGCAGGCCAAAGTGGGCGAGCTGAGGAACAGCATGAAGACGGTCCTGCTGCAGAACCAGCAACTCAAACAAGACCTCAAGCAGAATCGTCTGAGGAGGGTAAAGCACCGTTGTTTGGCCGCAGGTATAGAGCCTGATAAGCAGCAGCTGTTCGAAATGACTAACTCATTTTGTCTTTGTAATGCCTTTGAAAGCAGCAGCGAATGGAGTTAAAGAGTGAAGGGAACCCATCAAACCCAGTGACCCCGGTTAAGATCCCCGACTGCCCAGTGCCTGCCTCGCTGTTGGATGAGTTACTGAAACCGTCAACTTCTGTCAACAAGGAGCCCCTAAACAACTTGCATAACTGCCTACGACAGCTGAAGTAAGTCTATGTGCCCGCCGAAGCATTGAGTTACACATCATCCACGCAGTATGTTGCTGAGTTCCATTATTTATTTTTCCTCCTGTCAGGGAAGAAATGGACAGCCTCCAGAAGCAGATGGAGGAACACACTGTAACAGTACATGAGTCGATGAGCTCATGGCCAAATGCAGAGGAAGGACTGGCTCAACTGGGGCTTCAGGACAACATCTCCAAGTCGCCAACAGCGGTAAACATTACGGAGATGGAAAATAACAATGAAGCCGAACAGCAGCAATCATAACGACAGACATTTTCTCAGGCTAATAAAAGAAGAGTGGAGTTTTATCCACAAAGGCACTTTTAAGCCCCTAATTCCCTTTTTCATTTATTAACTATTGCTGCCAACATTTGGCATTTTTCCCATCAGCACAGACGTGCTATTGCAAAGTAATACTTTATATACCATAGCTTTATTTTTCCTCTAAATTCGGTAGTTGTTATTTGTTATGCTTTTGTCACATTTATTTATTAAGAGTAAAGAAATTGATTTTTATTTGGCAGCCTCTCCTAAAAAATCCCCATCTTCAGTTTTGCTATCATATACATGAATATACTGTAGATAGATTAATCTGTTGAGCCAGTTTCCACTGTTACGTGTTTTCTTCGGTAAATTGTAACAATTCCTCTTCATGATAATAAATCAGTGGCATAGATGTTGCTTAATGGCTAACATCGTTTTAAAGTGTTTTTCGATGACAGAAACTACGACTGGTTCTTCCATTTACTTGTACCTGTTTATTTGTGATGTTGATCTATTGTTTTACCAAAATGGTCGGACATTCACATGGTTTATAAGCAGTTCATAATGAAACTGTCTAACTCCTGTTAGCTCAGATATTTTGGATTCCCTTGTGTTGAAATGCAGTGTTTATTCGTCAGCTGTAACCATATCATCTTGTATTCTAAACTGTAAAAACATTGATCTCAGTTATGTCTGTTGAGCATGGGCTGATGTAATTTGTACACAAAAAAGCCTTAAGCAATCCTTGATATGCTACAAAGGACTAAGTTGATCTGATTGTTTTTTCTGCTAAGGTTATGTGCAGGATGTTATGTTTAATTGTAAATGAGGGCAAATCCTTACTGAACTGTTTTATTGTTAAGTGAATCTTATCGGTTGACATTGCACACCAGAACTGAAATGAACTGACAGAAAAAGCTATAAGCTGAAACAGAAAAGTTACTACTTCTAATAACGGGTGAAATCGAATCTGTTCATATTCTGTTGTTTCATTTGGTACTTTCTGTCTTTAAAAAAAGTAAAGAAAACCCTGAAATTGCCTGATGTTTAGTTCTGTTTTTGGGGTTATAGAATAAGTTCATTATTTTGAGAGGTTAATATATATATACATGCATACATGTTCTTTTTGAGTGAAAATGAATCAATTGGTGGTGTAAAGAAGATTAAATGTAAGATGTCAAATGCAAGTCATATTTGATTAATTCTATTACAGATGCAAAAAAAGATTAGTGTACACTGAATACTGGATGGTACAGTAGCTTCATGCATGCAACTGTGCTGCAACTTCCATTTTCCCTCAGAAAAATCCTTTGTTTCTCTCTCATAAAATTGTATGCCTATAAATTTGAAAAGGGAAAATACATATGACTTGAAAGACTGCATATTTGGGATGAATAACATTAAATGTATTAATATATACTGTGTTTTAAGAAATAATTTGGGATACATCTAAATATTTTCCTTTTTTTTCCTACATAAGATTGGAATTACTTCATTCTCGATTTAAACAGATGTGTTGGGAGATGTGATTGTATTTACCATAAAATTGCACTATTCATCTGCTCTGTTATCTTGTGTTCATTCAGTGTATGTTGTTTGTTTATAACTGTGTGTATAGCTTTTTGTATTATTTTTTTATTTACAAAAAATTATGGAACAGGTCTTTACTTTAAAGCTGTTGAGATATTGTTCAGGCGAATTGTTGGACTAAAACGGGTCCTCGCTCTGCATTTTGAAACCGTCGCGGTGAGAACACACCTAGCATTTGTAGCCGGGGAGAGAGGTGGAGGAGGTGGGCATGGCACAAAAACCGAATTTCCTTTAAGCAATGCATTATATGATAACTTCCTTGTATGTTTGTTGGCATGTATTCAATGCGAATACATGGACTGTGGTTTGTGTTAATGCTACAACTAACCGGTTTCCTGGGTGGTTAGCTTCTTCGCAAGCTAAATGGCTAGCGCCTTTTAGCATTGTGATTTAAGAGCTTCCTGAAATGAACCTTGTAGCTAATGTGATTTATTTTTTGTTTTAACTATTAATGACAACGAGTTATACATGTATACTGCATTTGATTCAGTTAATGATTGAAAACCTGTCATGCCTTTCCCGTTTAATCATAGTGGCATTTATGCATAATGTTTTTACAATGTGTATAGAGCAGTTTTAGTATTGCATCCTGAAATTATATATATTTGTATTACACAGTTCTGTAAAACGTGACAAACGAGCATGCCACTAACTTCGCTCTGCTTTCGTTTCCTTGGATTTGTCACGTCTGCTCTGTTATGATGATGTTACATTCAAGTCTTACGGAAAGAGGAGATATAAAGGACGAGCTTATTTTTATTCCCTAATAACTGGCCATTGACGCACGGTCATGCTCAAGTTTCTTTGCAGTTATCACAAATACGCGCGAGCGTTGCGCGCCAGCTTCAGTTAGGTATTATAACTGAATCAGAGTGGACATACACCACTACTCTAACTCATCATTAGCGTCATTTAATAACGTCGGCCTATATGTCGGGCGTTATGTAGTTTACACCGCCATGGCGATTTTAGAGAGGAGAGTTTGCCCGCTTTGTGGTCGGTACCTGTCACCTTCAAGTCTTCTGGTGGGAAGTTTTCCTACAGGTGTGAAATGCAGCGTGCGCCCTCCCTTTAAACTGAGCATGCGCGTGACATGTTGTAAACAATGAGGCTATTCCAGACCGTCCCCAGCTTTGTGTCTATCTAACACCTTTATCTGTTCAAAACTAGTCGTTTTTATCACTGCTTTGATTATGTTTAGTACAAAGTTCCTCGGTAAGTACAGAGGCATGCTTTTTGACAAATGTCATGGCGTTCTCTTGGATTTTTGTCGGCACCATGACAGCGAATCCAATTTGTTACGGTGCGGTACGAAAATCCGTCTCGAATGACATAGTTGGGCGTGACAGCATGCGAATAGAGAGTCTAACATATGCACTCATTTATCTGGATTGTGGTATTGTAGCTAACAGTATTTAAGCACAAATTTAGTGCTTTGACCCGTCTTATTTTTTTATATGTGAGCCGTTTTTTGCTGCTAGCTTTTCACGGCACACTCCCCGGCATCCAGTGCCGAGCTGCTGGTTAGCAAGCTAGCCAGTAGAAGCTAGTCCAACTTTAGTGTCCTTAGTTGTGTGAAGACTGACACTCACAAAAACAAGCACATATGAATGTGTGCCTATGTGGAGCACATAAAGGTTGTTTTTTCCCCCCCTTTCCTATTCAAAATATGGTTTATATCTCATTGCATTAATAGCGATAAACTGTTGAGAGCTATTACTGCCAAATATAGCCTACACGGAAATGCTTGGCACTGAAGAGGGAAATATATTTAGTAAGTGTTGACTAAATTTAAAAATGTTTTTTTATAGGTTGGCATATTTAAAAAAGAAAAAAAGGTTTAAGTATATACAGACTAACTGAAATCTGTCAAACAATTCGATCAAAGTAACTAAATAATGGTTTATTTTTGGAATAATTCACAAACTGGCAAAGCCACTGTTGTATATGGGTGTCTAAATACATTTTAACCTCTTTTTTGGCTCTCACGAGTATTGGTGTCCTTTTAGAGCTGGCAGTGCGCTGCCCATGCCAAGTTGAGTAACTGGATTAGATGCTGTTATTCCAGGTTGTTTAAACAAACGAAAGACTTTTGCAAAGCGGAAAAGTGACAATCACGTCTACCGTCATTGCTTGTGTCACAGGTGTGTTGCAGGGACCTGAAGCATGGAGGCGGTTCTGAGCAGGCTGAAGGGGCTGAGTGCTGCTGAGCTTAGCGAGGAGTTTGTTCGAGCAAACCTAAAGTGCGGTCCCATTACATCTACCACCCGCGGCACTTACGAGAGGAAGTTAGCCCGTGTCCTGGTCGGAGACGAGGGCAGCGCCACTGAAACGGACAACAGCTCTTCAGCAGGCGTCTCAGACATAGCAGCCGACCACGCCAAAACTGTGTCATGTGCCACCTCAGTCGTTGCATCGTCACCTCAAACAAGCAGAGGCTCCTCTGAGACTCCTAGTGAGGACCCGGACTTTGGTTATGGTGTTGGTTTGAACCCTCCTTATGAAGAGGAGATATCAGCAACGAAGACCTCCAACAGCTCCACTGAGTGCAGTAACTCTCAGTCCAAAACGGAAACCCCTTCAAAGCCAGCACAAGTGTCGCCTAACTTTTATTATGGAGTGTGTCCACCGTGGGAGGACACCCTGGCCAGAAATGGTAAGAGAAATTCACATTGAGTGAAGAAATGGTTTCTTGTCTGTATTCTTGTAAGGGCACCCCAGTAATTTTATTTTAACTTTGTTATTTTTTGAAGATATATTTATACACCAAGTGTAACTCCTGGATATGGGAAATAACAGATTGTATTTGTTTACTGGTATTAATGACCTGTACTTTTGATCTCTTTGCTAACTCCTTCTAAAGTAAATATCAGTAGATATTTTGCCATTATAAGCTGTGTAACCAGTGGTTCTGTGCAAGGTTGAAGCCGGTGTGTGGAGCATGCCCACATATTTTTTATGTTTGAATGCATTGTAATAAACAGAGGGGTTTCCCTGGCAGTGTCTCATTTAGAGCCACTATTTGCTTTTGTTGGATGTGTTGGTTAGGCATGAGGTTTAGGGGGCTAATTTTGCTCTGATGTTTACTCTCTGATGTCAAGCAGAAGTGCAGTTGAGGTGAGCTAAATATGGAAGGAGAGTCTTACATGTCACTGTTTGTAGCAAGGCTTTTGCTCCTTAAACGGATGGGGCTACAGATGAGTGTAAAACATCCCTTTCCTCGTGTTTTAGATGGAGCACATGTATACATGGATAAGAAGGATGCACTTCACGCTGTAAAGATGATGAAAGGATCCCGTTTCAAGGCCTTTCCCAACCGTGACGATGCAGAGAAGTTTTCTAAGGGAATCTGTGACTATTTCCCCTCTCCCAGCAAATCCACGCCCTGCCTGTCTCCTATCAGGTCTGGTCAGGTCCTTGGAAAAGGTAAGTTTCTAGGTGGCATTTCCTTTATGTTCAAAGTGTGCATTGAAATGCATCTTTAAAGGATTTTGGAACAACTCCAAATCAGATTTTGGACCCATATAATTCACAAAGTTTACCCCCAGTCTTTTTTTTCTCCCACAGTAGAGAATGTTGAGGTTGATACCATCAACAAAGAGAGGGCCAATAGTTTTAAGAGCCCGCGCAGTCAGGACTTGACGGCCAAACTACGGAAAGCTGTGGAAAAAGGTGATGAGTTGGCTTTCTCTGACCTTGTCTGGAGTAATCCTCGCTACCTTATTGGGTCAGGGGACAATCCCACTGTTGTCCAGGTGAGAACATGAATAATTTTTTTACTAGATTTATAAAAATTTCAGTCACATTTCGAAACACTCACGTCAGGCTTTCAAAGGGTTTTTCTTGAGCCTCTCAGGGACTTCTTGTGTCTTTCGGGTATATTTTGCTACTTTCTGACCTCAGAACTGTAAAATATGGCTTGGTGGGGTGCTACTCTAGTCCGGAGGTTTTGCTGAAACTCCAGCCTTGTGTTTGGTTGGTGATTTAATACTAATTGCAAGCCATGCTGCGTTGAAAATGCAAGCAGATCCCTCCTCCTGAGCCCCTCTGAGGAGGCGTTGTCATGTGCAGGACATGCTGCTGGTCAGCATAGATGTTATTAAGCCTGGGAGGGCACACATCCTGACATTCTTACTGAAGATTTGCAGAAATCTTCAGCAGAAACGTGTTATAAAGAGGTCAAGTGTTGTAGCCGTATCAGGTTTTAATTATGGTGTATATTTTCAGGCATCAACTGATTTTTATTTGTATACTTGCTGAAAATGTCTCGATAATGTTCAGATGTCCCTCAGTCCGGACACCATTTTAAAATGATACTGTTAGTGTTTCTGTTTTTAAAAATGCAAATAATGCAGCTACGATGTTGAGTATAAAACAAAATGGGGGAAAGAGGAAAAACACATCCATGGTAAAAGAGTGTGAAAGATGCAAAGTCCGACAGCTAGCAGGTTGTAGCTCTTTTTGCACCGTGAGCTGCAGCGTTGTTTAAAGTCGTTATGATGACAAAGTCACAGCTTGACAAAGTGTAGAAACTCTGCTATAAATGGAGAAACACAGCCTGACCAAGAGCCATTTTTTTTTATACTCCAGTATGTTTTCTATCGTCACACCCGCTTTCCTTTGTTATGACTTTTTTACTTTTTTTGACACGTTCAGAAAATGAACGGGGTCCTATATTTCCAGCCTGGGGTTCTTAGACCCTGGTAGAAATAAAATACCTTCAGATGATGCTGTCAGGTGCTGCCTGGGAATTCAGCTTCACCTTCGGTCGAGAGGCTTTAAAAGATTGTTTCTCTTTGGTTTGTTCAGGAGGGCTGCCGGTACAATGCCATGCACGTGGCAGCCAAGGAGAACCAGGCAGGGATTGCCCAGCTGCTGCTTGACATCTTGGAAAACCCAGAGTTTATGCGCCTCATGTACCCGGACGACCAGGAGGTCATGCTGCAGAAACGGATCCGCTACATTGTAGATCTTTACCTCAACACCCCGGATAAGGCCGTCAGTCCTTTTCTGCCCCCAGACTAGATTAAGTCAATCTTAGATGCATTTGATGGGCCGTGTCCTTACGCTGTCTTTGTTTTCACCCCCCCCCCGCTTTAGGGCTTTGAAACACCACTGCACTTTGCCTGTAAGTTTGGATGCCCAGATGTGGTCAATGTCCTGTGCTCACATCCCGACACCGATAAGAACTGTAAGAACAAGGACGGCCAGAAGCCTTGTGATGTAAGGAGTTAGACTTTTAAACACTTTTCTTAGAGCAGAAAGAAAAAGGCCAAGCGCCGGTTGCCGAGCAGCCGGCAGAGTTAGGCTTTGTGAATGTGTGCATGTCACATGTGAGGGGTACCGAGCAGCTGGAGCACAGCGAACGCAGCCGACGCCGGCTGCAGGCAAAGCGCTCACTTAAGCTGTAACCTTTGTAAAAACCTTTTGGCAGTGATCACAGCGAAACACTGTAAGCTAAACATAGATCAGCAGATTGTTTCCTTCGAGAGCTGACAGCAGCTGCGTAGCTAGACGCGTCATCATTTTTGTTCTCCTTTCTGCAGCTCATTTGTAGCAGAAAAAATAAAACCCAAGAAGTTAAAGAGAGGATAAGAGACTACTTGGAGGGTAAGGGTGCACCTTTCTTATGCCATTGAATGTTAATGTATCCTTCTTTTGTTTGCCCTCGTGATGTTTCCAGCTGGTTGTTTGACTCCCGTCACCTTAAACAGATTAAGGCCGACTTTAGAGGTGATGTTCACCAAAATCCTGCTGTCTTGCAGACCGCTGCTATATTCCTTTGCTAAGGGCAACTGATAACACCTCTCAGCCCATCATTGGTGCCCCTTGGTCTCCGGAGTCCTCGGAGAGTCTGGCGCTGATACAGCAGCACACCCGGAGCCCCATGGACCCCTTCATGACGGTCACCGCCTTCGCCGGCCCGCTGAGCCCTTCCAAGGTAACCTGGCTACCTCCTTGGCTGCATTTGTTTCCCTGAAAAAATGGCTGACCAGGATTTTGGTCCCGCTCTTTAGGCTGACGATTTTCGCCGCTCCTGGAAGACGCCACCCAGAAGCAGGGCGGAGCATTTCCACCACATTCTTAAGTCTGATCCTGACAGAGGGGCAGAGAGAGTGGGCAGGTACGTCTGAGTCCTCCAGAACTGTCCTCACACTGCACGGCTGGTTCACTACCACTGAGACTAGGTGCATCTGTGTGCTTCTGCTGAAAGTTATTCAACACTATGGATTTGTTTTGAGGGTCTGAAACGTTTCTGCGTCCTGATTCTGTATGTCTAACTCTCGATGCTTCTGAAACATGATTGTTCTTCCTCTCCAGAGACCTGGCCCATGAGCAAGGCCACCCTTGGGCCGAGTATTGGGGCTTCCTTGACAGCTTTGTGGATCTGGCGTCAGCTGAGGGGCTCCGGAAGCTGGAAGAGTTTCTGAGCAAGAAAGATTTCAGCCCACGAGCCCATGAGGGGACAGGAGAGAATGAGACCAGCAACAGGTTCAAAACGCCCTCCCCAGGTATGCGAGATGTGTGGAGCTGTCCGTTCATGGTGGATGTGCCCCCGAGAGCTGAAGACCAAAGGCCCGACGCGTTTGCTTCCGTTGTTCCAGGCAAGCCCAAAAAGTTCTGCAACTCGATATCCGTGGGGGCCTTCCTGGACGAGGGGGACGACATCAGCCTGGAGGAGATGAAGAACCGGCAGAACGCGGCCCTGTCCAGCATCACCTCCTCCGCCGCGTCCAAGGAGGTCCTGAAGGGCGCGGTGGGCGGGCGCGAGTTCCACATGGCGCTGCACCACCGCGGGGCGGAGCTGATCGAGAGCGCGGCCGAGCAGGACCTGCTGCGCTGCTGCGACGGCGGGCTGCTGTCGCCCGGCGTGGCCTGCACCAACGGCGCCTGCTCCTCCTCCTCCCGGGAGCGCACGCACAACGGCGAGAAGGCGTCCCCGCGCGCCGCCCTGTCCTCCTGCCTGCTGTCGCCCGTCTCCAACCTCATGGTGGAGTTCGAGCGCATGTCCCTGCAGGAGCCCCCGGACCAGCCCGCCGGCGGCAGGGAGAGGAGGAGCAGCGGCGGGGGGGGGCGCCACAAAGACCCCCGGGACTCCCGCGGCTCCTCCTCTGCCGCAGACCTGAGCTGCGGCCTGACCCGCCTCTCGCTCAGCCAGGACAGCGAGGCGGCGGAGGGGGGGGGGCCGGAGGAGAGGCCCGCCAGCGGCAGCTCAGAGGAGTACTTTGAAGCCGAGGAGAGTCTGGAGGGACTGAGCAGGACTCGGGGGTCAGCCACAGGCGTGCGCAACCTCTGTGCGAGGTCCAAGTCCTGGGACCACGGAGGCAGGGACCTGAGCAGCTCAGGATCCTCCGGGTCCTCCTACAAGTCTCTAGATAACTCCCACGAGTTCCTCCCGAGAACACCTCCTCATCTTAGAAGAGGACTTTTTATTGAGGGGTGAGTAAGAGAAAGGAAATGATGTTGTTTAGCTTTTCTCTGTCAGGCATGTTGGACGGCCCTTTGTAGGAGGATCATCAGTCCTCCTGTGATGACGTGGTACTGAGGAGGTGATGAGTCCTCTGTGCTTTTACAGGGATTCGCCAACTAAACTTGACAGAGAGGTCCTCCTCGCCATGAACACCATCGACGTGGACCCCCAAAAGTACCCCAGCATATACAAGTGGAAGAGCACAGTGAGGTCGTACTCTGCTTCGGACATGCAGAGGTCAGTGGCCCGTCTTTACTCAGAGAAGCATTTTAGTCTAAGATTTCATTACATTCTCAGTAATGAATCAGCTAGATACCTGGTGCTTCATTACCATTTTTGTCTATTGTTTTGCTAGTGTTCTTTAACTCATTCGCTGCCAAAGACGTCTATAGACGTCTTTTCAAATCCGACCGTTCGCTGCCAAAGACGTCTATAGACGTCTTTTATGTTTTTCAATTGCGAGTGACTTGGGGGACGATCGGCGAAAGTTTTTCCGTAAATATCGGCTTCTAGACAGAGTATGTAGTAACAAATTTACCCTCTAGGTAGCTGTGCCACTTTTGATGGGAGATTAGCATAGATTGTAAGCAAATAAAAACAAACGCAATGGTTCGCTATGAGAGAAATGGCGCCGGTGAGACGCACGTCGAAGAAGAACGGAATAAGGTAGAAACAAATTTTTTTTCCCTGATGATAGAAGACAGTCTCCTCTTTCTTTTGGTGTGTTTGGTGTTTACATAGTCAAAGCACAAACTATTCTGTGGCTCTTGAAAAATCTGTCAAAATTCTCAAAAAACTCTGGCAGTGAGCGACTCTCTGTTCTGAAAATGGCTGGCAGTCAATGAGTTAATAACAATACATTTGAAAAATCAGACTGCCACCTCCACCAGGTAGGCAGATGGGGTCAGGCCTACAGCGTTGGATTTCTTTTCTCTAGACAGACTGAAAGCTTTTATTTCAGTCTAATTGAGCCGAAAGGGACTTTTTCCTCTGTCACACAACTGTTCTTCTCATGATGAGCATGCTTACCTCAGACTGTTGCTTGTACTGATCCCTGTGCGGTTACCCCTCGCAGCTGGCCCAGCCCTGCCGTAAGGCCCCGACTCAGGACACAGCAGCAGACCCCCGGCTCCCCCATCAGCGGCCTGATGTCCCCCACCGGTCGCTTCAGTCCTGTCCGCCACGCTGCCTCTCCAGACTTCAGCCCCAGCCGTTACAGCCCTGCCAACGTGAGCTACATCCAGCGCATCCGCCTCAGGCACCTGAACGAGCCCCACCTGTAACCGGCCGGCCCCCACTGAGCTCCGCCCGCCTCCGCCCCTACAAGCGCTGACCCGAGGTCACAGCACTAGAGCTCAGAAGCCACAGCCCTGACAGAAATATGCACAAGTGTTTGGAACATTTCTATTATTGATCTATGGTACTACCCCTATGTAACACAGGAATCCTCATCACATCAGAGCGGGATGTCTGCTCAAGACTTTAAAAAGGGAAAGAAAAAAAAAAAGACACATTGGTCATTTACGTACTGTTTGGGTGTGGACCACGTTTATTTAATGGTAATGTTGTTTGTGGCTAGTGTATAACACCTGTATCATAGCCTGAGTCAACCTTTCTTTGGATATCGTGAACACAAGCCACACCTCCTAAAGTCAGTTCACTAAAAACGGAGTGGAAGCTTCAGCGGGACTGACGTTTAAAAAAACAAAACAAAAAAAAAACTACAACAAAAAAACAAGTCAAATGTCAATATTTTAAAAAAAGATTTTTTTTGTATGTTGGTCGGTAGCACAAAAATGTAATGTTTTTAATAACGGTGTTCAAACCAACTGCCACTTCCTGCTTTCCTCAGTTCAGGAATTGCCTTAACTTTCTGAAGTGAGGGATGGGATCTCTGTCGGTTTAGACGCCTCCGGCTCATACATGAAATGTATGAGTGAAAATTATCTTCCATGTTTTTATTTCCCTCTTTATAAATGCATATATTTTCCATCTTTTCTTCGTAGTCCCTGGACGTGTCTTGACTTTTACTTTTTGACACTAATGGCGGCCTTAAACTGTGCCATTCTTTTTTTGTTCGGCGTCATATTTCCCAAACGTCTCCAGCAGTGTATGAATGACCACACACCATTAAAAACGTTACCAGCCCATGATCCTTTTACAGCTGTATAGTTTTTTGTTTTTTTATGGTTAAAAACCAGAGGGCAGAGACTAAAAGTACTTCAGTACCGACCCACAATCCAGACCCATTTAACACTTTCCTTTTACGATAATCTGAGCAGAAATGGCCTTATGCTTACAGAGGAAACACAGAAGATGAGCTGCATTTCACTGAGTTTTTTTTTCCTAGAATGCAAGATATCAAAAATGTTTAACTTGGAACTTTTGGGTAAAAATTGGCTTAGAGAACTTGTTTATGTGGCAAGTTCCTGAGGTTATTAAAAACCTTTGAAATGGTCCAATGTGAATGTTCAATTTCCATGTATCAAATTGTTAATGTATGAATAAATAGCTGTTGTTTTTTAAGGTCACATCTGACGTGTTGTGGAGGGGTGAGGCCAATTAAATTGCAAATCAAAATTGCCCGTCTAAGGTTGAAAAACACAAATATTCTGAATGTATTTAGATTTTTCAGAACTGAACCTTTATCCGAGAGCACAACTTCCTCCGCTGAGAAGATTGTACCGTCATCCTCGTGCTCTCAGGCGACAGCAGATCGAATCTGGTCTCTGAATGTTAATGAATGTGGAACTTTGCAAAAATGCACCTAAAAAACTTAAACCATGCTTCTTGTGCTTTTAGCGTTGTGCTTTATAAAATAAATAAATACAATTTCATGGTGAATTCTTTCTGTATGTCTAGACAGAATTTGCTTTCAACTAATCAATAAATCATCACTCCTACACCAACTCCCACCGCTGCTTTTCTCCAGTAATTTCAGTGGCTTTAATATACAAAAATTATTTGAGGCAATGATAATTATTTATTTAGCACAATCACCTCAGTCTAATCCAACAACACAGACTGCACACACACGACTATACAAATAGAACTTTTTTTGGTTTAAAAATCAGTCACTTGTGTGTAAAAATTCTAAATTACATTCAGGAGGTGTTGCTATGCAGCCGTCATACTTCTGATGGTGTTCTATGGCACAGAAGTCACCACCAGTCCACACCACCGTCTGATAACATGATGGTTCCTCAGTTCAAAAATAAAAAGTCATTTTCAAGACACTTAAGGAGAAAACTGAGATTTGACCCTGTCGTAGAAAGCTGCCGTGAGCTGAGCACTCAGGTTCGTGTTAGTTTGTCGGGGGGCATGAATCCCGCGTCGCCCAGGGTCCTGAGGGCCACCCGGCCGCTTGGACGGATGGTGAGCCAGGTGATGCTGCCATTGTTCAAACCCATGCGCAGCCAGCCCTCAGGTGGGAACTGGAGAGCCCTTAAAGGTGGAAAAACAAAAGACTGTGAGCACTACAGCGCAGCCGGCCCTGAAGGGGCACTGCAGTCCTATTTATTCCTAATTTATCCAATAAATAAGACCCATTCTGTTTCTCAGAGAAACAGGAAGTCCAACCCAAAAGGTTCTGATGAGGCTCTCGTTCAGGTTGGAATTAGAAGAACTTGTGCAGTTCCAAATGGTGACGCTACACTGGATAAAACCTTATGGTCACATGTTTGCTCATCGCATCACTTTGCTCTCTAACTGATGGCTTACACCTGGCTCCAATGACTGTGAGTTACACAGTCCTTCTGTGTGGAACCAGCTAGAGTACTTTACTCTTTGACAGGGCTTACGATTCAGTCAGGGCTGGCTCAGGTGATCCTGAGTGACCAGATGAGCCCTTCTCACTCTGCTCTCTCCACTTCTTATATTATGTATCTGTTCAGACTGAGTTTCTCTGGTAGGGCGTCCCTCTGCATGGGGGGCTCTGTGCTCGTGTTTCTTTCCAGAGTCTTACTCTGCAGAACCTTTGTGTTTAAAACCACTTGTTCCCTATCTGTTAGCTGCCCTAGCTCATGGATTAAAAATGTAATGTTACTGGCTAAATATGAATCTTTTCTGGCCCAAAGTCGGTCCTCGAGGGCCGCTGTCCTGCAGGTTTCAGAAGTTTCCCTGCTTCGACAGACCTGATGCTGGTCAGCGGGCCATAATCAGGCTTGTGCAGAGCCTTTGAACTGATCCACTTAATCAGAATCAGGTGTGAAGCAGGGATCCTCTAAAACCTGGCGATACCAGCCCCTCGAGGACCGGAATTGGACACCCCTGCTCTAGCTGATAAAGCAGAAAGCTGAGGCAGCCAGATGGGGAATTAGGCTTAAAAGTGTCAAACACAACCACTTACTCACACAAACGTGTGCTGTATGAGCATTCATTGTACAAGACTTTTTGACATTCCTGGAGGTGGTCTGATAATATCTGTCATCTTATATATCAGCAGAAGATTTAAAAAAAGAAAACATACAAAATAAAGCCTAAAACTCTTTTGGGCAACAACAGGTGGTTGGCAAAGAGCAAAGCAACGAGCAACAGGGACAGTTCTGGCTCCAGCAGAGCCACTGCGGACACAAACCTGCAGACAAAATAACGGATGACATTGGCATGACACACGATGACCTCATAGCTGTCCTCCTTCTGATTGGGGTCAGCCCGGTGGATGTAGCGGCGGAAGGCTGCCTCAATGCGAGCTCCGTCTTCGTAGTACTGCTGGAAGACGGCAGAGAGGCTGAGAGCCCACTTTGTCACATGACGGGGTTTCCTTTGGACCCCTTGGTCAGAACTGAGTCAATACATGCACTGCGGGGAATGTGGGAAGAGTTTAATTCCAACGTAAGGACAGCTACGCAGAGGATGTTTTCCGAACAGAAGCCGGAATCAAAGGCCAGTCAGCGTTGAAAACAAATGCTGCCGCTTTTTGGGGGAAAATGTTGCATTAAACATAAAAAATCTGATGTGTTTTCCACAGAATTCCTCAATTCTATCCGTTTCCTTAATGTTCAGCCTTTACTGAAAGAAGCTGCATCGCTGTCTGAGTTTCTATGGAAAACTGAACTTTATTTAGCTCAGGTGTGAACAGAAATCCTATTTAGATCTTAACCAAAGCAGTCTGCCAGACACCACCAAACGCAGGCCCTCTGGAATTCAACTCTTTCTATAAATCATTCCTTTGGTGGAGCACAGATGTATTGGCTGAATCTGGAGTTTTGCAGCTGTGGGCCTAAATGAGCATGTGATGTGACCCCTGCACAAACATATGGGCTGCACATTCTGACCCAAAACAGAAAGCTAAGGCCCCCTCTGGGGTGGGGGTGGATGTTGCTGTTCTTACCACAGCGTCGGGCTTCCAGTGAGTGACGGGTGGAACCGGTTCAATTGGAGCACCTTCTCTCAGCAAGTCGCAGCTCACCAGCTCAACTCCTGGACCCGCAAAAAAAATATGTTTATTTACATTTGGCGATTTCCTCTCCGTTGACCGCCAACCGTTAGAAGCCGGTGGGGTTTTTGTTTCCGCTACCTTGGAGGTGTTTGCTGATGATATTAGCGGTCTCTGTGGCCCTGGACATGCTGGAGTGGATCAGAATATCATACTTTAATCCAAGTGCCGCCAACCTCTGACCCGTCAACTCAGCCTGCTCACGGCCTGCAAGACCAGGAGAAAAAACAATCATTACAGCAGCTGGTATCCATCTGCAGGAATATCTGGGTGAGAAGTGAGAAAATGGAGCAAATGAAGCCTGTTTCTCAGTTTGAGAAAAATGCAACATGGACCTAGTGGTGTGAGGATCCTCTCCTTGTCACTGTTGCCGCTCAGGTTGTACTGGGAATGCCTGATGAGGAGAATATTCCGGGTGGCTTTGGGCTTGCTGTTATCCTGGTCGGAGCTGGGGTCTTCATTCACACTCTCCTTCTTCTTGCCATTGGAAAGCATAGACGGATCTCTTCTGGAGAGAATTAAGACAGGTGTGGCCGGAGATTAACAGGGGGTTTACCTTAAGGGAATGTGGATTAACCCCGTAGTGGTTGGATCTCATTTTTCCCCACATTAACCTTTGAATGAACCCATGTCAGTATGCTCAACCGAGCAGGATAAATTCCAACTTTCATCCTTGAGATTATCTTTATGGGTTCCCCTTAAATTTTGAAGGCATTCATGTTAGCTGCTTTCATTTGGTGAGGCGTCCCATAGACAGGTTCATAATATCTATTTAGTGTCGTTTTCTGCACAAAAGCGAAAGGAGGAGGAAGATACGGGGCCGTGAATTGTACAGCGTTCGCAAACACAAAGTATCAATTAAAATACGATTTCGGCAACTTACTTGTCCCAGTTGAAGTCCCAGGGACGTCCGGTCGGGGTCGGTGTCTGGCTGGAGGGGGTCCAGGGCGGCTGTGCCGCTTGGAGGACGGTGAATCTCGACCACCGAGTGGCCGCCTCGCCCCGGGGCTCGCCGAAGTATCCCCGAGAGTCGGCAGCGGCAGCCGCGAACACCAAAGCCGCCGAGCCTCCAGCGAAGCCACAAATAAGTTGAAAAGTTTTCCTGTACGACATCCTGCGAAACCGCGGAGGAAGCCAACTGCTGCCGGCTAATTAGCAGAGCTTAACTGGTGTGTTGTAAATTACAAGTGACGCCGTCTCTCCTCAAAAAATGATGCCACTTTCTGATGTTTTCAATTACGTTTAGCTTCTAATGAAAACTCCTGTGACGTAAACAGGAAAGTTACTCTACCGCAAGTATTTCATGCGCGTCTGTTTTCAGGTTTGAAATGATAATGTAAAAATAGAAACAGCACGGGAGTTAGCAAGCTAATCAGAGCAGGTTCCTACATGCATTACGGTGGCCCCTCAGAGTCAAAAAAGATCTCTCGCGATATTGATCCAATCCCCCAAATTTGCCACACGAGGGCGCCATAACACACAGCTTCTGCCGTGAGGTTCAGAGGGCTCTGAAGTGCTCCTCCTGCTCTCCACGAATAAATCGCGAAACAGCATGCAGCTTCCCAACTAGAGCAAATATTCAACATTTTACAGACTGGATTCAAATGTATCCATTCTATTCCATTTTATTATTATCTTTGCTCATTCCCCCCCTCTCCATTTACCGATGATGGAAGATGTTACATGAAAACCACACCGAATCAAATAGTGAGGATTGGCACTGTAAAAAAAACAATACTATGTGTATTGTCGGTTTTTAAATGCTGCCATATAAGCAAAGGTACATTTATATGCCGGATTCTAGATGAAGTTTGGTATATGCAAGCGCAATTACGCTTCGCCTTTAAATGAGCTTACGAGGTATTCTGTCGGGTGAAATGTACCATGATCAATGGTGCACGTTAAAAAAAAAAAGAAGTCCATTAAGACTTTCGAATTGGACAGCGAAGCTCCACCTTTTCAAGCGGTTCAGTGACCTCAGCAGTGGGCTGGATTGGAAGGGTGGGATTTCCAGGCTTTCAGAAGCCTCTATGTGTTCCTGCCTACTAACATCTTGGACCTATGCGATAGCAGAGAAGGACTGGTTGTACCGCTCCCCGCTCCACAGAGAGGCCCACAGACTGCACACTGGACGTGTGTGTGGATTGTTTTTTTTCTCCATGCGCCTCCAATCGGAATAAATAACCAAGGAATGTGGGAATTACAGAATGCCAAACAGCGCTGGAAAGAGATTTAAACCCACCAAATACATCCCAGTGTCCACAGCTGCCACACTTCTTGTGGGATCGACCACTCTGTTTTTCGTGTTCACGTAAGTTTGCGTGTCTCTTTTTTCTCATTCTGTGCATGCCAGGTTTTTTTTTTTTGCGCCCCGGCAGACCACGCAGCCAAAAGTGGCTCGTAGCGGGAAGTTTAGTCCACGGGTGGATCGGGTCTCTCTGGGGTGGGATAAGCGGTGTCGGTGGAGGGTTTATTCCCATCGACCCCTGCTGAAAATAGGCGCTGGCGGATCTGAAACGGTGATGCGAGGAGCAGCCGCACTTTCCAGCCCTTTACCCCCCCTCCCTCCCTCCCTGTGCAGCCCCACGCAGAGCCCTTTCCCCCCCATGCAGCCGGGAGGGAAACTTCCAATGACACAGACAAGTTTAAGGAGGCTGGGATCGGAACACGCACTGTTCCCCCCGGGGAGATGCCGCAGGCAGGGACCAGGATGCAGTTGTAATGTTGATCCTTAATGTTGGACTCATTCGCTCTCATATGATTCCATGAAAAAGAATGGTAGGGGGGAAAAAGTGGGTCCTGACATCCTGTTCTAATGAAAACGTTTCCCACGTGATTGTGATCGAATGGGTCTCCAAAAAGCTGATTCAGTGAGACCTCGGTGCTGCACATCAATAAGCAGCTCCATCTCCATCAGATAGTCATAACAGAGTCTATCAAAGACCCACAAGTTGGACCTCTGTCTGCCCCATGTGTGTCCATTTAATGGATGGCTGTACAGAGGTGTCAGCACAGGGATTCAAACCTTTCCACACACCTTGTATCCTGTATTTAAAACCCTCAGGGGAATCACCCTGTCCAGTTTTCATATATGATATACGTATATAATGCTGAATATGTATGTTCAGCATCGCACCGATCCCACCGTGTGCCTGTGCTGAATGAGGCTGCTGAGTGGGGATAGGAGCTTCCACAGCCTCTGAATGAGCACACGGAATATGTCACCTCATTGTCGGTACGGTTACAGATTCAGGGCCGTTTTTACAGTTCCCATTAACTCTCAGCTCCGGGTTTGTCGAATCAGGTCGGTCTAACGATACCATGACACTGCTGTGTGGGGGTGTGCTCACATTGATGGTACCTGGTGGTGTTCAGGGGGCTGTGCTGCCAGGATTGTGCCTTTAAAGCTCACAGCACTCCCTTGTGCTCCATCGGTCGATTTGTATAAACAAATTGCCTGATTTACAATTCATGATACAGAGTGGTTGTATTAGGATTTGCTCTGAGATCTGGAGTTGAGTTACGCCGTCTGCAGTTTAGTTGCCTGGTGTCACTCTGCGCCTTCAGGTTCATCCCACAGCAGATGGTTCAGGGCCGGGGATTAAGACTTTACTTTGTTTGCTCGTGCATTTCCCAGTTAAACGCCCAAAGGATTGAGTTTTGTGATTGAGACCTCCCGGGGAGCCGCTCACGTGCACGTTGCTTCTGGTTCTCAAACACACACACTAGCATTGTGTCCCTTTTTATATCAAATCCGATCCGGCCCTGCCTCTGCCTGCTGTGAAAGGCTACATAATTATAGTGCAGGCCAGAGAACGGCAGCGTGCCTGGATCTAGAATCTCTAAGCCTAAATAACATGCAACTAGTGCACAAATGGGGGCAAGGCAGGGCACACGGCCAACAGGGGTCAAAGCTGTGCCAGCCTGTCAGATACACACACCCGCGTGTGAGTGTATGCGGAGTGTGTGCCTGGGACGCACAAATCTTTTTTTATTCCTGGATCGCAGTGTGTTAAAGGTCTCAGTGTTGCTGGCAGGCCAATTGGTGTCATACGGGTAATGGAGGATGAGACCTGGAAGCGGCATTGGCCTCCACACACACACACACACACACACACACACACACACACACAGACACACACACACTTTTCACTCTGTATTACTGTGTTTGGCTTTGGCTTACTGACGCCTGACAGTTTGTGTTTCCTACAGAGACCGAACCGAAGCACCATTAGTGCAGAATTATTTATACATCCCCACGGCTTCGCAGGAATTATTGATGATAAGTTTAAGCTTTTAGTCAGGATTAAGCATCACAACGTGATCAAGGCCTCGTCTGTGCCTATCGAGAAGCTTCATCGGACGGCTCGTCACGCGTCTCCACGTCGAAGACTCTTTTTTTGACCTCTTTGTAATTCCTCAGGAAGCCCTAATCGCCGCCTTGGACCATATGCCGCACGGAGAACCCATCCAGGAAAAAGAGCCGTGAGGCGGGCGCCCGGCTGCCAAGCCTAACAGTCGGCATCTTAAAGTATGCACTCACTGGATGGTTTGGACAGGGCCGGCGTTAGGGGTCAGGAGTTATGGGGGAGGCGGCGGGCCGGCCCTGGCCTTCCACCGGCCCGCCCGCAGCAGCAGCCCCACTGCCAATCTAATCTCCAGCTTCCACATCTGTTTCCTCCTTTTCACTGCCGCCGCACAGATCCAGGCCTCCCTCAGACCTCGGCCCCTTTGTTTTTTACGGTCGTCCTTCCATCTGAGGTTCTTGTGGAGATTGAAAGGCATTCCCGGCGTGTGGGACGAGGACCGGGAGAGCTGTGTTAAAGATGAGGCCGGCAGGAAAGCTGCAGGCGGCTGGCAGAGAGCCCTTTTTGTTTGGTGAAAAACACAGAGTTAAAGAAGGCACGGTTTCCTCTCTAACTCGGTACTGATGTTGGTCTTTTAGCCTGAGGAAGGCTACTCTCCTAGAATAAAGAATCCTCCATGAAAAACTAAGAGAAGAATTACAGATGGGGCCGTTTGTGTTCTTTGATATTCCCCTCAAGCTTGATTTTTTTTTTTTTGCTCTGGGTCAGCAGGAGGTTGCTCAACATCTGATTGAGTAAAAGCACAAATCGGCTGTTGAACATTTCCAGTAAAAATGTTAAAGTTCCCTTTCTGCTGCTGTGGATGTGGCTCCGTAAACGGGCTCGTTGCCTTTAATGCCTGCATCTCTGCTCAGATTCGACTGCAGTTAAACGAGTTGTTTGCGTTAACTTGTCTTTTTAAAGCTCAGTGTGGGAGCCAGACTCTGCTAGCCGCTTTTTGAATGTCCCTTAAGCAACACCACATCTGATCTGGGTTCAGTTTGTTTATGTAAGTGTCTGATTGAAGATGCTGTGCATTGCAGAGATTAAGACGGAGCAGACAGAGGAAATTACCCGTCAGTCTAATAGCATTTTTAACAAAGTCTAAAAGCCAGAGGGGGTCACATCTCCTGATGTGGCGCTCGTAGTTAGAATTGACTCTGGTCTGGTGTTGCATAAAGTGGAAAAGAACAAGAAGAGTCACTTCTGTCCCTGTGACGGCTTTAAGCTACTGTCACTCAGCTGAAAAAGATAAGGACGGATCCTGCTGTCGTGTCCCACTCAGATAATCTGGAGGAGGCAAAAAGGAGCCTGTGAATATAAAAGTTAACCGGGGCCAAGCCTTGCCTTCCGTCAATTCCTAATATCCATGCAACAGAGTCTCCTGGTTTGTGGAGATAGCTGCTTTAGTTCCTCAGCTGAGGGTGGGACCAGCGGCAGGTTGCAGCAGAGGGGATAACTCTGTTAGATTAGACAGACGGGGTGTAATACCCTGTGAAGGTTCCCCATCCATCAACACTTTGGAGGGAGAGCCTGGAGGTGGATGACAGCCCATCAGGGCTGAGCCGCCTGTCACCGGTCAGTGAAGGGGACCTGGACTACGTTAAACCTCGTCTAAACGTTACGCTTGCATTGCCTTAAAACAACATTGGCCACCATTAAGGCTCATTTTCTTTCTAATGGTGGTTTATGGTTTACCACAGGGACCGTTTCCACCCTGTGATTTCACTTCAGATTGATGGTTTTTTTTACGGAGCTCCGCCTTCACAAACCCAAACACGGGAATGCGCTTGCTGTTCCTGAATTATTGAATGAAACCAAACTGATGGCCATGAGCATCATTGTGTCCAGGTGTGATGTTTGACCCCCTCAGTGGGACACCTGCCATTCATTATAAACATGTCAGCTGATGAAGAACTCAATGAGGACAATGAGCCTGTCTGTTGTATTTGCCTTTTTCCTTTACATTTAGCACAAGTTGATGTAACAAAAGCATTTAAAACTTTTTTTTTCATTGATCTATTTTTATATGATTTCCCTCTCTGATCTGGATCTGTTCGGGTATCCAGATCATGCTTTCCCACTTCGACAACAGCCATAAATGATCCTGGCACTGTGCCTTTCTGCATCGTAGTGTGGGCTGTTGTGTTTTCGTTCTGCTTCATGGTGAATGCTTACATCGGCCGAAGTCCGAGCTGCTCTGGAATGTTGTCTAAGCATGGAAGGAAAAATCCAGAGGACAGAAGGATGAGAGAGAGTCCATCGAGATCTGCTTTCGTGCTTCCACTCAGACGATCTCATAGTATGCCGAGCTGCTGCCTCACTGACCCCATATCACAGCAATGTGCCAACTGGTATTAATGAGTAAAAGAGACCCTCAGAATAAGAAGGCCAGCTAATTTAATCTCGTTCCATCATTGGCTTTCCTGACACTGCACGACAGCCTGGTTAAGACCCCGCAGACCGGTCCTCCTCTGTGACCCTCTATTGGATCTGGGAGCAAAGCCACTGGTAGCACTACATGCAAACTTAACTCAAAGTTTACCCATTGGAGGCCAAATTTCCCTTGTTTGGGGCACTCATTTTTGGTATATAAAGTGTGGAGTTTGTTTATGCTAAGTGCTTAATAGAAATCGGTGCTTTCTAAAATCAGTCAGTCCCAACCTGGCATTCTTTTAGACATCTGAAAAATCTGACAGGGCCTAAAAACACACAGAAGATGTCCTGTATTTGTCCGAATTAGTCTTTTTTTTTTGCTTTTGACTTTAGTGTAAACTTTGTTCACTGTGAAAGTTTATTCTGATTTTGAAATCTATTTATAGTGACTTTGGTTTCTTGACGGAACCGTGAAATTGAGGTGCCTGCCAAAAAAGTAAATTGCACCTTGTGGTGCCCCGGCGCGGCTAAATGGATCCATGTGGGCTCCCTGCACAGCAGCGTGTGGGCGAAAAGTGCGGGAAAGTACAGCAAAGTGCTTTCAGAGTTTGCTGCCCTCCAGCACCCCCCCCCCCCCACCGTACCAGAAAGCCCGGGCTGTCTGGAAGGTCTCCTCCCGGGGAGCATGTGGGATTCATTTAGACCTCCAACCTCTTCCTCCTCCCCGGGTGCCTCCACCCTTTTTCTCATGTTGTTTTGCCAGAGGGAGACCGTGACTGGGAATATGGAGAAACAGAGCTGTGCGGCGTCCCACCGGTCACCCAGAGGGCCGTCCAGAGGGGGTCGAGGGGGGTCGGCATGGACGGGGCGGTCACAGGGGAGCAGCCATCAGTGGGATGATAGGGAAAGGCCGGCAGATTATGGGGGCAGGTCCTCCTTGTCTTTTACACCCTTTTGAAGTGCATTTCCAGAGAGGAAAAAACACAGCCTTTGGATTCAAATGTTAACATCGGGTTTTTCGAAACTGTACGTGTGAAACATGTCAAATATGTCTGTGACGCACTCGCTGATAATTATCCACAGATTTTTCTCTCCTCGCTTTGGCTCTGCGCTCCATAATTCTCTGTGTGATTCACCTCTTTCAGGCTCATTTTGGGGTTGTTTCCAGGGAGCTGTTTAGTTTAGAAATCTCCTAAATCTACTGCACAGCACCCGCCAGCGCCCACCGACAGACAGCCGCTATCTCAGCTGTCTGTTGAGCGGAGGAGGTAACAGTAAAACTGATTACTGCTTCTTACCAGCGCGCGTAGTTTGCAGAGAGTGGTGTCATCCGCTTTTAAGTTCCATTGAGCTGGCAGAAGGTGCCACGAGGGGGTCTCTTCTCTGGTTGGGATTTAAGAAAACGGACAGAGATGTGGTTTTTAATCTGGATCTACTGCATCAGTTTGCATCAGACCTGCTCATATTTTCCTTTTATTGGGTGAGACACTGTAAAAGGCTGTGATTGCTTTTGGCTCTGAAGCCCTGGATGCAGGGACTCCACCCTGCCTTGCTTCCATTAGCTCGTGCCTGTTCCCTGTGCGGTTCACCGTGGAGGTGACCTTATCCCACCATATCTGTCACAGGCTATTACTGCACATCTGTCTGGGGAGTTTAAGAAAAGGTATTTGGTGTGATTAATGTTTATTATCACAGCTGAATCCGCCGATCAGCCAGTTGACTAAAAAGTCTGTCTTAATGGACCAAAGTGCCAGGCGCTGTAATATAATACTTTCTCTTTTATCCATTAATTTTTTTTTAGAACCTTTATTATACGAAAAGGAGAAAAAAACTCTCATTCATTGGTTTTATTTCAAGAATAAGCAGACAAAACAGACAAAAACAATGTGGCTTGAAGTATGAACACTAAAGCTTTGATCTGAACTTTGAACCTTTGACCTTTGACCCTTGTCGTTCAGCACATTTGAAAATGAGGTTTAAGTCCCATTGGAGAAATGCACTCAAGCCTTTCTCTTTTTTTCTGTTTTGTAAGGAGCTTTTCACTGTCACAGGGGGAGAAATCTGTGCCACGACTTGGATCTTCTGATGTTTGCAGAGGGTCTAAGCATAACTCAGCTCAGTGTGGCCGTCACTGACCGTACTCCTGGTTACCGTCAAGGAGCTGCCAACTGGACTCCATCTTTGAATTTTCTGTGCTTTGCTCTCTTTTTTTTTACGGCTCAGGATATGTGCATATTTTCAGAGACAGGTTTTCCCATCGTGCCTATTTCCAGCTGATTTTACTACACTGTACCCTTTTTTTTTGCTCATCACAAAGAGTTTCCCTTTGAATCTACGAGCAATGTACACATGGAAACCCCAGCAGCTTATCCAAGAGAAAATAAAAGCCAAGCGGTGAAGTCCTTTTGACACGTTCTTGCATGATAGCAGTCAGCTTATGCAGGGCCATCTGGAAGTCTTCACGGCGCAGTGTTCCGTGTAGCTCTGCAGATTCCTGGGCGAGGTTCTTCTGCCTTATCTCTTCCAGAGTAAGGATGTTTTCTATCTCTTTTCCTCATCACAGGAGAATCTAACATTCTCTCAAACACTCCCCTCTAGACGGAGTGTCTCATCATAGGCCTCTAAAGCCAAAAACACCAAAGCAAAGGTGCAAGGAGAGGATTAAGCTGGGAGTTTAACTCCTGAGTAAGCTCATTATCAGCCTGCATCTTGTAACAGCAATGTGACCTAACATCACCTTTCTGACCAGGAGTCATAAAAAAGGAGTCTGTCATCTCCAAATGTTACCAAGAAATACCGAGCGATATACAGCCGGATAGCTAAAAGGATGCCTTTTGTCTGTCAGGGAATCGGCTGTAACCTTCCAGCGAGCTGGAACTCTGATCCTGACCTTTTCGGTGGAGCTCTTACTAATGTCAGCAGACCTGAAGTCAAGCGAGTCATTGTGCTTTAGCAGAACCTATTAGGTGTCAATGCTCAAAGCCACTTTACTCCAAATAAGGACCTTAGTAAGACTTAATCCGGCCCGCGTTTAGGTGATCTGGATCGCTGAGCTGGTGGCACCCACTTATTCAGGAGCACTAAACCATTTGATGAAACTGATGTGGGAAGCAGTGTTCGTAGGTTTTGAGTTATCGGATGTGCGGCATCTAGCCCCTGTGCGCTTTTCCAGTGGTGTGAATAACCACCTAAAATCCTGATTAATCCTGTGGGGAACTATTAGCCACCCAAGTAAATCCAAGCCGATCTTTCAAATAGTTTTACCTGTAATTCCCGCTGACAGGAGGGCAGCACTTCTGTTAAAGGCCCGAGCCAATCACCGGGTGTAGACTGACACCTAAGGATGCGTCAGAGAATGGGTCAGGATCGTAGCATGAGGCAGCAAAAGAGATTTCTTTAATCTGTGTAAGGCCCGGCAGAATATTGACCCGGTTCTTTCCCTCTGTGTGTCTGACGCTCCAGCTCGGCTCGGCTGTGCTCACAGAAGTTTAATAATGCAGGAGTCATAATGTACCTCTTTGCACTATTCCCACGAGGACTCTGGCTCTTAGCATATCTGAATATTGGGAAGCATAACCTGTGAATCTCAATTGGTTAGTTTTATCGATCAGTGAAGGGCTTGCTGACTTCGGCCTCCTTGATCAGTTTGATATCAGACGCCGTTTCCTCTGCCCTGCAGGCGTGGGCCACATTTATAAAAGCACACACTCTTCACTGGACTATCCCTTCGGAAAGTTTGAATCTGGCTAAAGTCCTCGTGACCTGGACCAGGCACAGGATTGTGAGACGTTCCGCAGAGAGATCCTGGGTGAGATCACTCATTCAGGTCTGTAGGATGTCTCTGCGTTCAGGTTGGGGAGAGTACAGTTCTCGGAGGGGGCACGCTGGCTCTTATCTTCACTCTGTGGCAGGTTAAAGCCCCCTGATGCACGCCTGTGGGCTTAGCCTGCCTCCCACAATCTATCTTGCTTTGCATAAATGAAATCACTTGTGGAGCTTATCTGTGACGGGCCTTGGTGCTTCTACCCTCCGTAAGCCGTAGCTAATGCGCCGGGAGCAGCAAACTGGGAGGTTTCCCCTGAAAATGCTATTAGTTTGTCTCAAGTCTTCCCAAGAGACTTATTCTATAAAGGATAATATAGTTTTGCCTTATTTGGGGATACATTTATATCTACCTGAATTATTTTTCTAATCTTTCGGGAGGTTTAATGTCTTTGTTTTTTTGTTTGGTTTGACAATTCATTGCAGTATATGAACCTGTATAGTTTCTATGGTGATTTTTTAATCTTTTTTAAATGTTTTTTAAGTCTTCTTTTTCCGAATAATTAAATGAGAGAAAATGTTGGGGCTCACTGAAAGTGATGAGCCATCAGAAACCACCCCAGGCGAAGGAACAAATACCAGCTCTGACAAATGTTTGAGGGTGGCAGCAGTACAGCTGTCTGCTTGACCCCCCCCCTACCCCCCCCTTCCCACGTCGCTGACCCAAAGAAGCCGGGACACAGAGGTGGCTGAGATGTCACGTTTCAGCTCGGCTCTGGCGGGGATGTGCCTGAAATCCCTGTTGTTGTGTCTATGGCGGCTGAGAAAAGGCCTCCCTCTCAGCGGGGTGGGGGGGGGGTTGCGGGGGGGAGCAGGGACTGTGACAACAGCTGTCTGTGAGGGCTGCTCTCTGGTGGCACGGGATGAGGCGTGGTGGCAGCTGGAAAAAGGCAACGTGTCAGATAAGCGGAGCTGAATCTGAGAGAAAAATAACGGCAGAAAAAAATCCCGCTTCCACGTAGAGCAAGCCCAATCCCACCACTGGGTTCAGACGGCCATCAGTTTCTCTTGAAACGGCTTCCTATCTTCGTCTGCAAAATCTCAGAAATGTGTCATTTACTGTGGTAGCAATGCAAGGAGAGGCTTCTCACGGGAAAAGACAGTGAAGGAAAAGAGCGCCTTCTGTGGGCTCCACAGGGCACCAGTGCTGTGACAGCTATGCGTGATCAATGTGGTTAAGATGGCTATTTCTTACAGATACATTTGATCTGTTCCATCTCAGGATACCTGCTCTCTGTTAGAGGTTTGGTATTCACCGGGACTCAGTTTGAAATGCCTTGAGAAAACAGATTTACTCAGCCATTTGTCCTGTTTCTTTCCTGCACTGATTAACAAACGCACGGTGCCTCGATTTCATAAGACGTCGAAGGCCTAATCGGCCTTTCTTGTGTGAGAAGGGACATCTAACTGCAGACAAACGGTTTCGGGGTTCAATGCGGCCCTCTCACGGCAGGCGGAGCAGCATGATGGAGGTGATACGTGTGGCTCGACCCGAAAGCTGCTTTGACTAGGTGGAAAGCTAGTGGCTGTTTTTATTTTAATCTGTCCTGAAGATTTGTTCTTGTGCACTTAATGAAGCATGAGCAGAAAGAGCCAAACTCATTGATCTTCTGCCAAATGGGTTATGCATTAAGCACGAGCTAATTATATTCTGCAGAGTACACAGGGGGGACGTTTTACAAAGGTAGTCTTCTTGTACGTGAGTGTTTTCAAGATTATGCAGCAATTTTAACAGAGATTATAAAAGACAATTTTTTTCAATTGTATATCCTTCCTCATTTTGACTCTAATCAACTCTAAATCTATTGGAAACCGGTTAAATATTTGGTTTAGCTGCCGTGCATGTTTCAGTGGTCATTTGCCAAATTCCCATTGGCCCAGAAGAACAGCTTCGCCCCTCTGTGTCAGACGTTGCCTCACTCAGCTCCTCGGTGTGTGTAACCACACAGTCACTTTTGGGCGCGAAGGCTTGTCAAACCCTTTAACGGAGAGCTAAGCGCCCTCGTCTCCTCCCCGGACCCGCCAGGCAAAAGGGCCAGACGGGGAACCCCGTTAAAGGTGCGTTTTTGTGAACAAAGAGGCGTTGAGGTCTGACCACGCAGCAAAGTGTGATTTCCTCTCGAAGTCGTGCGGAGCAACAGGGCCGCGGCTGTCCTTATCTTCATGCGTGTCACTTCTCTCCATTCAGTGTGGGTGTGGACGCTCAGAGAGTCAGCAACAAGGGCCGCCATTCAGGCACTTCAGTCCGCTCATTTAAAATCTGTTCTCCACATTTCCAGGCTAAGTGGTGACTGAGTGACGCCTTTTTTTAACTCCCCCCTCCCCCCCCCCGCCCCGTGTAACTGGAGCGCTGTGCCCTCCCATTGAAACGGGTGACAGGCCCCAGCAGTCAGGTAGTTGTGAATGAGAAAAACTACAGACCGGCAGTCATAGCTGATTGTATCTTAGCATTTTCTTTTACCTTCACCCCATTTCCCCCCCCTTTGCTAAACAGCCAAGTGCTTTGAGAAAAAAAAGGAATAAAGCAACAGTGCCGGGAGCTGCTTTTCACTGCCTGTTTACTGAGAGAAAAAGATTTGCCTTCGTAGTGAGAATACGAGTGGACTTCTGAGCTCACTGTTAGCTCTATTCCAGCTCATATCCTCTGGGCCTTTTTTATCACCCTTCCATGTGTGCAAACGCATGAGTATGAGGAGGCCTTTTCAGTTTACTCGTCAAACAAACGGCTTGAAACGAATTACCTTTTTTTTTTAATCTTCCTCCACTTTATGCCAAATGCAGCATCCTGCATAGAAAGGCACATACACTAATCAATACTGGAGCTCTTCAGCACCTTGAAGGAGACGTTTGCTTCTCCATGTTTGGCTGCTGAATGTGGCCTTTAGAGGCCTCTCATGAGGCATGGGATCACCAGGAGATCAGCGGTGGACCTGCAGTGCTTGGCTGAGGCTGAGGCCGTGACCTGTCTGCTCCAGCTATGAATGAGGCAGATGGGGCCCTGGGGCTTAAAGCCCAGAAGGAGCTCTGCTGATGACACCTGTGCGTCACCGGCCCGACCCGTGCTGCCCGTGCTGCGTGTCCGCGGGCACACGTTGATCCCGCAGCCTGGGGGGGGCAGAGGTCAGATCAGGCTCGGGACAGATGGGCTTAAGTAGCTGATCTAACTGTAGGAGACTGGAAGTGTCCCAGAATTTAGAGGCCCATGTGCGCTATCCATCGGCCTCTATTATTTCTTTTTTTTGTCCTTTTTGGAGCAAACGCTAACATTCTGTGAGGGATGAGTGTACAAATGCGACCGTAATGGGTTTTAGTGGCACCGGAACATCGTATTAGCTATCGCTCTCGTTCTTGCTAATAGATTACCACGTCACCAAGCACTGTAGTCCGCTGATGTATTCTTAATAGGTTTTGGGCTCAGTGGAGCTCTGCAGCACAGAGGAATAAAGCTAAATTAAGCCTATGAGACACAGCCGGCGTCAACAGAATCGGCGGCTTGTGTCCTTTCATCGGCGTTGGCTGGATAAGGAAATAGAGTATGAAGAAGAATGCATGTTCTTAACTCAGACTCCACTGTAAGGCTTCCAGATAGTAAGACTGAACCCTCTCCAGAGGCAGCAGTCCAGCCCATTGCGCTTTGTGCACTGCACACCCACAGACACCTGTCTCTGTGTAAATAGCTCATTTATTTGAGCCGTGTAATTGACTGTTTTCGGGATCGAACAGCTTGAAAATGGTATGTGTGAGCGTTATGGCCACCCACATGAAAACCCGCGGCTGGACTGGACCTGCGCGTTGCTCCGCGAGCACTCGCACCCTCACACACACCTGTCCTTCGCTGCTCACATACATTTATGCACAGGCTGATTATCATGTATTACCTGATTCTGCTCAGGGGGGAAAAAACACCGACAGCTGGTGAAACCGCAAAGCCGGGTCGAATAATAAATGCGGTGACATTTTGTCCTGGGCTGTTCCATATTGGTGAAATAATGAATTACAAAAGCCAGGTGGTGTCGGTAAGGAGACCCCGGCCTCACAAGCTGGCCTGTGCTGGCTCTGTGGAGTAGATGTTGTCATGCTTGTGTCAGCTCTTCAGAGGAGCACAGGTTACCCACCTCCCGATAAACGCTTCATGACCTTTTTACTGTTCAGACTGCCTGCTCAGCCCCAAATGATGGCAGCCATTGTGGAAGCGTCCCCCCCCCCCGCCTTTGTTTGGATCTGAGTCGTAGGTGTTTTATTAAACTGACCCCCGCGGGGCAGAGGTGAGAGTTGAAACGAGCAGAGAAGTTCGAGTCAGCGTTGAAAGGAAACGCCACATAATGTTTGTTTGTTTTTTTGGCTGAACTCCGACTATAGGCATTAAAACACAGAGGCGGAACCACATGAATGGACGCTTGTGAAAGCAAGCGTTCACAAACATAAGGAAAGCCAAACTAAATGGCTTCAGCCTCTAATTCCGAGTTTAAACTGGGACATTTTTTTTGGTGGGTCTAAAAAGGTGTAATGTCACGGCAAGGTGACAGTGAATTAAAGGCCTAGTTTTTCCCAAATAATCCCTCCTGGATCATTTTTCGTGGCTCATAACACACTGACTCTTCTGGCCGTCATTGTATCAACCCATTCTGCTGGTTCACATAATAAAATCTGCTGTTTCATTAGACGTTTTTATCAAAAGCTCATCTGAGATGACGTGCATATCAAACATGTGTGCGCTGCTACTGCTGCAATGCTCTGCTTTTATCTTTTATTAGTGGGCGTCTGAATTTAGTGTGGGTGGCTCCAGGAATAATGGAAACCTTTTTCTGTGGTAGCGTGAATGGCGTGCAAGATAACCCCCCCCCTCCCTAAAGTTAGTTTACAGCTTTCTGCTGGACACACCGTGGTCCAATTTTACCTCGTTGCTGAGCAGTCCGTGAGGAGCATATAATGTAACCGCCCGGTTTTTAATTTAGCTCTACCTGGCACCACATGTCTTCACGTATGCTCGTCCAAACAAGACAGAGTGCTGAGAGAGACCACTACTCTAACTCTAATAATACTCAAAAGGAGTTGGTTTACACCCCCGGCAGCCTGTTATAGCATCAGGAGCATCCTGATTGGCTTGAAAAGTGGTGGACGAGAAAGAGAAATGAGGATGAGGAGAGACTGACAGCATGGCCCTATAGTAGCCTGTAAAATGTTGACCATGAAAAAAACACATTGTCCAATATTGTCTTTTATAAGGATGGTTTTGTTACAGCTTAAAGTGTTCCGACCATCTTTAGTATTAAATACATACGAGGTCCTCTGTGTTTTACTAATGGGATGATTATTTAAGAAACCCCTGCAATCAGTGAAAAGGTCCTTGGTTACTTTTCGAGGGCCCAGTCATAAATCAACGTGCTCTTGAAGGTGCTCTCCTCTAATTAAATCCACTCAAAACATCTCAGAGTTTAAAGGAGTCAGTGTGTGTCTGGTAGGAGTTACTCAATGGGCTGTTGGCATGGGGAGTCAAATTAAGTTCCTCCTGCTGTAAATTAGGCCAGAAATATTTTACAGCCTTTAGCCATTTTTTTGTTTAGACCTTTGTTCTACACATTGGGAGCAACGCTAAAGCTCTCTTTCAGACGGGGCTGCGACGCGTATTTCCAAAACAGCAGCTTGACAGATCGCTTTAATGGTAGATTGATGGTTAGAGACCGCTGATGTGGGATCTTAAGCCTGTTGCATGGTTTCCCCCATGAAAAGCAATTTTCCTTGCTTGGTTTGGCGTGCGCTGACGGAGCGGGATTGATGGCGGTAGAAGATCGTGTCCAGTAAGTTCTATTAATCACTCATTTAAAAGGTTTTGAGGCTCTGTTGTGCCATCTACAAAAATGTTCAGCCCTTTTCTTCTTGCCAGTTCAGGAAAGCTCTTGAAACACGAGTTCCTGGGATAGTAAAACGAGTCGTATGTATGAGAGAGTATGCAGGCATTTCCTCGTGGCGTAGAATCGAGATTGAAAAAGAAGTGGAGAGATTTGCTGTGAGCTTTTCTGAGAGCAGTCCGTAGTCAGAGCAGCTGCTCTACAACAGTGATGTTATCTCCTCCACCCCTCTCAGGAGCTTTCATCCCCACCAGACACTTTTCTTACATTATTCAACAGAAAACAATCCATGCAGGTGTTACAAGGTGTCTGACAAATACCTGTGTGACAGATATGGTTTTCTAAATGCATTTATACTGTACAGAGCTTTCTTACTAGTTTGGAGCCCCTTTACAGTTTGCTTCACACTTCTTTGTATTTTCCTCTTTAAATTCCACCAAAAAAAAATCTTAAACTATCGAAAATTGTGAGCCACACATTTTTTATTTTATCTTAAGGGAATAGATGCTGTACTGAAATTAATCAGAGGGGCCAGAAAGACCCTCATTTTACATTCAGATCATAAATCTACATATCCTGGCAGCAAATTCAAAAATAGGTGTTCATTTTGTGTAGAAGTGAAAGTAGATAATGACACTTTTCCCAAAGATGCAGCCGTTCACCCTCCTTTTAAAACTGTTAGATTGTAGGGAAAAAACCTTCTTTGCATTTGACTAAAAGAAGTTATGATCTAAGGAGGGTCACTTGTCTGCTTTTTTTTCACGCACATTTAAAAAACTGAGAATAGTAACCCAGTTGTTTTCACACATATTTCTAAATGTGGTTTTAGAGACCAAACATCGACCCAAATCTGAGCTGAACCCGTAAAGTCACCGTGTGTGTCCGTTAAACGCAGGCTGGACAAACCCACACTGTGTGAGCCGCAGCCATGGGTGGGTCTTCCTCCTTTTATCCAATCAAGAGGCCTCTTTCGCCCGCCCGCTCCTGGCCATCATAGTTTCCAGTGTGTGGGCTGAGGCGACAGACCGTCCAGGCCCAATAGAGCGCCCATTCATTCACTGGACCCAGGGAGGAAAGGTAGAGGCTGCACCCAATAAGGGTCCGTCTCCCTCCCCCTGAATGGGTGTGTATTTTAGGGGATTCACGGACTGTTTGTTTTATTTGTGGGCCAGGGGAGACCAGAGCTGTAATGAGCTGGTCTTCATGGAGCTATGAGGAACCGAAGAGAGGCGTCATTGTTTTGCTGAGAGTTACAGATCTTTTTCTGTCTCCGGGGGCTGAAAATCAGATCCGCTGAACAGACATTAGCCTGAAAGAATCCCGAACAAGGTGTTGGCCCGCTCATATCCTGAGAGTGCATGTTACATTGTTGATCCATACAAAACCATAGAGGGATTAAAATGTTTTTCTTAAATCAGGCATAATGTGATTTTGGCCCCGCATACTTTGCCTGCCTCTGACTTTATGATTAATGGTTTGGGGAGTGAGATAAGTGTCTGTTGCCGCCAGCGAAACAATAAAAAAAAAAACCCTCTGCGGCTTTTCTGCGCAGACAGAATGAGATTGTGTCCCGCCACCTCCACAGCCATCAACAACTATCAGGAAACTGCTCAACACAGCGACACACAGCCGGTAAACAGCGGGAATAATCTGCCAATGAAGTCTTTTTTGGCTGTAAAGTGGGAGGTGTTTCTCTCCGTGGGGTTTATTTATAGTGCTGTCAGGTAGCAAAAAGGGATCAGGAGTAATTCTGGTTCAAAAGGCTTGCAGTCATGTGACTTTTCCCTGTCCTTCACACAATGGGTTGTGAAGGAACACAACCCCCAACACCCAAAACCACACATGTCTTCTTCATCATCTGTCTTAACCAGACACACAATGTACAAAAACTTCATAACAATTGAATCTCCTTGTGATTCTGTAAGGCTGACTGGAAAGAAAAAATGGCTTCACCTCATATTTAAGTAGGCGTTCCATGATTGTATTTTTTAAAACTCTCCTGTTTATTCTTCATCTTTGGAGCTTCGTTTAGCGTTTAGCATGCCAGAAGCCCAGCTGTCCTCAGTCTGTCTTCTTTAAACAGAGTTTCTGCATGTTCTGTTACTTAAGTTGGGAAGTTACTGTGTGCTCAGCAGTTAGATGGTGGGGGGGAAAGCTACTTTTTGACCATTTCGCATATATCAGAGGAGAATTATTTAACAATGAGGTGAACAATGACCAGAGTAGATGAGCTGTTTTACACCACAAAACCTGGTGATGCTCGCTCCAAGGTAGTAAGGTGTGGAGCACCGAGCATAGTTTAATTATGTATTCGCTAATACCTTTTTTGTTTCCTGACTTTGTTCTCTCTGAAGTCTTAGAAATGAGATGAACATTTGGTCAACCAAGTGATTTACTCAGCATTGCAATCAGATGGATGCACCATACATCCTGCTGCATCAAACTGGGTCAAGGGAAGTAGGTTGACAGGGACTTTATGCATATTTAATAGTTATTTTTTTCATTGATAGTGGCACACCTCTCTTTAATGATTGAAAAAGGCTTTCCTTCCGGCTTAGACAAACCCCGCACTCGCACGCTGGGTTGCCAGGTAATCGCTTCATGTGGGATATTTAGCTCTGTAATACCATGTCACGGGGCATACTGATGGTGTCAGGCTGTGTGTGGTAATCACAAGGAGTATAGTGTTCTGTCAGAAGCCTGGTGGGCAAACGGGCGTGGACGTGGCTCATCAATAACTGTAAAAGCTGTGGGCAAAATGAAGCGCTCGGAGTTTACTTTGATATGAAATGGAACAAAGTGTTCTCAATCCATGCCGGTCAGTTGAGAATCAGATGTTGGCAACTGTGTGCAGAATAATCTCTCTGAAGAAAGAATTTGATTCATGCGGATCACAGATTTGGCTGATTTTATTGGCTTTCCGTGATATTAAAGCGTTGACTCAACATGGGGGTTTTTCATTTGACTGTTAAATGAAATCAGTCATCTGTGAAGACGAACAGTCAAATAAATGGACGATTAGGTTTCATCACAATGGGAGAAACGGCAGTATGTGCATCACATGTCTTTCTTTGACGGTTTTGACGCGGATGTCCTGTGTTTTCCTAGTTGTGTTGTGAGCAGGCAGACAGCATTGCCCAAGTGATCATAGATAAGACAGGCCATTTGTGAATCGTACTGAACATGTGACCTGAACTCCGTTAAAATGCACAATGTGAGATGGTTTATGCTACTTCAGCTGAAGCACGCATGGTGACAGACTGTTTGGCTTCACAGCAAACTTTCTCTCTGCTCTCATGCTTTCTCAGGAGACCTCATTAAAGCTGGCCAGCTAGCAATTAGCATGAGGCTAGCCTGTCAAAAACAGGCATAAATGGGCATCTCAGTGAATTTAGCACATTGCACAAGTGATGAAGCTATTTTTGATTGGTGAGTAATTCAAATATGTAAAAGTTTGTCTAGCAACCATATGTGAGAACCCGATTTGTCATCCCTGCGTGAAACCGATGTGTTAAAATGACACATGTTGTTTTTTTTATGATGAGTTCGATGGTTCACAGTCGTAGTGAGTTGGTTGGGACTCAGGAGCAAAATCTCAGCCCAGTGCATCTGTCTGTGGGAGGTTTCTCAAAAGGTCACACTGTGAATTCCCGGTTTTGTTCCTCACCCTGAGGTGGGAGAGGTGCCACCGCCGGTCTCTGAGCGTGCAGGACAGACTTTCCCCTCCTTCATACCTGACCTGGAGCATGAAGCCGCTTAGGTCGGTGCTTTTTTTGCTTGGCTCTCTCCGACTATCCCCCTCTCAGGCGTCCCTCTGTGGACGTTTGCTGAGCGTCTGTGTCACTGGGAGTCAGTACCGGGGGAGGGAGGGTGGGCACAAAGTGCCGAATGTTTCTCTGCCAGCAATCCACTCATCCTCTTTAATGAGAGCTAGTTTTGGGACTCAGACTAAAACTTCAGCCCAGGGATGCTGGGATGGCTTTCACTTTTCAACAGGCTCCAATTATTCCCACCCAGATGGTTCTTTAGCCGTTATACAGTTTAAATAACTGTCTTCTTAAAGGTGCATCATGGAAATGTACGTTCTTCCAGTGTTAGCGTTGGGCTGTGCTGTGTTATGTTTAAAATCCCATTAATCTGATATATAGGAAGAACAAGAAGGATTTTGATAATCTTTCTGGGAAAAGTAATTTATTCCAGTTGCAATGTTAGTACACCGTCCCAGTCCAAGGCAGCAGAAGGAGAGTTTTTAGGAAATCCAGGAGCACTGTCCTGCCCTCTGGTCCCCCCGGCCTCTGTTTTCTTTGTTTGCTGCCTAAGTGACGTGACCCATAGATGTCACATGGCGCTCTCAACAAAAGCCAAGACCGCACGGACTGTACCAAATTCAATGTTTAGAAAGGTCGCGATTGTGCCTGTGTGAATAGCTGCCTCCCTCGACTCGCTCCAGGGGCCTGTCAACCTTATTTCCCTGTTAACAACGTAACAGAATATGGCTGCTACAATGAAATGCGTGTCCGCTCACTCTGCATCTTACCCATCTGTAGGGATGGGTAAGAGGGGAGGGATCAACGTTTTTGTAGTTTTCAAGGCTGAATCTACCAGCCCCGCCAATGTTGTTTGGAAGAAGAGGTTCACAGCACAGGTTTTCAAAGAGTGCCGTGAGGCTTTATGCCAGCTTGATAGCTTAAGCTTGGTTGTATTGAAAAATGAGACAAATTGGTTTGTGGCCCAGGGGGAAAATTAAAATGAGCAGAGCTTAAACTGTGTCGCTTTTTCTGAGCGTTTCGGTTTGCTGTTCGGTGCTTTTTCATGTCATTCCATGGCAATCATAAGGCGTGATCAATCTGTCCGGTGGCGGGCTGGCCGCATATTTCCCCAGCGTTCACCGTTTGCCAGGCGTTGTTAGCCACACGGCCCCTCTGACCTCAAGAGGGGTCTTGAGGTCAGAGGAAACGGAGGAAAGTCTTAACTAACCAGCCCCCTCCCCCCTACTCCAAACTCTCCCTCTTTTACCGACCGCCTCCTGCTGGTCCACTGTCTGAGCCGTCTGTCTGCACCCTGTGTTAACGTTCCCGTCTCCACTCTTTGTGACGCTATCAACAGCCATATCCTTTAAACAAAAAGTGCAGATGGTGCTGATCATGTCGTTTCCGAACCCCTCATTTCTTTATCCTGCCTCACAAACTCCTTATTCTTTTAGTTTTGTGTAAACAGGCTTATATAATGTAGCTTTCTGATGTGGGGTTAAATTTTTTACCGGAAATGTGTTTAGAAATTAATACAAACACGATAGGCAAATGATTTATCATCTAATGTTCTTTTTTATTTATTCAGATATATTCATCTAGATATACGTGTCTGGCCATCCGAAGGATATAAGTACAGTTTCCAATCTCCTTGGTCTCTTGTGGAAGAGGGGAAAATGTATAAATGAGAGCAGTGGGACCGAACCAAAACATAAAGGCTTCAAGACAGAAATCCAAACACAAGAGGAGGAAAATACCTGAACAGTCCCCACAGGCCTCGGGGATGATTATTAAAGGTTTCCTCACTACATGTCACATTTTTTGCATTTACCCTTGATTCAATGCCTCTGAAAAGAGTCAAATTTGCACTTGTGAACCAAAACACGGCTCCCGCTGAGCTGTAATCCGTAGTTGTGTTAAAGTTTGGCTGTTTACTGTTCCGCTGATTTATGGTGGGAAGGAGTAATAATGCACCGAGCGAGCAGTGCCACTCCAGCATTGTGATGGAAAATGGCACGGGCAGGAGGAAGGGTGGTGAAAGCTGTGGTTTCTTAAGTGGTTTTCCTCATGCACATTTCCATAGTTCATTCGGAGCTGAACGCTTTTGCTTCCCTGGCCAATAATCACGGAAAGGCCGAGGAGGGAAGAAAAAATAAATAAAAAAACGAGAAAACATACCATAAGGACCAATAGAGGTGAGGCAGTGCTGGGGTTCCAGTGGCTGGATTGGAGAGGATTTGATCCCTTTAAATAGAAGCACCTGTTCAGCTGGGATTAGTTGGAAGCAGAGCTCTATTTTGGTTCAGTGTGGATGTTTGCCCATCTGACGGCCGCCTGAGAGGGAAGCACAGCACAGCTTTGCTTCATTTGATGCCCGAATCGCCAAGAATGAAACACTCCCCTTTTTTTCTGCAAACGTCATGCAGATTACCCGGAGCAAACCGACGCTCATCACCAGCAAGAAATCCCACAGTGGCTTCTACATGGGCAGAAAAGGGCCAACACATTTTTAGATGCATGCAGAGGAGGCTTTTAAGAGATTTGTCCAATTCAGGGTCGTTCTGACTGACGTGGGGAAAAATCCTGAGTGCAGGCTCCCGTGATGTCCCTCAAAGTTGATAAGAGGATGCATGGCTGCACTCTGCCTCACGGCTGGATGCAGCAGGCGTCTTGTGAGGATTGTTTGTGGTCTCACAGCACGTGCACGACGCACAAAAAATGAACTTATGGAAACGAGGCTCGAGCAAGGTCTGTAGTTTGGCTCTGAAATCTGACCTACATATTTCACGCAGTTTAATGTTCTGAATCATACTTACAAAAATGAGGTAAACATACTGTGGAGCTTGGTATAAATGTTATATCTCATGTTGTGTGCATTTTTGCCTGTATATATTTGCCTGAATATATTTAGCTGTAACTGATTATATAAAAACAATCAGTTTGCCCCATCCAGCCAAGTCAAGAAGGTTTTTTTTCCCTTTCTTTTGGCTGGTTTCAAACTAAACAAATCACAGATGACTGTACTCCACCTATAATTGGGTCAGCGTGCATATTTATAGACTGACTGCATCTTTCTAACACAAAAGAGAGCGGGTTGTGCTAAATGGCCTGAATTGTGCACAAAGTAAAACACCGGTTATTATCAGTTTCTCTCATTAGCATCCTGTGAAACCACCAGTTAGAACATCGCCTTCAATAAAAGGGCTCCTGTAAACCAAGAGAGGGAATATAATGGTGTTTATTTAGTGCAGCATTACACAGCTGAAGAAGAAGCAAATACATTGCCTTTCTTATTATTTTCTGGGAAAGAATACAGTGGGGCAGCAAAGTGCATTCATCTTGATCAGCCTCCATTTCAGCATGCTGTCATCTTTCTGCTTCCCAGGAATCACTTATCAGCGCAGTAATAAAGTTCCACACCCCTAATATGAGCGTGTTGTATTTGTATGAGCTGTGCAGATAGTGTCACCCCCCCCACCACCACCACCCCCCCCCTTTTATTGAATCAGCCGTGACCCGACATCACCATTTATCCCTGCGTCTGACTCCAGAGAGACTCCTGCTGCTCTGATTCCCCGGTGATCGTCTGCCAAAGCCACCGGGGGGAAAAAAGATCTCAACGAGCCCTTAAGCGGATCAGATCCAGCATATCGTTCCACAATTTCATTAAGGGTCACAAATGGCGAGGCTGTCAGCGGCATAACAAACTCCCCTCTGCAGCCGCAGCAGATGGTGCGGCCCGAGCGTCCACAGGCATCCACAGGAATCCCCTTAATGAGGAAAGCAGCGAGTACGGGAGAGGAAAAAGAATATTCACAAGCTCCTATGAAGGAGTTTAGAACACATAAAACTGTAAATCTCATTTTGGATCCAATGTCATAATCTTTTGTAAAGCTGAATATCATTTTCTCTCAGCATCTAAATAAGTCCAACCTTGTCATTCTTAATCTCCGCCACAAAGACTTATTGAGCTATTTATGCTTCCAACCTCAACCATATTCAAGATATTACTTTATATATTCAAAATGAACATTTATTTCAATTAACCGATTGTAATAATAATTATAGAACTGATGCTGATTTACCTTATGATTCTTAAAATTCAGATGTTTTCATAATATATACTGTATATATTTAGTATTTGAAGGCTCTTTGATAATATTTCTAGAGCCTGTAAGAGACACCTTTATCTTTATATTTTTTCGTTCTTCAGCTCCTGAATTCTACATTTCCAAAATCATTAAAAAGTCCAACTTGGAATAATGGCTTGTGATTGGCTGTGCCACCGTTTACGTGGCCACGGGGCACATTTTTAGCCGGAGCTCCTGTCACTGCCATCCACCCCTATTAAGTTTCCGTCAGCAAGTTTATAAATTCTCCTCTTGGAAAGAATGGATGCTCAATTGAGGCTGCGTTTCTGGGGGAGTTGTTATTTTGGTTGGAGGAGCCTAGACGCCGTAACGGCCCCCGCGACGGTCCAATGTCAGAGGCCTAAATTCAGTCCACTGGCTGCGAGTTTGCCAGCTAAGCGTGTGAAACGGCACTTGTTTATAATAATAAAAAAAAAGCATATTGAAGCTGTCCGGGGTGAATGTGCCCAGTCATGAATGTGCTGTCATGTCAATCTGTGAACATTCTGTGTTCAAATGTTGCACATGAGACGGGTCAGCGAGCCCAGTTGACTGACCCCTCCGCTCATTCTGTGCCCCTGTCTTTGTTCCCAAGTTCCCAGGGAACACTGGTGGGATTCTGCCCAGCGCTGCCAGCCGCTGGAGCTAAAAGGAATCATTGTGTTGTCTCGGTGCTGCCCGGTAGATCAATGGGACTCTTTGTCCTTTGTGCCGCATGCAAGACGTGGAGGCCCGGCCCGGACAGGCAACTTTCTGAGAGTCCACCCAGCAGATCATGTTTGATATGTGGTTGTTTTTTTGTTTTTTTTAGGTTGAGGAGTTGGGGTTGCCCTTTGTGTTTTCTGTACTGTAGCAAAGTGAATGGCAGATTGTCACATTTCACTCAAATTCCTGCAGCTTTCCATCCAGAAAATGAAGGCAGAAGCTATGATATCATAGAGCTGCCATACTTCATCTCCTCAGAGGTTTCCCAACCCTTTTTTTTCTTTTCTGCTCCAATCTTTCTGAAGCTCCATGTAGAAGTTTCTTTATGCAGGAGCATGCATAAGAATCTTAATATAATATATCCGCATAATATATGCATTATACGCATTCATCTATCAGTAAATGTTCATTTGTCGGTTTCTTTGTGTTAATGTTTTGTCGCCTTCCAGGCCTGCAGCCGAACGAGCTGATCTGCAAGTCCTGTAGACGGAGGGGGGAAAAAATCCCCTTTTGACAATATACAATTAAGATTCCTGCAGATGTGAAAGGGCCTCTGATGATATCCTTCAGTCTGAGCGAGCAGAGAGTGTGGGAGGTGTGGAGAGAGATGAAGGAGGCGGAAGAGAGGGTTGAAGGGAGAAGCGAAAGAGGAAGAAGGGGTGGGATGGGCCCTCTTCAGGGAGGTTTAGTGAAAGCACCTGCCTCAGCTCTGGGACTCATGATGGATGAAAAGGAACAACTGAGTTTTCGGGGAAGGGAGGGGGTTGGGAGTAGGTTTGAGTTTGAGATGAAGGACATCCTGTCCTTATTTTCTTTTCCCCCGCTTTAGATTGTTTTCATTGCATGCATACCAGTGTTCTGGGGAGGGATTGATTCATATTAAGCAGTCACTGGACTCAGGCACCATTCAATAAAAGATCATTTTTTGAACGGTCAAATACGTTTTATATTTTGTCTTGGGAACCTCTTGAAGTCTGAGCTTGATCTTGTTCAATAAAACTACCTTAAGCCAACGAGGCTCACTTAAGATTTCCACTTGAGAGGGAAAATTACGGTTTCGTTTCCACAAAGAAGCATCAGATAGACACTTTCCACTCAATCTGCGCTGCACTTTATCCTGTAAGCCAAAAGGCTGTGTGTGCTGTTCGTTGCTGGCACAAACCCAGTGTTTGCTGCACACCACACAGGTTTCTATAGGAATGACATATTTTGAGTTTGTCATCATCCGTCATGTTAACAGGAGCAGAGACTTTGTTGCTCTTTAGCTGTGCAATGATGATGTTTAGCTAAATTATCGTTATTCAGCAAAACAGCTGTGCAGTTCAAATAGTTGACAATTTTAAAGAATAAAAGACTTGTGCTGAAACTTTAGCATTAAGAGCTCCTAGTATCTGCATTTTTAAGATTGTGGAGAGGGAATCTTGTGGAGACCATGACTCAGAGGTCATGGGTTAGAAAAAGCGTAGAAGGGTCATCCGCGAAGTTGAAATGTAACAGTTTGATCTGAGTTTTGAAGTGTCAGTGTGCTAGACTGAATATGACACAGTTCCCAATATTCAACAGTATAGGAGAGAAACGCCAAGTAGCTTTGTACAATCTAGATTAGATGGAAATTTATATAAATACCGTTTAAATCAGATATAATCAGTATGCATAATGATAACAGCTTTGTTATTATCTGATAAAAACCCTACATGAAAACACTTAGATGCGGATAATGCTCATTTTGGCCTAGTTTTGCTAATACCACAATTATAAGTGCTTGTAGGATGAAGTCTTTAAAGAACATAATCTAGGAATAGTATGCAATGTTTTGCGTTAATTATTCTGATATGTAAATCTGTTAAAATACAGATTTATTTCAATCTTTGAACTATTCTTTTATTACCCCTTCCTGCCATGAGTTTATGGTTGGCAATTCTGTTCAAGCTGCATGGATGAAATTCCCCTTACTGTGTAGTAAAATATTCATATGACGTTGCAGTTTTGATAGGAGAAATTTGCCTTTTTAATTCAACTAAGTGTCTTGATTCTAATACACATCTGGCTTTGTAATTAACTAAACTACTTGGAAGTCTGTCAAAAATTCACCAAGGGATGATTATCTTAATTGTGCACAGAGCTGCTGCATTTATAGACTAATTGTGTTTGGGGACACAAAGGCTCTATTAGCAATGAGGTAATGGAGCAAACAATATGCATTCTGGCTCAAATAAAAGATTATTAGCTGGCACATACTATTTAGAGAAGAGAGCTGTAAATGTTTTACACGTCCAAGTTAACCTTTGCAAAGTGGCATCTCTCTGGAGTTTAGTCCCCATTGACACTTTCATAGAGACACTCACTACAAGCAGCATGAGGGGTTTCAGAGAGGGCAGGCTGGGGATTCCACCATTGTACAGCAACAATATATATACATATATAAATATATATATTATTATTAAATTGTTCTCTGTCCTTTGATTGATAGCTGCATACCACTGATGGGCACCAATTACCGTGCATACTTATTTTAATGAGCAAATGATGTTCAAATGTATATTTAAATGAATCAATGCCTAACTGTCATTTAGAAGTGTATTCATTTATAATATTCATTCTTAATGAAATGCTTAGTCAAATGCTTTTCTATAATTGGTTTTGCACAGTTTGCAAAGCATGTTGTTACTCAAAGGCTTTGACTACAACTCATAGAGTGAAATACACACTTATTTTCTGCCCTGTAATGGAAGGTATCAGATCAAGTCAGGCACATCTGGTCATCAGTGGTTGGAGAACAGGTCTGGTCCCACGCCTGGTCTGTCGTAATGCATCCAGGCAGCTGTGGAGGCGAGGCTATTATGGAACCCACCGCACCACAGGAACCTCCCTTTAGACATGGAGGCCGTGCACTTTCTATTGGCCACATAACCTCCAGTGTAAGTAAAAGGAGAATTAAAAAAAGCTCCCAGTGTTTCCACCAAGTCTCCCGCACAAAGGCTGCTCTGCGGAGAAAAAAAGCTTGATATTATATAACAGTGTGTGCTGCTTATTGTTGAAAACTGACATATATCACCCATTCACAGCAGCAGTCAGTCAGATCCTTTCAGAACTAGTGTTAGAAAATGGTAAAAGGGTGGTTAATTACTCTAAAACAGCACAGGCAGTTTGTCCCTGTTCCTAAAGGAAGTTATTCATTTGTAATAAGATATATTCTGTCAGAATGTTGTTTTAGTCTCCACATTTGTCAGCTGCTGAGCTTAATTGAAAAGGATAGCCTATTTCCAATCACTTAGAAGATGAAGAAAGGTGCTTACTCTAGTAAAAAACTAAATCCCCTTATGCTGCATTTAGGGATAGCCTGTTATTTGGTCACATGACCAAACTGCAGACTGTCTCACTAAAAATATATGAAAATAACAAAGCCTATTACAATTATACTTTCTATTTTTCTTTTTTTTTATGTTTATATTTTTTCAGATTTGACGGTAGCTTCAAATGTGATGGAAGAGGGATATTGTGTTAGCATCTCCCTTAATTCTGTTACAAGCTGGGCATAGTGTCATCCATCTCTGCCACCCGTTGCCCCCGCCAGTGCCTGAGTGTGTGTACATTAAACTGATTGATGAACAGTTCATTAGGCTGATGGGCTCCCCAGAGGCAGAATTACATTTCTCATACAAAAAGTGGCTTTTCGAATAGATACCGAATTTGCAGTAGCTCAACACCAAGCACAACAGCAGTTTAGCGGATTTACTGAATGTGGACTAACAGTATGATGGCAAAAATCAATGCGTAGTAACACCTATGCTTTATTTGTAGGTGTTGGTGCCTTTATTATTATTTTATTTCAGTGAGGTTAATTAACAGAAACAATGCCGTCTTTTTGCCTTTGGAGAGGTGTTTGAGTGTTGTGCTGTAAATAACCCTAGAGCCAGAAGGTGGATAAGCAGCGGATCTGCCAGAACTGCCTGCAGAGAGGCAGCATGACTGTACATATCAGTGTGAGCACATGTTTGTATCTATTCTTAATGAAAATTCAATTTAAGCAAAGTGTGTCACGTGCAGCTGATGAGTTATCCTTAATTAGCAGTCATCATCAAACCCAGGTAACAAAGCAGGGCCTGTACATCAAACTGTTTCATTTTTAATGAGAAACTTGCTACCTTTTGACGTTTGTGTGGATATGTCTCTTGTAATGTGCATTCTGACCCAGACGGCTACTTTGATTTGTAGACAAAACTGCGTGTTCTTTAGCTTTCCCAAATTAATTTAAGTCTCAGCTTCCTGCAGGAAGTGAAAAAAGTCTACACTGACCTGACTGCTGTGTATGCAGCAGCCTGTAGATGAGGCTCCCAGATAAATAGCTTTAACAGTCATAATTGTGCTGCAGAGGGTGGGGTTAGAGGAGCTAGACTGTAAGGAAATTATATTAAGGTCAGCAGGTCCTAAAGTTTGCAAAGTGTGCGACAGCTTTATCCCATTTTTATCTTCTTCCATTAAATGTGTGTTAGTCTGCATTTAGTTGTCTCTGTGCATCTTTACGCTGTCATATTTCTGGAGTGGCTCCTCAGGTTTCAGCTCAGGTCCTCTTATCTCTCCTAGTTTCTTCTTGAACTGCTGAGTCAGCAAGAATCTTTGGCTGTGTTGCCCTCTGTTTTAGCTATCTATGATGATGCCTTTACCAGCCCAGCTTCTGTACTGTGTGTTTTCTGTGTCGAGATAAAGGTGCATTAGTGGTTTAAATAAATCATTCAAATATTATCAAGATTGTGAAGAAATAATCGTTCTGTGAATGAGTTACAATCATCTTCATTGAGGATAGCGCGGTGACTGATACGTGTTAGCTTGTTTTCTTGTTTTGTGTCACATTCTATTTTAATATTTGTATGCTTCTGGTTGACTATAGCTTCCAAATTTGTATTGTGAGGGTTTTCTGTATTTACCCATTCATAAATCAACAGATTCTAGATATATGAGATAAATGTTCCTGTTCTACCTTCTGACATATGACTAGCCCTTTAAAACTAAATTTCTATTAAAGTGAACTGGCAGTCAAAACTGTTTCCTTCACATACCTTCTCATTCTGTTTCTAGTGACATGGCCGTGAGAGGCTTTTTAAGTTGGATGCAGAAGGTTGTATAACACCGTTTTCCAGACTGCAGAGTGGACTAAATGACCCGTCTGCTTCTCTGAGTCATAACTCTTGGAGCTCCTCACAGGGGACACAAACGCAGCCCACAGTGATTGGGGCTTAGAATAAATGTGGTTAAGGAATGCAGCATAGGCGAAGCCAACTTCGACAGCCATTGCTCTCTCTATACATAACAGCCTAGCAACCGAGTGACCGTTTCCAATTGTTGCTTAAAGCTGGGTCTCCGTTTTTGCTAAACCCACCCACCGATCTGCCCTCCACACGCCAACAAAAGCCAATGTCCAGATAGAGTGACATGCATATTTCAAATGGGCAAAGCTCGGATGTACACACTTGCAGGGAACAGTTGTGCAGGCAGAGTCTACTGTCTCTGCTTACCGCCGTCTAAAGCCCACAGATATTTACTACACATGTCTTGTTAAGCCGAGGTGTCTTTGGCCACATAATCCTAATTTATTATAGCTGACCCATGGCACTATACTGGTTTTCAGTTTCCCACGGGGCTGCCTGGAGAGAAAAAAACAAAAAGCCAACACATGTGTCATGGCCCAATAAGGGAGCGCTGACCTGATGCTGCCCACGCAGCACAGTGCACGTGAGTGCATGTGCCCGCGTGCGCTTTCAGTTCCACTTTAAGTAGAAATGTCAGTGCAAATCCTTTTTCAAAAGGAAAAGCAATTGACATAAATGTTTGATTGAATTATGAGAGCAGGCGTTGTTGATTTGCTGTGTTCCAGCGAGAAAGGGGTTTCTCGTTGAACATTTATCAAGGAAATTGTTTGGAACAACAGAGTTCTTGTATATTTCTTTCCTTAATGTAACTCAAACTATTTGTAAGGACACAGAGATGTGAAAGTGTCCCTTTTGTGCACACACACACACACACACACACACACACACACACACACACAAATGGAAATGCAGACACACGGAGCAAGATTTTCCACCTTTATGCAGAAGATTTATTGAATAATGGAGATCTATGGGCAGAACAGTTCCTGATTACATTAAAACTGAATCTGTTTTTCTCAATGAAACACTGCTGGTAAAGTAAGGCATTATTTACGCTGCATCGCATCGTTTGTGGTGAAAGAATAGCTCCTTTTGCTCTCTTTCTTAGGATGTGATTCTGCAAAGCGCCGCCCCTGTGTTCACAAAAGCTCGCTCCATGTGTCTGTGGAAGCTTTAGCTCTGTTTTTGGATTGCACAACTCCCTGTGCATTCTGAGTTTGCCTCTGCTGGAAAGGTGAAAGGTCTTGGCAAGATTTCTTGCCAGTGGTGGAAATCCAGTGCTTTCTTTTTATATGAAGAAAATGGCTGAACTGTATGTTTGTTTGCTTTTTTTAACCAAGCATCAACTTCAAAATGGTCTCTGTCAAAACCTGTGGAAAAGCCAGACAATTTATCACTGTTTGAACAGCCTATCTGGCACTGACAGTGGTTATTTCATCATCTCTGACAGCTTAAGTCAGTGCTGTCTTCAACTGGATGGCTGTACCTATTTACTATTTCAGATTTAAAAACAAGAAACACTGGCGTGATACACAAGGCAATACATGGAAGTGTAAACGTTTCTTATACAGTTATGAAGATTTAATTTATGCTGAGCTCCATCCTTCTGTTGTGGTGGAGGTGACCTTTGTCTGAGCCTCCATAGCTTCTTTTCAGCATCATTAAATAATAATAATAGTAATAATCGTAATAATCATGACATCCCTTTTCCATGTAAGCAGTGGGGGATTTTTCAGCACACAGCAAAACTGAGAAATACATTACGGTGAGATTTGTGACATCACAGCTGGTGTGGAAGCCAGTGCTGATCCAGTAAGCTTCCAGTACACAAACACACTGTGGAGACCTAAGCAGTGATTAGAAAATAGGCTTTTCTTTTACATCCATTAAGAATTGGGAGGTATAAACCCCTATTGCGTTTAAACCAACCACCCAGGCTAAACAAGCTATGAGAGCATTAGTCTCCAGCCATCATTTACTAGTTTCTGACATTTTTTATAATTTCCTTGTAAGATGAATAGTTTATTTTTATTTGATTTGATTTCATGTCAGAGCCACCGACAAATGACCAATCTGAATTCATGCACATATTCTCGATGTTGAGCCGAGCTGAAAAATGCTGTTTGTGGTGTTAAAGAAGCAAACATCCATCCTTTACCGTGACTCGAGGCAGGCGGAACTGGATGTCATCGTATCGCTGAGCTTTCTCGCCTGACCTTCCTGCAGCAAACATCACCTCCGTCTCCACTGACAACGGGCCCGCTGGCGCTGTGTGTGCGGCATACTAAACGCTCGGAGTTTGAATGCAGAGCCTCAGAAACGTGTGTGTGTGTGTGTGTGCTGGCAGGTCCCAGTTCAGCTGGGAACAAGTGATGCTCTGCCACCTGTAAAAGTCCGGCAAAGGGTGAAGTACGCGGGATTAACCCTTTCATGCGTAGCGCCCACTGCAGGGGACGGCTATTTAAACGCTTTTTTGTTGTGTATATTTGGGTTTTTAGGTTTTAAATGCGCACAGGCCGCTGAAGTTGACACTGGGGCATCATGCAGTGAAATTTAAAAACATCCACAATAATATCCTGTCAAAGAGCAGCTGAAATGGATTGAAATAAATCAGTGGATTGAATGAGTGGGAGTGAGAAAAGGGATGAGATAGAAGTGAATATAACAATGGGATGAGAGTTGCATGCAAAGTTCTATGTTTGTGCAGTCTGATAACAAATGTAACAAACCTGTCTTCCATTAATAGGACATCTTAAAACATATGCTTTCCACTTCCTTCAATAAACACATATTTGACCCAAAACTCTTTTGCACCCTCTTTTTGATGCCTTCAAAAAAATCTTTTCAAAAATCCTGACTGAAATGATCATCATTCCTGCAGTGAAGGGATAAAGTAGAGCGTGAAAATGAGAATGGGTTGTACTCTGGCTGAGCCAATGCACGGGGAGGGTTCTGTAATGAGCTTTGGTGTGTGGGTCCGGTCAGATAATCAAATGAGTATTTATTATTTTCTAATGTCCTTTAAGATACCTTGAAATGATTCAAAATGCCCTCTTGGTTTAGGGGGAAACGATGGCAGCTTTGCAACAGAATCTCGATCTCTGGTTCTCAGTCAAGATTCTGAAGCAGAACAGGCCTCCCACGTGCGTCCCGCCGGGTTCACACTTAATAAACTAATCAATAGGACAGCCTTCTCACCGTGAGCCCAATACATTACTGTAAGTGTTCCCGGGGGCCCAGCAGCTTTGTCTAGTGTTACAGGTGTCGGAGCCTGCAGGCGCTGTCTTATACGCCTTTGTTTCCCATCCAGATGAAAAGTGATATCCTCTCCAGTTTAAGGGAATGCCTTCAGAGGCGGAGCAGCTGTGGCCTCGGTCTCCCGCCGAACGCCTGTTCTACTCCGGATAGATCTGCTGAATGTGTTTTACGTCAGTCACCATGGCAGCGTAGCAAAGTTTTTAATTAGTTGTCTCAAAAGATAGGATCATCAATAAATCAACTTTGCTTTGTTATTTTCACACCCTGTCATACACACACACACACAGTCCTTAGTTTTATCATGTGGTTTTTGACATTTGTAAAGAGTCAAAGACAGATGCTAGCAGTGAATACATTTCTATGACAGTCATTTAAATAAGCTAATTTCTAAGTCATGGGGCCAGTTTTCTTCAAGATGAGTTATTTTTCTTTGAGGTGTCAATACTTTTACTCACTGTTCAATATATTTTACAGCACTTAGGGAAATATTTCTAAACGTTTAGTTTTCCTTTGTCTGGGTTTGTTCTGTTTTGCTGTTGTTGTCTGTCATTGTTAAGTGTCCTTGAAAGGTGCTCTAGAATTGTAAAATTATTATTATTGTTGTTGTTGTTTTTATTTTTAACGTTGCTGTTGCTGAATAAGAAGTCAGAAGACTTTGAGGACCTGTTTTGTTGAGTCAGATAAACAATGTGGTCAGTCTTAATTAATGTTCAGAGAGCCTGCATTAATGTCTGAAGGTTTGGACTTAACAAAATTGGCACTGAAGTAATTATTGTGAGGGTTCTTATGGCTTTAATGGAAACAGTTGTGATGGGAAGCCTGATTTTTGCTGCCTTTGTTTTCCAGCAACACAACCTTCTTCCAACCTTGTCTTCCACCAGACTGCTCCCATAGATGAATCATTATAATGGCCATTAAGCTGTCACACACACTGATGATTTTTCAATAAGCAAGTTATTCCAACACAAAGGGAACTATTGAAGGAGACTCGGCACACAAACGGCAGATCGACAGCAGATCTGAGTTTGGCTCAGAGGCACAAATGCGACTGTTCGGTACCTGAGTGACTCAGACACAGTGACCGTGTTGGTCCATCTCCCGTGTGCACATGTCCACCTCTCTTGCACACAAAAGAAAACGTGCGAGAGGCAAAATCTCCCTGGACTGACTCGGTTTGCTCAGACTCTGCTCTGGGAGCCACAATCCAAGGAGAGGAGATAAGGGGAACTTCAAAGGGAGGGCTATTTCCTGATCCCGAAGCAGGCAAATGAAGGACAGGCCGATCGGGGCTGTCGAATAGCTTTGGGATGTGTAGCGGGCTTACAGCTTGGATTTTCATGGTGGATGTGATTATCACAGCGCTATTCAGTGCTTTTAACTGCTCCTGCAGCCCGATCCAGTCACCCTACAAGATTTCCATTCTTCACATAGTGCCTCTTTCACTTTCTTTTTTTCTCCCTGCAGGTTTTCTAAAGCAGTGGGGTGGTTATCCACAGTGATTCACTCTGAGTACATTTAACAGATCTCTTTCAATCTTCTTATACAGGCAAGATTGGTTGTGAACATAACAGGGAAAGGAGGGAATAGAGAGAAGTTTTCAGAAAACATGTTTTTTTTGTCTCTAAGCTTGTTGAGGTTGGAACGGCAATGACAACGGCTCCTTTCAAATGATGGATTTCATCCAGCGTTTATGTGCACATATTGATTAGTTCAGCTTCAGAAACAGACAGTTTTTCAATAATAACACAGTCTACTGAAAATGCATCAAATGCCGCAGCATTGTTGAGTAGCAGGTCATATTGGTCCCTCTCTAAGGACTCGCCTCGTATTGCTCGCTTCAAGGATGTCTTCCACCAGCTTGTTGTTAATTGAAATGCAACAATACAGCTACACAATCCAGGACAATGTTTGGTTATTTGAATGCTGTCAAAAAGCACAGAAAACAGGATTCGTCTAGAATTTGTTTGCTGGGTTAGCCTTTATTTTTTGTGTGCTTCCATTATATTATGAACCCAAAACAGATTTTAATTAGCGCCTAACATCCCCAGGCACTTTGTGGAGGAAAATCGCTCTGCTAAAAACATGAGTCATGTTTAAGGTTAGAAAGAGCGTGCTCATTTACATGTTAATGGCATAAATGTGTGGGAACAAAATCAAATCTGCTGAAGGGGAGTATTTTATTTGTTTTTTTTTCTAATGCCTGCCTTGTTCCTATGGTTTCCAGTTCCGGACTCAGCACCTCTTTCACTTTACTGAACTTTTTGAGACAAAACCTTTTAAAAAGCTGGTGGCTTTTCTGCCCCGTTGGAAGAGTTGTGGTTACAGCAGCGGTTAAAACCAGCAAGTAAATAGTATTAATAAGCAATCTGCGGTGACTTGCTGCTTGCACTCTATTAACAATGTATGTGTCCCTAATTACTTTCACAGTGGCATTTTCTTCCCACGCTGTCGACTCCTGGCTATTAAACAGATGCTTTAAATTATTTTGCATTGTATCATGTTTTTAGACAAAATACACGACTCTTTGATGTGCAAATGTGTACATTTTTCATTAAATTCTTGCACCTTGCCTGTTTTTTATGCTGCACACCAGCACTCACTTCAGCTGAGTGAATGAATAAAAATTCCACTGCTTTGATGCTTCCACTCTGCAGCTCTAATGATTTTTTTCTCGCTGAAGCAGCCTGGTTTTTAAAAAGAATTCTCCTTCTGGTTTAGAAAAGAATGTAATTTAAAAAATGGCGTTGGCAGTTTTTTTCCCCCTCAGCTGTGTTTTACAGTAATATTGGATGGACAGGTCAGAATTGTGGCGCTGATGGCTGGCTCTGCCAGAGAGGCCGGCTCTTCCCGGCGTCGACCCGAACCTGAATAATTCAACAAAGCAGAGGAGGCCTGGAGGGGAGATACAGGTTATAGATGATCTCGGAGTACAAGCACAGGGAAATTGACTTTTTGACGTCAGAAGAGGCTGGAGAGGCATTTTAGGTGGCAGACCTATTACTGTGAATATGCAGGTGGACTGAGAGAGGGAGCCAAGCAATGTCCACCTTTGACCATGAGTTCAGATCATTTTTCTGCCAGTCTCGGTCTGCAGGATCTCTTCAGCATGTCCTGGTGGACACGTTGCTAGCACATGCTATCCTGACGTTTAAGTTCATGTGATCTGGATCTTTCATAGTTTGTATATTTGTTCCACCAGAATTTAAGTCAAGCAGAGACTGACCGAAAGCTGAGAGCCTCAGACAGCTGCTGCACTCTATTTACACAAAATTCAGTGTACATTAGTTTAGCATTTAGCTTCAACAAAAGAGCTTATTGGACATTTAGTCATTCTAAGGGAATCACGTGCAGAGCATCAGAAACACATGCGTTGAAAATAACCATCCTTGTTTCTTCTTTTTTCAGGTGCCCCTGGTTGACAAAGGTGATCTCTCCCGCTGTGCCTCTCTACAATGGCTTGGTCTTCCTCTTCGTGTTGGCCAACTTTAGCATGGCAACCTTCATGGACCCTGGTATTTACCCCAGAGGTGTGTATCCACGTCTTACCTTATGTTACATCCTCGGGTTTAAGTTATTAAACTCTACAGGGCGTTCATCAGAGCGGAACAGTGGCATTAATGGATTTGATCCCGTGTCCTCAAACCTACCCGACTAAAGTAAAGGTGATTCGAGCCATTAATGTGATGTTTGCAGCGTTGTTGAAAACGATAAGACCTGCCAAGTAGACAAGCATTTTCTACTCACAGAGGGGTCATAATCGCAAGGTTATGGAAAATGTTATCCGTCTCTGTAGAGATAACCATGACCTCATGCTGCAGCCGCTGTGTTTTTCTTTCTTTTAAAGAAATCTCATAGTATTATATTCAAAATGCAGTAAAACGTGCAGAGAAATATCAATAAAAGACAGACAATAACCAAACGTATAAAGCTCTGAATAAAAGTATGAGTTTATTTTCATTTCTCTTTGCAAGCTGTAAAATATATTAGATCTATGTGGAATCTCCAGTTATTTTCTCCTCTTTCTGAATGATCTTAAGCCCTTGTATAAGGGCAGCTTGACATCTTGATGGATCCTGAAGATAGTTCAGCCCTCATCCAAAAGGCTCCTTCAGTTCTGAACTGAAAAAACAAACAAAACTGGAAAATCTTCAAGATTGCTGCAGAACTCTGGTTTCCCTTATTCAAAGTCCTGGAACTGGATGACTCGGAATCAATACCAACACATGACTCTTTCTGAAACCGAAGTGTATAGAAACTGAGTTAGGTCTCGGCTAGATGATTAAATAGGGAGCAGTTTGATAAAACTAACGTTATAAAGAGTCCCATTTCTGGTTGTTTTTTATTTTATTTAATTTTACTAAACAAAGTACACTTGATTTCATAGATACAGAAGAATGCTCTAAACAACACAAGCAGGGTTTCTATGGGTCATAATGCAAGCAAACTGCCTCAATTTTGTCCGTTTATAGGACAGAATATGCATAAAGTCGCTAATTCTAACATCGTATAACTGCAGGTCACAACATTTTTGGAGTAGTTTGATAGCCAAAAGGTTTAGTCATTTTTTAGGTGGTAGAATTTTAGCATAGCATTGGCATCATCTCACTATATTAAATGACATCATTGTATTGTCCTCAGCAATAGCCATCGAACTGATGGGTTTTATAGTTATCTACTCATCAGCTGACGGTCAATGGGTTAAACTTTGATAATGGTATTTAACCCTGGCTGAACAAATAAAGCCTCTCTGTGTCTTTCTCATGCTGTTTATTTTCTCTGGAGGGAAGCGCTTATGGTCAGGAGCTGCAGAGACATGAGCACGCACAGGCAGAATCGCATGTCTGGTTCCGGTGACTCGTAAAATTTCAAAGCTAATTGATTCCCGCAGCCCCTAATGTCAATGTTTCAGCTGACCTTCACGTGCACCGTCAAACTAGAGCTAATGAAGTCCGAAGACTCTGGGAGTTAGATCCATAAACGTAAACAGCGAAATCAAGATCAAGCCAAGATGATGGATTCAGACTTTACGCACGCACAGCTGCAGCTCCAGTTAGGTTCCTCTTATCTGTTGTTGGCCCCATTCCTTTATTGGAAGCATGAAACAACAAATAAGACAACACACATGAATTAAGAACCACATTTTTTGTGGTCAAAAGAAATGAAAATATCAAAGGTCGTACTTTGCTTCACATATTTTGTGCTAAAAATAGAGGCCACTGTCAGCTTGGCCGTGCATTTAGTAAGAAATGAGCCAATCATTTGCCTAGTTGCAGTGTGATTTTGTAGGGGAAAAAAAGCTGAGAGGAGATGCGAGTATAACGGCTGTTTGTGTCAGCTTATTTGGCAAGCGGTTCACCTTTAAAATCTATTTGAATCCACTTGAGAGCCATAATAACAGAGTAGCCTCTCGCCATGGAACATTTTTATTTCTGTGCTCTGCCTTTGTTTCTCTCTTCTTTTTTCCCCATCCGCTCGCTTCCGCCTGCTTTCTCCGTGGCTTCAAATACCTGGCTCTCCCCGCAGTTATTATTGTCCTGTGAAATGATTTTCTCAAGTTTGAGCGTCGAACGAATCAACGCTTTGATCGGCTGACAGACTTTTTTCCTCTCCTGCTGCGGTTCCAAAGCGTAGAGCTTTCCACCTCAGAAGGAGCTTCATACACACAGTTTGGCTGCAGAATTCCTCTGAAGATGGCAGCATGCAGAATCTGATTTCATATTGTAAGGCGGAGGCTGTTGCTACAGTTGTCCCCGGCACTAACTCTGCTGAGAAAAAAAAGCCAGCCATTCCGGGAATGCATGTATGAGAAGTTACTTCTATGTAACCAAAGAGGTTCATAGTGTTTGTGCAGACAGATAACAGCAGGGATGAGCTTCATTTAGGCCCCCCGTCAAAAAGGAAACATAAATCACATCCAAAGCTATGTCTGTGTTTGTGCCCCACGTGAACTAAATGTTTTCCTCCACACCCCATCGCCTCCGCAAGCATTTTCCGCCGCGCTAATGCCTTTTTCTGTCTGTTTCTGGGTGTGCGTCCCACAGCGGACGAGGACGAGGACAAGGACGATGATTTCCGAGCGCCGCTCTACAAAAACGTGGAGATCAAAGGCATTCAGGTCCGGATGAAGTGGTGCGCCACCTGTCACTTCTACCGGCCGCCTCGCTGCTCGCACTGCAGCGTCTGTGACAACTGCGTGGAGGTGTGTAAACCCTGTGATCACACACACACCCACACCACACCAGGGGCCAGGCAGACGTTTGTGCTCCGCACGTGCGCAGGGAGCGCGCACCAAGACTAGATTGCACTTATGTTTGATGACACTCAGACAGAATCCCTGTTTTATGCAGATCGGGTGTGATTTGTTAGCCTATTTCTTAGGATTTACACAAAGCATTACACCCTCCAGCACTTTTAATGTATTACTTATCAAATGGAATCTTCGGATCCAGTCTAATTTTGCCAATAACATCTTGCATTTAACACCAAAATGCAAAAGGAGTATGTGAACTATCAAATTTGTCCTCACTGCTTCTGTAAAAATGAAGTCTGCCCCCTGATGGGAGGTACTCAGACAGAGCTTGTGTTGGGCCCCTGTATGATCCTCTGAGCTTTTTAACAATCTGTCGGTCACACGGCACAGATAAAGCGCCAAAAGCATGTCCAATTACACTTTAGCTAGTTTTTATTACATTTAACAGTGGTGATAAGTTCTATTTGCCAATCTCCCAGGAGGGACTTTGCCCCAAAGGGCGACCCTGCGGTGCTCATGCAAATGTCCAAGAGTTTGCTTTGAGAGACAGTTCAAATCTTTGCCAGACAAACAAAGGCCCAGCACTCTCTTTAGATTTTGGTCCGAAGTCACCAAAACCAGAAAAAGAACCCCAGAGTAGTTTCTCACCACTGTCTTTTTCCATTACCACGACTGACTTTCCTCCTCAGGACTTTGACCATCACTGTCCGTGGGTGAACAACTGCATCGGGCGGAGGAACTACCGCTACTTCTTCCTCTTCCTGCTGTCGCTGAGCGTCCACATGGTGGGCGTTTTCTCATTTGGCCTCATCTTCGTCCTCCACCACAAGGAAAGGCTGGCCGCGCTGCACACCACTGTCACGTATCCTTTGGCTGAACACAAACCTGGGGACCCCGGCAAACGGGGTTTTAAATCTTCAAATCCAAGGCTTGTGTCTCTGTTGTGTTGTTGCCTTGACTTTTGCCTCCAGCCTGGTGGTGATGTGCATAACGGGGCTGTTCTTTATTCCGGTCATGGGGCTCACAGGTTTTCACATGGTGCTTGTGGCTCGTGGCCGAACGACCAATGAGCAGGTGAGGGAGCTGATGGAAGGCCTTGTGCACACATAGTCAGCTCATTCGGCTTCTAAATGAATGTGCATGAGCAAAAACAATCAGCCCAATACTTTAAAACAGCAACTGAGTCAATGAGGACCTCGTTTTTATATTTTTTTGTACTCCAGTGTTAGTCCCTCTTTGGGCAGGGCCACGCTTGTGCACGTATTGCGCGCGCACCGTGGCCTTGTGCTCCCGTTTCCTGTCAGCTCTAAGCGAATCTCTGTTTTCCTCAGGTGACGGGCAAGTTTCGTGGAGGAGTAAATCCTTTCACCAAGGGTTGCTGTGGCAACGTGGAGTACATCTTGTGCAGCCCGCAGGCACCCAGGTAAGATGTTCAACGGCACCGTCTGCGTGCGCGCGTTCACTGAACGTGCGTTTAGACGCCGTTTTGCCTTCCGTTTCAACACTGAGGAGGAACCTTTGTGCGTGTGAGCACAAATGTGCGCAGATAGAAATGGCGCAGCCCCACCTGAGTGTGCATGCACATGCTCTGAGGAGGCTGCTAAAGCTGTGCATCCAGCCTGAAGGAATGGGGGTGGGGGGCTGTGTACCAACAGTTAAATGGGAGCTGGTCAGCCCACTTTAAACACACACACACACAGCATCGCTTAAACCCAGTAAAGTTTTTACATGCTTTTGGGATGAGTGCTGTACCATAAAAAGGAACAGCCTGTGTGAGGGGAAACATCGTCCTCCCAGTTAAGTGGTCCCCGATGGAAGATTTTTGATTCACCGAACCACTGGCTCAGTAAATGTTTGACCTGACTTTTACTGAAAAGACTTCAGAAAAGCATTTTAAAATCCGACGGTGCATCAGGGATTTTCTTTGAGTAGGAGTTGATAGCTTGACACGTGGAAGATGCAGCGTGTGTTTTTACTCTGTCCTTACTAGAGGAGATGAGTCTGAAATGTCCTCGGTAAACAAGCCAAATGAGACCTTGAAATCCACTTCACATTGAAAGCTGAACACGGGTTGAAATTTCGAATTTAAGATTTAGTATATGAAAGAAAATGTAATCAGAGAGCTCCTGATTGCGTTTTTCTTTTTTTCTACAGGTACAGGCTGGACCCCAGGAAAAAGGCCCATGTCAAAATTCAGCCCCCATTCATCAGACCAGATCTCTCAGACAGGCAAATCACCATCAAGGTCAGCGACAACGGCATTCACAGCACCATAATCAGCTCCAAGGTGAGCACCTCGCAGCTACCGCTGAGCTCCCTCCAGCTACTCTGTCTCACAGTTGACCTTTCTCCCCTCGTTTAGCCTCATTCCATATCCCCCGTCAGACTTGAACCCTACGGCACCGCATCTATCACATTTGATACAAACAAATTCTGCATCTGAGACGTTTCACATCACACACAAGTCTGTTGTGCACAATCTGATACACTTGATGCCACACAAACATCATTTTGACTTCTGGCAGGGTAGTAAATGTTAGATACTCAAAAGGATTTTTTTTTTTGTTGTTATTTTTTGTTGTTTCTTTTATCAGACTTTAAATGGTTAAAGTGGGCGGGAATTCAATAAATTACCAACTCAGAGCACTTCCATGTCGCAGAAACAGTGATTGGCTGATGCCTCTTGACATTAAAAACAAGTGGCTCAGAAAAGGACAATGAACCGCACTTTTACTGACTGAAAGGAAACACTGTGTGTCTGTATGTGATTGATTTAAATGCAAAAGCAAATGCTTTGGATTCATGTTTTTACTGCTCACTCTACCACTGATTTAATTGGCAACCTGCATTCAATAGCTGTGGAGAAGAGTGGACATCTGCAGTCAATACAAAAACATCCTTACTTTAACACTTTTGGGGGACTGAAATCCACAAAGGAATTCAGTTATTTTTCTCCAGCCTTTAATCCAGTGGTACAGACACTGAATTCATCATCAGACTTATTTCCAGTCAATTGTTCACATTCTTTTTTTTTTCAAATCGAGAAAAAGAAAAACATCCGCCTGAAGATATGAGATCAAAACTCTCTCATGCTCGTTTGACCTTTTTGAGTTAGACTGAGCAGAATGTGGTCCTCAGATGTTTGAGGGAGGGGCATTTTGCCTTTCATTGACATTTTACAGTAAAGGCCAAGCAGGAGCTGTGAGAAAGAGAGCAAAAAGGAATAACATGCAGAAGAATCAGAGAGTACCAATACCAACGTCATTTTGGTCATGATTCAATTTTCTTGGGTTTTACTTGCTATATTTGATTTAACATTAGGCAATTCAGTTATTTCTGAAAGGTATAATTGATCATTTTTAATATATATGATAAATATGTAGGACCCAAATGAATTCGGGTGGTGTGGACTGAATGTAGCTAACTTAGGCTTGAATTAAATAATTGATTTAAATTAAACTTGCACTCTTTCATACGTGTACTGGTTTAACTGTGGATTTGCCATTCTAACTTGTCTTAGTTATTGATTGAAAAGAATATGTGTCGGCGTTTGTAGAGCAGCAGCCATGTTTAGCTTAGCCAACCTGCCCCGCTGTGGGAGCTGTGTCGGTGCGTCCTAAACAACAACAGATGGCCCTCTCTGCTAAACGTGCCGTTCCCCCCACCTGTTCGGGATGCTTTTAACTCCCCCTCTCTCCTCCACGCAGTCCAAAAGCAGCCTGGATGGTTTGGACAGCAAAGAAACTCAGCCACCACTGCCACCCAAAGCTGACAGGTACAACCAGCTAAAGAGTCAGCTCACCTCCAGTGAAGGTAAGAACCCTTTTCTGGTCCTTTCAGTTCCCCCCAAAACTCCATCTGTGCTCCCCCAGTGCTGCAGTTTGAGTGGGCCCTTATTAAGCCCTGATGAGGGTTTGTTTCCGTGAAAACTGACAGTTGATGGCCAGACAATGCTGTGACCAGGCCAGCCCTGCTCCCTGAATCAGCACCATTTTTTTTGGGCTACAATCGCAGCATGAATCACCACCTTCTTTCCCGTGGTGGCTGCCCACTATCAGATCTGTAGATGCATGTTGAAACCATCCGTGTGAACTCTGAGCCCGTCTGTTTTAGAGGCTGTGCAGCTACGGGGCTCCGGTAGCATGCAACGGTATGACGCGTCACGTATGTGTACAGTAACGTGAGCCGCAGGTTCCCTTCTGAGGATCATTCTACAGTGTCATGCTGCATTATGTCAGGGAGTGAACCCTCTCCGCCCCCACAGGCCGCTGCTGCCACCTGCTGGCACCCAAAGGCACCGCAGTAGTAAGAAATGAAGGTTTCTATTTGTCTAAGAATCCTCTGACAAATTAAAAACCTTTTCATTTATAGAAAAAAGATCCGTTTGCATCTCTCTCCTAAACATGTAAAGTGTCAGAGTAGAGGCGGCAGCTCGCTGAAGAGCAGCTTTCCCTCATTTTTGGAGCAGCTGTCACATGTGAACTCAAACTGACTCGTGCAGATTTGCCAATATGTCAGTAGGTGGAGATCATGACTCTGTGGATCTCCACCAGCCTCTTCACTCCCATATAAATAGCTCATTGCCTTTTTTTTTTCCTTCTCTGTGTTACAGAAAGTTCTCTTTCTGGTAAGACCCACCCATCAACTCCGGCTATGTACAAATACCGGCCGTCCTTTGGCACCATGCCCAAAGTCCACTACCACAATGCAGGAGACAGGGTACGGAGACTTCCTTTTGTGGTTTTTCCTGTACATGGGGTAGATTTCACATTACCATTGCTGTGATGTCTATATTTGCTCCTCAGATTGTCATGCCGGACGACCGAAAGGCTTCTGCCATTTTAGAAGAAGGCGTCCGTGGTCATGACTACAGATCCGAGCCCAACCTGGACCTGCCCGAGTACGCCAACGCGCCGCTCCACCGCACTTTCCAGTCCTCGCCTCTCCAGCTGGACTCGGACCCGGTCGGCTCGCGCTCGCTCAGCCTGAGGCAGGCTCACCGGCGGGCGGAGAAGGGCCAGATCCAGGCGCTGTCGCCCCAGGCCGTGACTTCCACCCCGTACAGGGGCGTCTTCTCCCCGAACACTCTCTCCAATCGCAACGGGAGCCTGTCTTACGACAGCCTGCTCAACCCCAGCATCTCCCCGGCCAGTGCCGGTGAGTGCGTGGCCCACCGTGTTGTGCCCTCCGTCGGGTTCCACTCCCCCTACCTGCCCGCCAAATTGTGCCACATCCGGGAGCCCGAAATGCAGAGACAGCAGGTGGCCCCCGTGTACAGTCCGGCGATGCCCCCGAGAGCAGTGGGCCGACAGTCCCCCCACCCGAGGGACCGGGACCCGTCCCCGGTGCGCTACGACAACCTCTCCCAAACCATCATGGCCTCCATCCAGGAGCGGAAGGAGATGGAGGAGAGGGAGAAGCGGCAGATGCTGCGCGGGCGCTCCCAGACCCACCTCTACGCCCAGGACTCCGGGATGTTCGACGGGGGCTACGGCCTGCCGTCCGCTTCTTGCTATCCGGACGCGCCCCGAGGCCCCGGCTCCCGGGGCCCGACCCCTCCGGCTTACGGGGGCTCTCGGGACAACCTGATGGGGGCGGGCCTGGTGAGCTACGGCCAGAGGACCCCCGTGCTGCGCCACGCCGGCTCCACCCTGGGCCGCGCCCCCCGGACCTCGTCCACGTCCCTGCACACGGACCACAGCAGCAGCAACAGCAGCCAGGGCAGGGGCCCCGGCATCGAGGGCCTCTACCGCTCCCCGGCCCACCAGCCCCACTCCCCAGCTATGCCCCGCTCGCCCTCCTACTCCCACCACAAACTGTCCTACATCACCGCCCACGAGAGGACTGACTCGCCTCGGATGGGAGGAGGCCCAAGGTACGAATGGTAGCGCCCACCCCCGGAGGACTCGCATGCCGGGCGGTGAACGCATCCCCGCTGGACACGTCGCTGTTTTTTCTGCTGGACATAGCCAGAGATTTACGGTGCCGTAGGCGGCTACTAACCGAAACGACACGTAGCGTGTGTACGAGGCGTGTGGTGTCCGTCCGGCTCTTCTTGTCCATTTATTCACACGATGTTTTTTGCTGTGAATTTGCACGTTGTCTTTTCATGTTTTTCTGTTTTGCCTTTCTAGAAAAAAAACATCTTTTTTTGTTTTGCATGGTTTCACAAATGACGTATTAATAAAACTGCGTGACTCCTCATGTCCCCTTTCTCATTCGCATGCTTTGCCTAACAGTCCCAGACGCCAGTCTTCACCCACAAGTAGGACTCAGAGCGATCATTAACGCTGTTGTTTTCACCTGTCTGTTTGGTTTAAAACCCGCCGTCATGCCTTCCTGCACGCGTCCGCAGCCAGAAGAGTGTGCCGAGGCTCTTTGTGCTGAATCCTCTCTCTCTGCTCTTCTCTCTCCATCCAGGGAGGCCATGAAAGCAAACGGGCAGATGGACTGCCACCTGGGCAGCCAGGGGGCCGCCCACAGCCCCGGTCGCCACGGTAACGTCAAAAAGGTGACAGGTGTCGGAGGCACCACATATGAAATATCTGTGTGAGCCAGAACACCCCCCATCCACTTACCCACACCCATCAGCTAAAAAGTCCTCAGCTGTCCTAAGTTCCGGTTTGGTTTTCCAGGGCAGTCGGGGCCTCTGCCGTTTTTGACTCTTTAGGTGTGACTCATCGTTTTGGTTGAAAAAAAAAAAAAAAAGAAAAACGTCCCACAAAGGCCGTCTTTGTCTCATCACGGCGGTCACGACGCTTCTGAGGCCTCCAGACTCCAGATACGGCAGGAGCCGAGCGGAAAGCGGTGGGTCACACGCCGGCATCCTCACGGCTGACCTCTGCCAAGAAACACTCTTCCGACATGTTTTTTTGTTTTTGTTTTTGAGAATTTGCGGTGGCTCGCGTTAACCTGTACTGTTCTGGTCACCGGCGGCATATGTGGCCCATGTTTACAGCTCTGGGGCGTGATGCGTAAGGGCAGAAATGGCCGGCCGGAGGAGAATGTGGGGATGTGAAGGGGGGGGGTCATCTCGTCAAGCAGGGTGGTTGCATTCCAGATCCAATGAGAAAGGCTTGCTTTTAATGAGATACACTATCTTCGTTTCAAATCATTTTCTCAGGAATCAATGCAGCCAACGGAGATGCGAGCCGATATGGATTCACACGTCATGAATGTGGGCTTTGTTCGGTTCATTTTAAGATGGCTCCGAGTGTTGGGACACAGACGTAGAGCTGGTATACTTGTGTTCTGACTGACCAGAATACCTCATCCCAACAGAACGAGTCCAGCCACAAACCAAAAAAGACAGGAAACGGGAGGAAAGGTTGAGTTTGTGCTACGATCACATGACCGGAAAGGAGGAAAAAAAAGTCATTTTCACATACAGTAAAAAGCTAACCGAATTGGTCGCCCATGTCATGTTTTTTTAGGGCTTGTTTGGTTTTTTTTCTCCTTCCATTTTTTTCTTTTTATATATCCAAACTTTCTAAAGCTGTTTGATATACTTTTTATATAGCTACTTAAGTCTGGAATAGATATTATCCTTTGAGTGGAGTTGTTTTGGTTTTTTTTGCTCATAAATTATTAAAATCATGAGGAATGGGTAAATCTAATATAGCTTGTTATACTTTGCTGTGTAAAAGAAAAAAAGTAAACAAAAAATAGTGTATGATAAATGTAAATGATAGACCTGTGATGTGGAAATTATTAAATCTGTCGCCATCTTTGGTCAGCCAGCGGTCCGGTGGCGTAGGGAATGCTGCCAGCGGGCCTGCTCAAAGGTCAGAGGTCGAACTTTCTGCCCAGGCAGTGTTGAGATGTCCGAACCTTTAACTTCTCACCGACCGCCAACTGGTGACGTCACCTCCCAGTGAAAAGGATCAAATCAGCCAATTCGCAGTAGCTGTCTGGTACAGCTTGGGGAATATCCACCTGTAATGTTTCCTTCTGCTTTTAACAAGAAATATAACTTAACTGAGTGGGCGTCATGCTAGGAATTCTGCAGATGTAAAATGTCACGTTTCCATTAAGGGAAGAAAAAAAAAAAAAGAAACCATTGCTGCCTTTTGAGTAAAGTTATGTTAATGACAATGAACTGCAGCTCACCACGTACACCACAGGACGACGAAATGACACAAAAGCGACACATCTTAGAGGGGCTAAACTCTTAACGAGAACCTTTGAGAAAAAGCAGCTGATGTACAAAGTGACATAGGATTACATTTATTGTTAAATCATGGCAGTTTTAGGGGGGGGTTCCCCCAGATGTTGCAGCTCAGAGGCCACAGGCTGCGGTGCTCCTGCTGAAGTTGGATGTTACTGACACTAGCTGTAGTTCAACGGCTCTGGCCAGCACGGTCTGAGATCTCACCCAGCTGCCTTACCCAGAGGAGAACAGTAACCCAGAATGTCTGCTCAAGCCATGTGTTCACGACATGCTCCAAGTTTATGTGAGGCTGGTAAATAGGGCTCAACTAAGATGACGGATTGCTTAATCAGTGGGACATCTTTAGCTCGCGGAGCAGACCATTAGCTGCTGAGTTTCCTTAGAGCCCCCTTCTGTCATGGCTTTCAGACCCCTGTATGACCACATATCAAGATGCAATCGATGTCATTCCTCCTTAAGACGACTGCCATTTAGTCCAGTGTTCCCTTTGTGGGGTGGACATCACTGCAGGTCAGGGGCCATTCCTGACATTCAGCCACAAGCTGAGGTTGTTTTCCAAAACACAGATATGTATTATATAGAATACACTATAACTGTATGTGTTCCTATTTTTGTGGAGAAGAAATATTCCCATGACCCGAGCAAAGTAAATAAAAGTTTCAACCCGACTGAAGCGGACTCGTCTCTGCTCTGAATGATGGCCTGCATCCCGGTCTCACGCCCATTCTGCCACCCCGACACAAGCCATCCTTTTTACGAATGCAAACGACGTACATAACAGCTTTTATTTGAAGTTGGAGGAAACATTTCAGATCATCTGAGTGCAAATGAGGAGCAACATTTCATCCATGTACATGTATTTACAGATGCACTGGCACTTGGATGCGCTGAAGAGGCGAGGTTAAGAACTCAGAGGGGGGGGGAGCTGTTGTTGAGCACACAGATCAGATGGGGTACACTCTGTTACATAAACTCTACATGCTTTGAAATCTAGGAATGTTATGAGTCGAAGAGTTGAAACTCGATCTCACGGTGAGGAATTTGAGTTAGAGCTGCACCAAACCAGTGAACCGTTTGCTTTGGGCTTCATAACGTTCGATACTTCTAACTAAAAAAGGAAAAAGATTCTTAGCTAAGTGCATCTGAATCGTCAGTCAGTAATACGTGGACATTACAGTCTGTAGCACTCATCGACACCCCTCAGCTGTCTGGATTAGATTCCTCTCGTCTTCAGCTACGAAAAGCGCAGATCAGAGAAGGAACCAACAAAGAACTACTTCTACAAGGCATCCACTGTGACACCATCCTACGCGTTATCCAACAGTGGAAGTGTGAGCAGGCCCACCGAGCTGCATCGTGGGGTTTCACATTTGTGTATCACAAACCTCTAAGATGCCTGGTCCCTGACCCTGTGCTGCTAAAAAAAGCAGGCTACATTATCCTCACCCCTACATACTCTGCTTCAGAATAAGGTAAAAAAGAAAAAGAAAAACCCAATGTGGGAATTGCTGCTATCACAAGCCTTTTCGTGGTTTGTCAGAAGTAACACGGCTGTCGTTGACGAGGACAGAAAGCATGGCATTCCATGGAGGTGGGAGGGGCATATTTTGGAAATTCACTACTTAATATTTTTTCCCCAGTGGCATCAAGGACTTGTGATCTTGAGGCAAAAAATTCAAAACAAAAAACTAATATGTGAGTGTCCAAATTCAGTTCATTTAGAGTCTATTGTAGAAAAAAAAAAAAGAAAAAAAAAAGGAAAAACTCATACAGAGACGATCAGCAAAGCACGTTCTTGGTTTTCAATTCTTCTCCTCGGCTTTCACCTCCTTTTTTTCATCTTTCTTCTCTGGCTCTTTCTTCCCCTCGTCCTTCTTTTGCTCCGATGCCTTGTCTTTAACGGAGAGTTCCTCCAGCTTCTCAGCCACCTTGTTTGTACTATCAGTGTCTCCTGTATCAAAACAGTGATGCGACATGTTAACCCAGGCTGCTTTTTGGTGCGTCACATTTTGGATATCTTCGAGCTTTCGTTTCAATTCTGCATATCAAGAATTTCCCCCTTTCTCTAACAAACCAATCCTAACTTCATCTGAAGGGGCTGATGTGGCAGAATGAACGGACCCCGCCCTTTTAGAAGGCAGGTACAGGGTTACAATCTGCGCTTCATGTAGCAGACAGAAAAAGTCCCAAGCTGGAGTGCGCAGCAAAGAACAGAGTGTGTCTGCAAACTTACAACTGCAAGCAAGAGCACCGGATACTTCAACTTATGAGGCCAAACCCATCCCCTCAAATCCAAGTATGTAGGAAGTATCATGTAGTCTGAGCGTCATTGTTTTTGGCCTTTTACAAAAGATCTACTTCATTTTACATTGTTCAGGGGTCGCCACAGTGTGTAAAGGCCAGCAAACAATACCAGTCATCAGAAACCAGTCAACTGTGCACGTTGTGTAGTCGTACCTGTTTCCTGACTTTTTCGGACCTCCTCCTTGCATTCGTCAAACTTCACCTTAAACTTCTGAGCATCTGTAGATGGAAAAAGATTTATAAACCAATGCAAATAGGTCTAGGCACCCAGGGGTGTCAAAGGAAATACCTAAAGACGCTTACTTTCTGCATTTAAAAAGCGTATTGCCAACAGTTCTGGTTTGGGGCATTCATCAGCATAATCTGCTAGTGTGTTCCACACCCACGCTCTATCACTGCCGGCATTGGGCTTCAACTCCATCATCGGCATAACTGCAGGTCACACAAAAGGGTGAACAGGGTTAGCACAGGAAGGACAACATGCCGAGCAGGTTTGGGATGCCAATACTCAGAGGAAAATACTTTGTATACACTGTTGATGCGACAAAAAAATAATCTGAGATTCACATGTGTTTGCCATTTCTTAAAAAAAAAAAAGTAAGGTTGGACTAGATCTTATTAGTAAACTCACTGTGATGGTTGGCACAAATCTTCAACGTCCGGTCTCTCCTCATTAAGAGGCGGATTGTGCCTTTCTCTTTGTGTTTCAGCAGTTTGACGTCACCAGTTCCTCTCTCCTTCCACTCTGGTGGATCATTCTCAGAGGCAAAACGATATAGTTTAGCCCGCCTGTGAAAGCAGAGGGCCACTTCATTAATTAATTTTTTAGGGGATCGGGATATTGCTAACAGACAGTACTGCCATCTCTCATACAACATGAGTTTAGACCTTGCTTTGCACACAAGTCACACATCCCCCATCATCTTAAAGGAAATTTACATTTTAAAGAGTTCCTCCTCATCCTCTTCTAACGTCTTAACATCCTGTTCAGGAAGGGACACGATGGGCTCAAAGTGGGGGTCGTGATTAGAATCCTCTGCATTATCTGCAGTGGTTTCATGCTCTTCCTGGTCCTAAAGCAAAAGAAAAAAAGTTAATGAGTCATTTTTAAGGAAAGTGAAGAGTTTGGAATTACTGAGAAAGTATTCATGGATAGGGTAGTTCATTTGGATTTCAGTCAAGAGGCCAACAGGCCAGGAAAGCGTGGACAGGGGGATTTGAGAGCTCATTGAGTAAGTACAGCTTTTGTAGAGGGAACTGACAAAGGCTTTTGTAAGTCAGCTGCTGAGCCAAGCATCTTTAATGTCATTTCAGTTGCATGTCCTCACATTGGTGGACAAAAAAAACAACTATTAACTACGGAGCCAACAGCACAATGTGTGACTTAAAGGGGGCTGAAATGAAAGCGGTCGTACATTTCAAAGGATGTGCTCAAGTGAAAGCAGAATGAAAAAAGTCAGCAGTGAGCACTCTGCTCTGCATCATGTAGGATGCGACAGGCAGCAAAAGCGGCGCACTGTCTTCAGATGGGAAAATTCTCTACCAGAGATGCTAGTTAGCAGCGTCACGGTTAGCCAAAGTGCAGGTCACAGCATGATAACCTGTTTTTGTTACCGACATTAAACACATCACGATGCCGGTGTGCTTAAGTTCTTTATCCACCGGTTTGAATGCGTAAACGAATCATCTAAAATTGCTTAAAGTCGTTGTTTCAATTAACTTCAGCACATTGAGCGAAGAGTTGCTCAACTTTATCTTACTTACGACTCAAAGTTTCAAAGCCAGATGACCAGGCCTCTTTAGCAAGCTAGTCGGGAGCTAACAGTTTGGCTCTTGAACCAATGAGCATGCTCACGACCAAACTCTAGAGTTACCACATAACATGCTAACTTTGATTAATTTATTTTGACAATAATTGGCACTGTAATACAACAGTTGACGCTATCAATCCCATCAAAGGTAGCCCTCGCCATCAGCAGTGACCCATCATAAAAGCTAACGTTAGCCAATTAATGTTAGCAACTGCTGTGCTGCGCAGACAAAGGCAATAAATCGAGCTAACCTCGTTGTATTGGACGTGACGACTATGTCGGCACTCAATTTCCCGTTTGAACTGGCGACAATGAATAAAGTAAATGTGAGCCAGTTTGGTCCCCGTGCTGGAAAGCATAGTAAGGATGCTAATGTTAACATGCCTACTGCCTGGGCACTTTGGAGTCCTCCAGAGCTCATAAACGTTATTTAGGAGCACAAATAAATCTCTGAACGGACATAAGACTGTGTTGAAGTCTTCCGAGAGAGCACAAACAATGTCTCACAACCATTAAAAGTAATACAATCACTCAAATTAGCTTTACCAGCGTCACAGAACGCATCATTGTCGGCATATCTGTCTCGCCGTTTCCTTTCCAAACTTTTGGCTAAATTTAACAAACAAAATACTTTGCCCGCGACGAAATTCATATTTCCAAGCAAAAATAATACACTGAGTAACCTAGATTACACATCCTCACCTTTGGGTCTGCCATATTAATGTAGATGTTTGTAGATTATGGAACTAGTTTGAGTGATTCAAATCCCAAACTGGCCGCCGTTTCCCTTCAGCTACACTCACTTCCTGCTCGAGCTTTCGCGCGCCGAATTCTCTAAAGTCTGCCCGCGCCCCCACCGCCACGGCGCGCGCAGCGCCTCTCCGGCTGCCATTGTTTTTACACCACTTTGTGGTGGGATACAATCAAATCTAACAGTAGAAAATTCCCAAACTTCTGCGGAATTGATTCATTTTAGTATAGCTGGCTATAAAATAGTGCTAAAAATGTTTAATAATGGATCGCAGACGAGTCACTAAATCAGTTAGCGCATTTAATATGTACATTTTCTACACTTCTACACTTATAATGTACAAAATACTTTAACCTCCCACCTCTGGCTCAGGCGGCATACAGGCTACATGATGGTCTCTGTTTCTAAAATATGTATTTGTGCGTTCAGTACTCACAAACAGAAACGAATAAATTCAACCTCTGGGAGGTGAATCACTTCAGGGTCTGATGTAGTGCATGTCAGCCATCAGCTTGGTCCTGGTGGAAATATAGATTTGAATTCAGTAGGTTGAAAAGCAACGCGTTAGTTGGGTTAAACACAGTCCAATATTGAATAGATTGTAAGAGAAAAATAATAGACTCATGAAATATTTTTATTTATGTTTTAGACTGTGAAAGGAATATCCTTAGGAATTCTGTACCTACATAATTTTATTGGCAAGTGTTGAATATTTCATATTATTTATTTATTGTTAATTTCTAATTCTATATGTGTGTATTACACTTAGTCTTACATTGAAGCAGTTATAAACTTCAGTTGTAAAATGTCAACACTGTAAACAAATACAACAATTTATTGGCAACGTTTTTATTGACAATTGGCGCTTTTTTATTTATTAGTATTTATTCTTAGCATCTCATAGGTTATTACATAATTTAAGTTTGAACCTGTACGGTCAAAGAAGTGACTAAATATTTAGGACGCCAGAGGCCGAAAAACGAAGACTACCACTTTAAAGAAGTTCAGAGGTCACTGCGCACGTGGTCAAATCAATATGGCGCCGCCCTGTTCAGTCTGATGAGGAGTGGAGTCCAAACAAGTTGAATTAAGGTATTCTGCGTGGAAAGTCATTTTTAAGATGTTACAGGTGTTTTTGACTGCAAAGATTGAAATGTTACGTTAAAGCTTTTAGAATTGATGATTGCATTTACGTGTTATAGTTACTAAAGGAAATCGTTGTGGCCACATTATTTTTTGGGATTTTCAACAGTTATTCTTAACGTTACTGTCTTTGATTTGCAGTAATTTGTCGATGTCAGACGTTGTTTACAATGCAGAAATAGCGGTTTGTAGACTTTTGCAAATCGACTGATTTGTGTTTTTCTCAGTTAAAAGAATGATGGCCGATGTTGGTGTCGGTCCAGCTGCTGATGCAACGTCCTCAACCGAAGGCACACCTGATGACCATGGCTCCAAAACGGACGCTGTCAACCCTGATGTTCAAGCTGAAGGGGAGGCTGAGGCGGCCTCTGACCCCGCCATGTACCGCTACATCAAAGGAGACCTCTTCACCTCCGAGATCTACAAAGTGGAGATCAGGAATCTTCCCAAATTCATCGGCTTCAACGACCTGAAGAAGTTCCTGGGCAAACACGGCCTGAGCCCGCACAAGATCAAGCTGTTTGGCAAGCAGACGTTCGCTTTTGTCACTTTCAAGAACGAGGAGGAGCGGGACAAGGCCATGAAGATGGTGCACGGGATGCAGTGGAAGGGCCAGGTGCTGAGCGTCCGGCTGGCCAAACCCAAAGCCGACCCCATCCTGAGGAAGAGGAGGCAGGGCGACGGGGAAGGCGGCGCGGGGGAGCCGGCCTCCAAGCGAACGGAGGGCGAGGAGGAGGAGGAGGAGCCGCTCGGCGTTCAGATAGCCAACGTGGTGACTCCCCTGTGGAAGGTTCCCTATGAGGAGCAGCTGAGGAGGAAGGAGCAGGAGGTGGAGGGCGTTCTGCAGAGGCTGGCCAAGTAAGAGACTTCTGGCCAGTAAGAACTGGCCATGTATTTTAAGATTAAAATAAGCATCTCAAGCAGCCATATAAAAGTAATGCATAGCCTTAAGAGCAAAAAAAAAAAGCAAATCAGTGAATCAACGGTTACAAAACCCTTCATATCAACTGATCTCACAATTATTTAGGGTGGAACCACAACTTCTTTAGTTGTGCTGATGAATCCTCACCAACAAGCAAAGTGGTGTGTCACATTATATGACTATGCTAAAGAGCAGGTAGTGGTTTAATTTCAGCCGCCTCACAAACTTTATCCCCTCGGGGGGATAAAGGGGATTATAAGAAAAAATGAGGCACAATGTCAATTTAAGAAATTTCGTCGCGCCAAGTTGGTGTTGATGGTTCGTTTCCTTTCAGGGAGATCGGCAGCACTAACAAGGCGATGCTGCCGTGGCTGTTTGCGCAGAAAGGCAAATACAACAAGATGTGCTGCCCTCTGGAGGCAATCCGTCCGTCTCCCACGCAGGTGTTTTCCAGAACTTTTCATCCCTTTCTCAGTTCGTCTCCGTGCGCTCTGGAATCTAACCCCCCCCTCGTTTCCGGATCCCGGCAGACGGAGTACAGAAACAAGTGCGAGTTCCTCATCTCGGTGGGGGCCGACGGCGTGGACAAGACCATCGGCTTCCGGCTGGGCAAATACAAAGGGGGCTCCTGCGCCGTGGTGGGGCCGGAGGGGACGTGCCACGTCTCGGCCGAGGCCAAGAGGGTGGTCAGCCAATTCCAGAAGTTCATCAGGTGGGAAAACACTAATCAGATGACCGGGTTTGGCCGGGCTGCAGGGGGTGATGTGACGCGGGGAATCTGATTGGGGTCGCTCCTTCTGTCCGCTCTCTTCACCTGCAAGCAGGACAACGCCGTACTCGGTGTACAGTCCAGAGACCTACGAGGGCCACTGGAAGCAGCTGACCGTGCGCACCACAAGGACCAAACAGGCCATGGCCATGGCCTTCTTCAACCCGCAGGTGACACGTCAGCGGCTTATGTACGCATTGTTTGAGTTGCATTTTTGTAACGTTTTAATGCCCTTTACCCGTTTGGTGTCTCTCAGAAACTCGAGGAAGAGGAGCTCAATGCTCTGAAAAGCTCCATGGGGAAGTATTTCACAGACGGAGAGGGGAAAGACAGCGGCGTGAGCTCCCTGTATTTCGTCAGGGAGGGTCAGAGGTGAACAAAACTCCGGCCTAAACAGTCAGACAGACGGTCTCTGGAATAACCCGAGGCCTGAGTGACACTGTCCCCTTTGACCTGTGAAGGACCTCTCCCAACCTGGAGGATCTGCCCTGCGAGCTGGTGGCCGGAGAGAGCTGCATCCACGAGGAGCTGCTGGGCCTGAAGTTCAGGATATCCCCCCACTCCTTCTTTCAGGTGAGCGGGTGGATCTGCGGGTAGATCTGTGAATGGGTGGGGAGAGCGGAGGAGCTGATTGGCCCATCCCCGGCAGGTGAACACCGGCGCTGCGGAGGTGCTGTACTCGGCCGTCGGGGAGTGGGCCCAGCTGGACCAGGACAGCACGGTCCTGGACGTCTGCTGTGGGACCGGAACCATCGGCCTCTCGCTGGCTAAAGTAGGATGTGACGTTTTTTTTCACACGGCCCTGATGGAACGAGACTTGCAGACAGATTCCTTCAGTTAAAGTCGACGTGTATTATCGCCTGAACTAATGATGGCCTTTCTCATCTCAGGGGGTAAAAAAGGTGATCGGCATTGAGCTGTGCCAGGAAGCCGTAGAGGACGCCAAAGTCAACGCACAGCTTAACGGTAGGTAACGGCACTCGCCTGCTTTTTGCTGACTCAGCACACATCAGGAGTTTTTTTTTTTTCTGGTCACCTAAGGTCTAAGCAACGTGGAGTTCCACTGCGGGAAAGCCGAGGACGTGTTCCCCAGCATCCTGAACGCTCTGGTGTCGCCCAACCTCACCGCCATCGTGGACCCGCCCAGAGCAGGCCTGCGTGAGTCCCCGCTGGCTAATGATTAGTTTTTCATAGGGGTTTGTTTTTAAAAGCATCCCCTCCCCACCCCTTAACAGACTCCAAGGTGATCCTTGCCATCAGAAGGGCGGAGCATCTGAAGAGGCTGGTTTATGTGGCCTGCAACGCCAAGGCAGCCATGCCCAACTTCATCGAGTGAGGACCAGCAGCTGGAACAGCTGCCGTATTCAGGAGATGTTTTTTTCTCACCCCTCAGTGACAAAACTTGTTTTGTTTTCAGCCTGTGTCGAGCTCCATCCAACAGGGTTCACGGAGCCCCGTTCCGCCCGGTCCGAGCCCTGGCCGTGGACCTGTTCCCTCAAACCATGCACGTGGAGATGCTGCTGCTGCTGGAGAGGGTGGACTAAGGCGTGACAGTGTTTTTTTTTATTTTTTTTTTTTTTATACGGTTTTGTATGAAGAGATCAGCCAATAAGGTCACTTGTTTTAGTCCAACCGTTTCATTTCCAAATCTGATTCAACACTCAAATGGCTTCATCAGAATAAAGAGCTTCAACTAAAAATGAATCGCTTTCTTAATCTGTGGCTCAAGAAAGCAAAAGCACAGTTTAGTCATTAGTCAAGACATTTTATTTTGCATAACAAATAGCACTGAAGTCACAAAGCTCGGGTTGCAATACATCTCTACGCAGCAACGCTTCAAACAATTCATTGGTACAACACAAAACCAACATTTCCCCCCCACTCCGCACACCAGCACAAACTTGGTGATACAAGACACGTAAAGAGCAGAGAAGCACATTCTTAAAGCAACGTACACTATCACAAGAGCCTTGTTTAAACGCATGTTTCCTTAGATGATTTGTAGAAAAGTACAGGCCAGATATTTGAAAGAACGCACAGTTTGACTTTACTGGTGCAATTGTGCCTTTTCCCCGTGTTCTCAAAGCCATGTCTGGTCTCACTCCGCGGATTGCAGCAACATTATGGATTCTAGAAAATGCATAAGACTGTTTGTAAGCTTTGGTATACACAGTTTCATCAGCTTTTACAAGGCTGCGTTTTGTAAAGTGTTTTCTACTCGTGGTCGTTCATGATGGTTGCAGACACAAAATACACAATCCATTAAGACCAGTCTTAAAAATATGCACATGCTGCAAGTCAAGCTCCCTATGTGTAGGATTTTGCAGGATGTCATTAAAAACACTAGTTGCCTAGACAATATATGCATTATCAAGTATATAGGGCTTGGTCTTTCCACTTCCTGCTGAAGGGTGTATTTTTCTGTTACTTTTAGGTCCAATGCATTAGATCGAGCCCTTCATGAAATGGATAAACTAAGGCAACATGTAGCCAACTTTATTTTTTTAAAAGGGCACCTAAGAAGAAAAGCAACTGCAATTTGCCAAGTAGGTGGAGTTGATAGCATTCTATTATTTTAGAATAAAAAGCAAGTGGAAACTAAAAAGCAATAAGAGAATGTTTCTTAATCGCATTACAGTACTCTGACTCTACACTGGGGTTTACAGCAGTGTTGGCATGGAGGACAGGAGCTTCTTAAGCCATAAGGAAAAAAAAACAAACAAAAGGAAAAGAAAACAATCCCCCCCCCAAAAAAACAAAAATAAAACTAAAGCCAACCGAATATCCCCACGCGCAGTTATTTCTGTACCGACGGCATCATCACTCCACACAAAACATCCGACAGGACATGAGTGCATTACAACAGCTCTGAATGAAGATAATGTTTCACGACGCATGTGTGAATCATGCAAACCAAGGCGATGGCGCTCCATTCGGAGGAAAATGGGAAAACAAAAAGAACGGAAAAAAAAAGTACACCGTCCAAAATATCCAAAACAACTACCATTAAAATACTCAAACAAGGAGTCCTGTTTCCACTATAAACAAATGGCATAAATATTAGCATTAGTAGACCCTTTCAAATACTTCAAGCACAAACCCACAAGTGCTGGTACTAAATGACTGCGACTGTGGAAAACAACACTTCAAAAAAGGGAAAACCGGCCTTTGCCCGTGTTTCCGTGGTGGAGGGAGCATGCACTTTCCCTCTGCTGTGGTTCTGTCCGCTTCTCTGGATCCCGCTGGGCTTGAGTTTAGGCAAGGATGCATCTGTAGAGGTAGAACGTATCGTCTCCGGGGCTGTAAGTGCATTGCGTCCTACCCTCACATCTACTTGCTGGGTGGGTGAAGCGGGGCGGTGCGTCCGTATTGCCGTGGGGTGGTAGTGTCGCTCGGTTATCGGTGGGTGGTGGCCTGTGGTGTCAACAGTGACGGGTTTCAGTGCTGTGGTTCCTCAGTGATTCTGAGACTTAGACGTCAACAGTGCAGAGCGGCTCGCTGCCTGGCTGGGCTGACTCCATTATGGTCATCTTGGGCTTTTTCCTCGTTTCCTCCTGGTGCAGAAATACAAAGAAGGAACAGGGATGCAAACACGTATCCACAGGCAGCTCCATTTTTTCCGCTTTTTTTCCCCCTGGGGTTCTTACCCTCTGAGTTGCCAGTTTCTTCATTTCTTCTTGCAGTTTGTTCAGGATGTGAAGATTTGGTTTGTTCTTTTTGGCATACTGCTGGAGCTCGATCACACTCTTGTCTGAATTCTCCTGAAGAAGAAACTGTGCTTATTTTGTGCACACAGCGGGAGATAGACGTCTACCAACTGAACAACGACAGGAACTACACACTGGTGTGTTCTGGGTGTTAAGGAATAAGAATCGAGAAGAACCAGTTTACGCTTACAATCAGAAAAAGACCAGACTTTTAAAAACACATGAAAACGAATTCATCTGTGTTATCTGAGGGTTGAATTACAAATGCAAACATGCACTAAGCTACACTAAAACTGGCCGAGGCACGCAGGCTCCAAAGTTAAAATCGGATCTGGAAATAATGCTGTCATTAAAAAGGGATTAAAGACAGCAAAGCATTCAAAATGAACCCAGCCGTTTTCTGTCGAAAGAACTGGAAGGGCTGTGGTCACCCACCTTCTTCACCATCTTATTGCTCTCTCGGCCATACATGCGCAGCAGCGAGCCCCAGTTCTTAACGTGGGGGTGAAGCATCTGCAAGATCTTCTGAGATGCCAGCTGTTTGCCAACCCTCTTGTTTTTACCTAAAGATACAGAGGGAGGACAAACGCATATATAACAACACTGAAAGCTCCACCTCTGCCCGTCTGAACTAACCAGCCGTACGATTGCAGGGAACAAAGTGCGACAGGAGCAGGCTGAGTGACCACTCCCCTCACGGAGGCTTCATCTAGCCATCAGGCAGTTCTGAAGAGCCCAAACGGCTGTGACTGTTCACACAGGGCTCCTGCATCGTGGCCACATGAAAAAGAGTGTGGGGTCCACTTACACCAGCCGCGTACTGTGTGCTTCCCACATGTCATCACGTATTCGCTCTTCTGGTTTTTCCCTGGAATCACCTCAAACTTAATGCTGGTGTCCCCCATCCCATGGTTTCTGCAATGAGGAGCAAATGATGGCTCACACATACTTTAACATGCTCAATGACACATCACCACACCCACGACACGATACAAGTTACACCAAGAAAATGACATCTATGTTACCTTTTAAGGCACTCATGAAGAATCTGATATGGCGATAGTAGTCCTGCTTTGTTGGTCAGCTCATATACTCTTGAGTCTTCTATACTGATATGATTAAAATACTGCGGAGTAGAGGAAAACGAAGGCTTTCATCTCCAGAGAAAACCTCTCAGCTTTCTCACAAGAGAGTTACCCAGCTTTAAACTGGACAGACTCCGGGTGGCTGTGCAGAAAGCAAACAGAGACGCACCTCCAGTTCGTCGCCCTCGACAGGTTTCTCCTCCGAGGTCTGCTTCACAAAGTCAGGGATGAGGATTTCCAGTGTGGCTCGAGCTGCGGTTCACAACACATTAGCAGAGAGGTGAGAATCAGCCACGCTTGTGCTTAGAGACAAGCACACGCCAAAATAAGCCGACAATTGCATTTAAACCATTACAATGTCAGGTAAGGAATTCCTCAGGAAGACCTTTAATCCCACGGTTCAGAATTCCTGAGGTCATACACGGCTCAGAGGACTGAACACGATGTGGTGAAACATGCAGAAACCTATGAGAATGCACTGTGAAGTTGTGGAAATGAGACGGATTACCAGCTTTATTCTTGGCAAGCTTCTTACTGCTCGCTGTTCCTGTGCCGTAAGTGACTCCATCTATAATGACTGAGGCTCCAAAGGGTTCACTTGAGTTCTCTGTGGCGCATAGAAAAAATAAATAAAAATTCAATAAAAATTTAATTAGTTTGTATAGGTTGACTCAACATGTGAATCCCAAACAAATCAAATCAGAAGGGGAGAGCCAGAACTCACCACAATCAAAGAAGTTGTAAACGGGTCGAACCTTCAGGACACGTTGCATGTATTCATGCAAAATGCAAACTTCAGACTTTCCGTTAGGATTAATGACAAATTCTGTGAAAACAGAGAGACTAGATGAGATAAAAGACGGGGCCTGACGTGTAGGCGCGCGGCGTCGGAACGCCCGTCACCTTTCTTTGTGGGAGCGTCCTGGACCGACAGCGTGATGAGCTTCTGGTTGGCAGGCAGGATGGGTCTCTCCGACTCCGCCTGCTTCCTCTTCATGTCTCTGTTGAACTGTCTGCGCTCTGCCCAGGTGCGAAACTTCTTGACAGTGACTTGCTCAAAGTCAAAGCACTTTTCCAGGTACAGACGAAAATCTTCAAGTTCTGCGGGAAAGTTGGGAGAAGTTGAGCCGAGCGATGCTCCGCAGGGATGCAAAAATCAGACCAAAGGAGACGTGAGCGTGCGCTCTGAAAAGGCCCTCACCTATAGACTCGTCTTTGCACACCTCCACTTTGGCCTTGACCTGTCCTAAGGCTCCTTGAGCCGTGTCGCAGGGCTGGGGCTCTTTGCTCTGCAGGCCGTTGTCGGTGGGCTGCTCTTCCTCGCCCTCAGCGACGCTGGCAGCAGGGACGGGATCTGCCTCTTCCACCAACATCCCCGGCTCTCCTTCACCTACTACGGCCTCCTCCCCGAGTTTCACCGGAGACTCCTCTGCAGTGGAGGCTACTTCCCCATTCAACTCTTTTTCCTCATGCTCCTTCATTTTCTTGTAGTGTAGGCAAGGGATGCTGCTGGTCGGTGGGTCGTGTTTCTGCAGGAACATTTACACCGAGAGCAGAAACAAAACATGTTGGCAGCGGTCAGAAAACAAAGAAACATAGGTGCGTGGTAATGAGGCGGCTGCTCAGCACAGAGAAGCACTAATGGCTGTAATGGACCTAAAATGAAGCAAAACATGCAACAAACTGCTCTGCTTACAGAAACCCCCCCCATCAGTTTGATCAAAAGGGGCAAACAGATTTTTTATTGTAGCTCATTCATCAGCTTTGTTCCGACATGGACAGCAGCACCTCACCCTAATACTGCCGGTTCCAAGGAAGTAGGGTCTGGACCAGGTAACCACTCTGGTCTCTCTGTGCAAGTAGACTGGAATGCCTGAGTTATGGAATGTCATGATCCATCCATCAGGCAGAGGCTCAGTGGGTGGACGCCCCCGACCTGGCACATGGAAAAACATGATTATTCCCACCAGGAATACCAAAGGTAGACTCATACCGAGTTATGAACTGAGTTTCCAGCCACAGGGTGAAAGCCACTACAGTTCCTGATGATGTAATTGATCATCAGAGTTTAGGTTGTTTTAACAAAGTTTTCCAACTCATTACACAAAGTTTTCTTCAAAAGTGGCAGAAACTCATTCTTGAAGTCCAATATGAAACAAACCTGCCATTTTCAGGCATGCGATGGGTAACCTTACTGGCCTCATCGGCCTGCTGATGGAGTAAAACGCAGGGTAAATTAGAGCCACAGCTCCATACAAACAGGAGGGCTCAACCCAAACCATACTTACAGATGCCACTAGACAAACAGAGATTTCTCACAACACACCAGTCGAAAGCACCTGATTTCTGTACCTGTAACAATCAATGTTATCCTTACTAAGCTGTAATAGCACTACAGCAACACTTTATTAGCCTGCAGTCCTTGTATGACTTCTTGCCGTCTTATAGCATCCGGGAGAACCCAATAAGCACGTCGAACTGCTTCAACAGGAACAGAGGAAAGTACTCGTATACGAGCAGAAGCTTCAGGTGCCTTTACCATTTCTCCTCTTCTGGAGCAGATCATATGGGGGAAGAAAAACCTCATTCTGTCTAATTTCTTAAGGCAAAAGTTTGAGGGAGGACAACTGGCTGTGCAGTTATTAACGAGGTAAAAAACCTCTGACAAGCTGAGCAGAATCGCTGTTTCCTGTAGTGTGACCGCAACAGCTCAAACGTTCAAGGAATGCTTGAATTTTACAAAGGCCCAACATAGTCTGACTGACATTGCAAGGATGTTCCCGAAAAGCACCAGGGCCCTGAAAGAGAGGACACCAACACCTTCAGTTACACTGGTGGAAAGCAGCTCAGTTCATCACTCACTCTTCAGGACAGTCTTAATTTTGGTCATCATGGGCTGAACGCCTCCTTCCCCATCTGACTGATGATCACTGTCCCCGCCATATTTCTCCTCTGCAGGGCGCATCTTCTTTGGGACCGGCATGCCCTCCTCCAGCAGAGCGTCGACATCATTATCAAACTCCTCCTGGAATAGTGAATGGTTAACGCCAGCAGACAGTCTGAATCTGGGTCTGAATGCTTTCTCTGACTAGGTGAACTGATGGGATGCCATAAAACTAGCAAGTGGTTTATGAAACGTATTGTGATTTTAGCATAAATGATCAATTCCTCTCAGAGGCATTTATGAAAAAAAGAAGCATTATTGAGAGAAATTTTAAAAAATGCCACTAACCTCTTCCAGCTTCACACTTCTCATTTTCAATGACAAGGATAATATAAATAAACAAGGCAAAAAACATTTACATGTCTGCTGCTTAAGGGAACAACTGAGCCTCCATTCACTTTTCAGAGGCAGGTTCAAGTAATCAAACGTCAAATTAAGAGATCACAACAAAAGCTGTTTGATGGGCCAATTTGTCTCGCATTTCCATCTCATCAAGCCGGTTACAAATTGCCTTCTTAATTATGGAAATCAGAATAAGTGCACAAGCCAACAAGCTTTACTATGGATGTGAAAAAAAAAAATACCGGCATCTTTTGTGGATGTGCCACCACATTCTTACTATGCCGGCTTAAGGAGCAAATCGGGTGTGTAGCTGATGGGATGTTGTAGTTGACATGGGAGACTGAATATGTAAGAACAGGCATACCTCATAGGAGTAAGTCACAGCCTCATCATCCGCTTGCTCCTGCTGAACAATGACTTCAGATTTAAAGTCGCTGTGCTCGCCGTCATTATGATCCAAGAAGTTCTCGTAGAATTCATCCAACTCATCCAGGACAGCAAACTCTACCTTGTTTTCCAGGTCTACCTCACTTTCCTCTGACTTCCCACCTGTTGCGTTGCCCTCACCGGAGCTACCTTCAGCTACCTGTTGCATACTTATGTCATGCAGTTCACCATTCAGATTGGCCATGTCATCATCCCCCTCTGCCTCCTGCCCCTCACCCGTGTACAAAACCTTCCTGTCCTTGCTATTACTGCTGCTGCTGGTGCTGCTGCTGCTTTCGGTGAAGCTCACGCTGATCTTAACATCTCTGAGCAGCTTGAGGTCTGGCAGAAACCTGGTGACGGGGGGAGCGTGGCGGGCTGTTCTGGGGCAAGGTGGGTTGGAATTGGGCTCATCTGAAAGGTGGGTGCAAAAGCTTAGAGAGCCCTTACTGATGGGCTGCTGTGTCTCGTCTTCCCCGTCCCCTGGGGTGTATGTGTATCCATCACCACCAGAGCTAACGTCCATTACCTCTGCGTCACTGGACGTTTGCAGGGGAGGTGGTGGAGGTGCTCTTTCCTGGTCTAGGCCAAAATCATCAGGTGGCTCCAAAGGGAGAGGGGGCAAAACATCATCTATCTCCATTGTTTCTTATTTAAGAGCTAAAACCTATATAAACTGCAGATTATTTTAAAAATGTTTTGATATCCTACTTATCTCAACTCAGAATACATGCAGAAGCTCATCCCTGTATTGACCACGTACCAGAGGAGAATATGCTAAGCTGACTACATTGCTCTTTTCATTAATGTAGACAGCTTTCAGAATCACTGTCTCAATTATTGGAAATCACAATGCATTCAGCTTAAGGAATAGAGCCACTGATCATCCTCCACTGCGATCTTCTGGGAGCTGGAGAAAAAAAAGGACCACTAAGAACTGATGTCCAATTATTCAACTCTATTACAAAAATATTGCTAACAATTACAACATTATGGAACAATTTGTGGTATACGTAGAAGTTGTATCAGACAATACGAAATGGTCTAATTAAACGCAGAATCATGGTAGTATGAAATGGAGAGCGAGCATCACTTCAGTCCGTAGATACAGGGCAGGCCTCCGGTATCGCTAGCTGTAATGCTAATGTGCGAACAAGTAACAGCCCATAATGTAGAAAAGGCAACAAAAGAAAATGCAATATATTGAAACGTGAAAATACTCACTAATAAATATGACACAGGTGTCTCTTCGTGGGGAGCTAACCACCTTGTTAAATTATTTTATTCTTGAAGTGCTGCCATACGGCCTCCATGGCAGCCCCGCCATCTTGAGGAGAAGCGCTGGGGCGAGGTATAAGATGCTCCGCCTTCTAGCACCGGCATTTCTGTGATTGATTGATCAGCGGACCAATCACCACGTCCAATCGGCCGGATGGCTCAGCGTCTATTGGTGAGGACTGAGCCAATCAGCTCAGCACCACTGCACGCTTTCAGTCTATTAGCATATTAAAACGTACATTAAGCCAATTGTGGTTTGGGAAGAATGCAGTCGTCTCCCTAAATTTACGACCGTTTTTATTGGTAATAGGGGAGAGTTTTTTATTTGACTAAATCCGAAGAGTATATGTCTTTAAAAGCAAATGACTGTATTTTTAAAAAATGTTACTGATAAGACAAGTTTTTAAATATTTGTCCTGATTCTAACAAAATGCTTTTAAACAGGTGTGCGGAAACGAATCAAGTTGTTATGGACTTTCGTTAACGTAGTCTAAAAGTGTAACGGGACTTAAACTTGCTTTACTCCACAGTAAATCTGCCAGATGGGGTCACTGTTTCCAAACGGTTGCAAGTCTGTCATATAATACAGCAGCGCAACAGATGATAGTAAAGCACTGTTAGTGGTGACTTTCGAAGTTTAAAGAAAAAGAAAACAGTATCTAACGTGAGCGCTAACATGCTGTAATAAACCAGGTCTTTAAATTGTAACAGTAGACAGGTATGTATCAAAACAGGAGCTTCATCCTGAGATCACCGGGATAACAAATAAAAAGAGGAAATATAAAGGAAATATATAATATGATTCTCATAAAAAAACAACGACACCCTTTGAGAAGTAACTTAAAATGTTTAAAGGAAGAGAAAAAATGTCAACACCAAAAAAACACCCATGATTTTCTTTTCTTCTACTTTAAATGTGTTTGAGTACATTTTTAAATAGTTGAGTAGCTGCAAAATGCATTATTCCCAGAGATTCATTGCCTTGAACATTTTGGATTTAGCACAAACTGAGATGATGGTTACATTTGAATGAAGCATGGCTTCTGACATACCAACAACACAGGTAAAGTTATTGGAAAATAAACAAAAACAACCTTAAATGGTTGGAACTAACTTATCAATCAAGATAATAGCTAGAATGCTCAACCCACATTATGGAAGCTGCCCAAGTACAGATCCATTTCATATCATAATTATAAAGGAAGAAATGTGAGCCGAACAGAGTTAGATTCACCACATTCATTTTATAGTTACCAGATATTAGTAGGAGATTTGTCAATTTTAAGGAACACCAACACCGTTTTGTGATGTGAGGATAAAATCATTTTCTCTACAAAATCTTCTCCTTTGGCAGTTTCCTTTTAAATCAGCGCACACTTTTCAGACTTAAACTGAGATTCATAGCAGAAGAAACATATTGCTGATGTTTGAGAGGCAGCGAGTGAGAAGGTGAAGGAAAACCAAGTGCAGTCAAGTCTTCATGTTTACGCCAACGGGGAGGTGCGGCTGCCGGACCCAGACTGGGCAGGATGGTAGGTAAGAGGATGCAGAAAGGCACAGAGTGGGTTCTCTTCACATCTGCAGGCTGAACTGGAACGAATTGGTGCTCCATTTGCTTGTATCACCATTGAGCATGTTGCGCTCTGTGAAGGTAACATTCCCTTCTGCGTCTATAAGGATTATTGTGTTGGTCCTGAATGAGCAGGGAGACAAAACACAACAAATAACATTAACATGGTACATAAAGGAATAAACACAAGGAAAACTAGTGAAAGCTCCATTTCAGGCCACAAAAACAAAGAATGAGTAGGTAGTGGAAAACAGTATATTATGCTTTTGACATTCTCCCAATATTATTTACGGGAGTCTGTATCCTCAAACCCACTGTGCCATGAAAGCACAGGAGATCCCATTCTATTTCCTCACTGCAGAGGACTGATTACACAGGGGATTACTATGGTCCAACAAAGATGTGATCTTGAAGCCTTTCAAAATCCTGTCAGACACCAACACTCAGAAGCAAAAAGTGGGATATCAGAGGAAAAAAGAAGATTTGCCATGGGTGGGAATAACTGACCTTGTGCCATAATGAGGGGAGCGAACACACACGGCTGACAAAGCCTGGATCATGGGCTTGCTGTAGCCATCGCCCTGGGTTTCCTGAACTGGATCAGGCGTGTTCCTGCAAAACAAACACGCAAACGGCCTTTATAGCAACCCGTTCACTTTTCTGCACATTTCATTGGTTCCGTTTCTTACTACTTTCTTTAATCCAAATATATGTAGAAAGCATATAGATACTAAGCTGGCTCTTATTAAACACACTGATCCTGTGCTGTCTCGCTGTTACACGCAAAGCTGGACTCCTGGAGTCTCTGCAGGTTGACATGCCAACAGATAATGAGGACTGCAGGATGTTACTACCCTTGGCCAAAGACAGGGTACTTACATAGAGAGTGGAAATGTATTTGCAAGTAGCCCGTAAAGAGAGACCCATAATAGCATGGGTAAAAATGACGTGCAACGTGTGCTCATCACTCACAGTTCCTCATTATTAAGGACATTGAGCAGCTCTTGCACCAGCCCTTCACTGGACAGCGACTGGTCACTGACCACGCTGCTGAAGTGCCGCTTGCCGTGCAGCAGCTTCTTCCACGGCGTGTCCAGGAGTGAATTGCTTAAGCCGTAGATTCCTGCTGAGGGCCAAACGGACACAACAAAGAAATACACAACAGTCAGCTCTGCTGGTGTCCTTTCGTCCTTCGATAAATCAAAAACAATCTGAGAGCAATATCAGAGAAATGCCATAGGCTGACATGAATGGGCCAGAGGCCGAGAAGAGAGGTGAATGTGAAATGAATGGTTTCTACAGCAACCACATTAAAGCCACAGACCTGGATTCAAACGGATAGGTTCAGGGCTGCCTCTGTTTCCATAGTAACACACAGTGTCTTGTTTGGCTCTAGATGGGACAGAGTATAAAGGAGATTAGACATTGCATTTTAATCAATAAACTTATCCAATATGCTTATTTCCAGTTAAGGGTGATGTGTGATGGGTAATAATAAATATACTATGTTAAGAACAGGTCAGTGAAAATTATCCTCTGCCTTTGGGAAATAAGAAGATTAACCCTTAGGGGGAAAGGGAATATTAAGAAATATTTTTCAATTATATTTATTTTCTGTCCAGGAAGATAAGGATTAACTGGGAAAATATCACAAAACAAAAGCGTGACTGAAGAGCCAAACATTCTTCAGAAAAGTTAGGAAAATTCTGACTTTTACAACCAATCAGCTCTGTAAACGATGACACAGCCAAAATGTTACGGTTAGATTTGCTTCCAAAGTACTTAATTGCGGAGGAATGTATTCTTTTTGAAAAATCTACCAACGTCAAGGGCATCTGTCACAGCTCTGTTAAAGATCAGTGAGGGAAAAAAAAATACGGATGAGTCCTTTGAATTAGAAGGGGAATGAACTTTGATGTCCATTATGACAACCATACCAGCAGCATCAGTCAATCTGAAATGTGGTGCAACGCTGCTTCAACGTCTAACTTGTAAAGTTCACCATCAAAAGATGCCGAGACTGCGACAGAAGATGCTGCTAGGCCTGAAACTTTCTAAGTAAATTCAGTGGGTTGTCTTAAAAAAGCCAAAATCCAAACAGATGTTAAAACAGATGAGCTTAAGTAATTCACCACAAGAGGGGTGGGGGGTTGCTCCGGAAGCCAGAGATTTAACTAAATAAAACCAGTCAAAGATTATTGTGGATTAGATGGTAATTTGCTTTACTTGTTGAGGAAAAAGTATTTAAATAGTTACCAGACATTTAGAGAATTCATACAGTATATCCAACATTAAAGATGGCTGGTCTTAGTTTTAGCTTTGTTTAAATAAGTTTTAAAAATACACCAAAAAAAAAACCCTGTTAAGAGTAAGAAATATTATTATAACTAGCTGTAGGTTGAGCATCCTGTGGCTTTAAAAGCAAACCAATGACTTTCTTTATTCTGCTTAATATTGACAGTTTTATAACAGTTTCTCTTTTTGACATTAGGTATTTTCATGCTGGTAGCCTTTAGATGAGGGTTGGCTGGCTTTTAGGTTCCTTTTTTAAATAAACTTGGGATTTATTTAGTTTACATTCCTTTTACCCATGAAGAAAATGGCAGCAAACACTTTTTTGATACATTTCAGATTCACCTGATGGATGTTATTCTCAAATAAGCAGAAAACTCATATCAGCATAGTCTATGGTGATGATGTTGGTGGAAGATTCTTTCAAATAATCCAACTGATCTGTTTTTTTCTAGATTTTGTACACAGAAAAACAAACATAGAAAATGTTGTTTTGTCCTCCCAAATCTGTTGACTATTACAAAAAAGAAAAAAAGGAGAGCTGTGTCTACAGTTGCAATGACCACAACAGCTCGGGACAAAGTCCACATGGATTGCAGTGGCCGCCTCTTCTAACCTGCTCAGAGAACCAGACAGACCTCCAGCCTGGGGGGGAAAACAAAGGATGCAGTAAAGCTTTTATTTGTTGGAAGTTCTGCCGTGGGCAAACATAATGCTGGAAACGTTATTGTTGTCTTGGGACCTGAACTTGATATCTGAAAGGCCCAGTGTCTTTGGGCACACTCTGTGATATAAATCAAATTGCGATGGAAGCTGCTCGAGGATCTGAGGAGACATAGCTCAATTTCTGTTATTTGAAACTGGCTGGAATATTGAAAGCCCCATCAGCAGCACTGTGGGCTGATTTGGGCTGAGACGAGGGAACAGCAGGAAGCTGGGACCACTGGGCACAGAGAGGCAGAGAGAGAGGGAGGGAGCAAAGAGGGAAGACTAAAAAGGCTTATTTCAGATCTCAGGCGGAGAGGCAATCAGTATGCTGGCTGGGACATGTTCAAATGAAGAGTCCTCTATATTGAGCCTGTAGAGCAATTTACCAATTGCCAGCTGTGGTGTAGCTGCCTGGAGATGATTGGAACCTTTAACTCGGACTGTAGATCGGTTATACTGGTCTGACTCCTGGGTAAGGACAATGCACACATTCCTGTGTCTTAACCTGCATCTGTAGCCTATAGCCCCATACGCATCAATAAAGGATGAAAAAAAGACGAAGACAGAAAGTGAACTTCTCCTTTTAAATTTCATTCTGTACCATCTTTGTGGTTTTAGAAATTCCAAGGTGGGCTCGTCATTCAGTCAGTTCACCACCTGGGTCCAGAATAATGCATGACTTATTGTCATTTCCCACACGATTTCCGGTCAATCCTGAGGACGTCTAAATAAAATCACCTCACAGCATCTTTATTTCCTTTTATTACATTTAGTTTGGATGTTTGTGCACCTCTGGTGGTCCAGTGTCATTTCACCACTATAATATCTTAAGTGGTTGTGTTCAGTCAATCAGCAGATCCAAGATTCATTCAAACTAGAATTCACAATATAAGTCGAAATATCAAAATATTGCTTAACATGACATCAGAGCTATTCATGTTTACTAATAAAAGAGTCTAAAAAAAGGAGAAAAAAAAATACTAAGCTCGATCTAACTTTCCACATTTTCAGACAAACATATGATCTTTTTTCATTTTTAAAGGAGAAGGGGAAATGTTTTAGCACAAGTCCAAATAAACCGCTTACCGAAAATAAACAATTTCAACGTGCTTATAATTTTTTTTTTTTTTTTTAAATAGAAAAAGTGGTGAGCACCTTTTTCTCTGATGGTCAGTAAATAATGCAGAGAAATGTACAACTATTCTATCCAGGAAAAGCAAAAAGTCTGTTGTATTGAAAAGGCTATTTCCGGAAAATGTATGTTACAAGCGTTAGAGAGCAAAACTAACACCTGAGTTTCTATGAGAGTTCATCTTTCCCTCACTCAGTGTATTTGAGATGAAAAAGAAACACTGAGTTGCTGCAAACAAGCTTCTGCCAAGAAATCCAACACATGTTTTAAGGCAATAAGACTAAACCCTTCTTTATGTGTTTTCGTAGAAGCAGCCACACAGAGTCTGACCAAAAAGGCAATAAGGGAGGCAAGTGGTCGATTCAGTAGCCTCTGGGCATTGACTTTACAGTGAACTTAACTTCAAATGAGATTAAGTGCTCAAAGTTATGTAAAAGTTTCGAGACACGTGTAATATGGAGTCCCAAGTTTAACTGCAGAGAATATTCAATGTCATGATTTGAATATTTATGGCCTACACTTCTGGACAGGAGGGCTCAACACAGACTGTTACTGACCAAATCGAATACATCAGATTAGAGAAAAAGAGCATTTAAATTGAAAGAAAAGGCAGAAATATTCAGTAGACTCAGGCAAAACTCCTCATATGCAGTCAGGCTAAAGAACAGAACGTCACAAAAGCTGCACACTTTCACCATCATAAAAAAACATTCCAGTTGAGGACAAATGGAAAACTTATACATGTAATACAATAAAAGAGCTCCCATCTATTTACCGGATGTCGTTATTGATTTGGAAGGAAAGCAGATCTCTCATTTCCGCTTGCGCGGCTAGACAAGCAACAGGGGAAAACAATTTGGCTGTTTCATTTATTTATTTTTTTAAGGATGAACGATGGCTTTTTTCCTGCTCATTTCTATCTAGTGACACCACCAGTCAGAAGGAGTCTTTGAGAAAATACATATGCTGCGTTTTTATACCACAAGGCTTTGTGGACCGGGTTTATCCTCAGATAACTGTGAGCTTTGGCCACAACAATGCTTTTCCCTTTAGAGACATGAGGGTCTTTACCTTGTGGTTTCATGAAGTATTAAATATTAATAAAGGTCAACAGCAGGAATTACAAGACATTGAACCATAAACCTGCTATGTGACCACACACTGATTTGTCTGTTTACATTTCCGGTAAATACATCTTGTAACATCAGGTTCCAAGTGTGCTGCAAACATTCAACACTACATTAAGATGTAGCTTGTGGTTTTGTAACGGCTTTTGGCACTTTTAAACGCAGCTGTCCTTTTTTTGTCGACCAACATTAACATTGAGAAAGCCAGTTCGATATTCCTTTTAGCAAACTAATTCTAGAGACAAGTACTATTACCTGATGTGAAAACAAAGCTGGCTCTTCACTTAATTCCGGTCAGATCAGAGGATTCTCACCTTTTTCTGGCAGTTAACACCTCAGATGTGTCGAGTTGCAATAATTGCGCCACCTCTGAGGCAATTTAAGAGAGCTTCATGGCTTCTCATTCTAAGTCAGTCAACCAGAAATTAGGAGGGGGATTTCTTGGCTTATCTGAATAAAAGTTTCAGCAAATAAAATCTAAAACCAAGTAAATACAGCAGGTCAGCAACTTCAGAGTCAACATCTTATGCAATGACTAAATACAGAGCCTCTGAATTTCCCTCTGATGTGCATATCATTTTCATTTTTCCCCTCATGAGACACAGCATGTCTTCATGTGGCTTATTCTTTTTCTTACTGCCCTTCAGGAACGGGTTGGCTAGGTTGGTGCATGAGACATGATGACTAAGGATTAGTCAGTCACAGGCAGAATTAAAGGGGTCATGCCCTTCTGCAGCTACCTGGAGCCAGCATATACTGTGTGCTGCTTTCCCTTAAACAACCACAAGACAAACCCTGACCTTTAGAACATTTCATGAATGAAACAAAAGAAAATATTTAATATGAATACGTTTCCAGAGTGGTGAATCATAAGACCATAAAAGCAGATGCTGCTCACAAAAACAAAAAAAACTTCCCCATATGAAAATGAGATTATGTTCATTTTTGGATGGAGTTGAAAATAAAGATAAACAATACTTAATTATGTACAAGCTGCTGTCTCATCTTTTAGCTAGAGGGCCAGTGAATTCAACAAATGTACTATCAGCCCATTTTTAGCTCAAACAAATATGAGAGAGTTACAGATCACAGTTTACAACATATAATTAATCTCACCTTCGTGTACCATTATCTCCAGGCCTTACAATAATCCAATATAACAGTGTGGGTGTTGAATTTTATTTCTACAATTGATATCCCTTCACCGACACTCTCCCTTGTTGCTCTGCAAGAAATACGTTTTGCTTGGGGTGTGTGTTTCAGTCCAATCTCCGACCTCTCCCTGTCAGACAACAGGACCTGTTACCATGCCTGTGCTCAACAGGGACTACCCCCGAACAACTCTTTCTGCGTTCACTGATCTCACTTTCATTTTCCTCTCCAGTCACGTCAGGCTGGGGATGGACACAAGATGGCAAAGAGAAAAAAAAGTTTAAAAAATGTATGTGTGTGGGGAGGTGGGGGGTATAATCCGTCTAAAGCAAGGAAATATGAACAAGTATATCGTCAGAATTTAAGGGAGATTGCTAACAGGCCAGCATCGGATTTTTTTTTTTTGCTTCTCTCTAACTGTAAAGAACTACACAGATTCAGAACACTGTTTTGTGGCTTCAATCCGAGATGAGAACAAAGCTGAGTTACAAACACCAAAACATTTCCTTTGAAAGTTTGCCTAAATTAAACTCTAATCAGAAATATGACTTTTCTCTCTCTCCACTTTTGTAAGATTGGAAATGATCCACACTTTTGTAGCATGAGTGATTCCCATGCATCTCATTTTCCAGCACAACTACGCTGTGGGGATCCAACTGCTGAGCTCCCAGTTGGAGGATGACCGCTCTGTCTGGCAGAGCGGTCTAAAACACCTCAGGATGAACACGCACACAACACGTCTCGGACTCACTTGAACTCTGCTGTGATGAGGTTGAAGCCGTTGTACAGGTGGCCCTCCGTAGACACCTTCTTCAGGTAGGAATAGCTGTCCACATCCTTATCCATCAGGTAGTTAGAGACTAAAAACCCTGAAATCCAGTGAAACCCATTTTAGAAAAGCCATTGAAATGCAATGAAATGAACCAAATCCAAGAATCGAACATACATTTTTACTAGTACAATACATGCCCTTTAATGACATACAAGTTAGATTTCATTAACTTCTCAAATAAATCTGAGCTAGTGTCAACATGGAGGACACCTGGTGGGAGGTTTATGATGCAACAACAGTCGAATGTGCTTCATTGTGTTGACTTTTTATGGCTGGCTCACCCCGTCCTTGTGCGTCAGGGTTGGGACGCCCTTCCATGTAGTTAGTAATGGCGGCCAGCTTGCCCCACTTGTTGATCCCCAGCCATGATCCACCCTCCTTGCCATACTCCTGGTCTAGGCCTTGTAAAGAAAAGCAGAGTTGCTCTGAATAAGCGTCCCTCCAAAGAGTGCTGAATATCCTCAGTGTTAAAAGATAAAGACATTATGTATAAATGTCGTCCCATGATTTAAAAAAAAAAATTATCTACAAAGTCATTAACTAAACTTTTAATTGATAGACTTTACAGAAGGGAAAATAAGTTGCATTCACAAATTAATGTTAAAGTATTTAAATTTGAGATTTAGCATAAATCAAATAAAATAAATCTAATTTTATCTTTCACATTAGGGGCATTTTTTTCTCTCTCTCCATGATGCAAAAAGCAGAGCTCATGTCTGAGGTACCTCCTGCTGGTCAATAAAAATAAATTTCTCATAATGACAGTAAGAGAGAGCCAAACATTCTCAGTCCCTTGGGGTTGGACTGAAATCTACCCTGATCCCACTGGGGATATTGTTTACTTTCCTCCTTATCGTGATAAGTCTCTTTTAGGGGCCCGCTGCTACTGCCCTCCACCCCAATCCTTTGTCCCCCCCCCCCCCAGACCCGCAAACAAGGCAGGGCCATTTATTCCCGTCACATCGTATAAAAACTGCCATCAACTAGGGACCCACTATCGGAGTCCTGACCCCGCCATTACAGGAGCGAGGGGAGACTGATGAACAGCGAGGCTAAATCTGGGTTTCCTCCTGCGCCAGAAAAAGAATGGGGGGGGGGGATGATTGATTTCCTTGGCTTGGCTTTAATGTGAGTTGACAATTAAATATAGTTTACTGTGGGTGGGGATGTTCTGTGACGGATTAGAGGAGAAGTGGATCCTGAGGTGAAAGACACAGATTTTTCCATCAAACGGAGCTGCGGTCTTCTCATGTCAAAGGATGGGTATTAAGAAAAGGTAAATACATTTGGTTGCAAGACGTTTGCATATCTAACCTTTGAGGAAATGACCTGCTTAAAAAGTGAAGCACAAGCTTACCCTTTCATTTGGTTGCCATTTAAAAAGGTATTAGTAGTTTCTGAGGAGTCAAAGGGGGGCGTGAGGTGCTCGGTTGGTGAATTCCAACAGCCAGACTTACCACTGAGGATCTCAGCGTTGGTGCCCCAGAAGTCGGCAGCTTTAGACGGCCTGTTGTACAACTCATCCCTGTTTGCTGCCAAAATTAGCCTGAAAGTGGAAAAAGTGGTTGAAGAGGGTCTTTTGTTACATTTAATCAAGCAACGAGTTTGTCATCATGACCAGACATGGATCTGAAATTATCTTAGCTTCACAGTTCCCCGTTATTCGGTAAACTTCCGTAATTTCTGGTGCTAGTGCTGATGAGAGGGTACATTTTTCAAGAAACAGTTCAAGTTTGTTAAATGTCTTAAAGTAAAACGAGGTGCTTTCAAAAATTTCAGAAATGTTCCTGACTATAAATTTAGATAATGAGCTCAAATTCTTACATACTTTACACAGCCTTTCACTTACTGCATCTAACCTTCACAACAGACATTTTAAATATCTATAATAGGAGTTGATGATGATAAGTGACAATCTGTTACAATCACCTTACTCCTGATGGTACTAAGGAAGGCAAAATATTTCATTTTCTAACCCTAAAATTTTCTGTTTGTGCAAGTACTAAAAGCATTAAACTAACATTAAAGAATAATTGAAAAATCACAAATATATTTTCAAAAGAAGTCAGCAGATTTGTTAAAGAGAAACATCTTGAATGTTTCAACCCAAAGTCTCATTCTTGGGTGTGAATACGCTGCTGCCGCCACAGAACTCTTATCGTGGGACAGAATACTGAGGGAGATGTCCAACTGCACAGGTCATGAACATGACCCTTGCAAGACTTTTATCCCATTCCGAATCTGTATTTACCACAGTGGAAAGGCCACAGCAAACAGTCTCACCACAAATGAATAGAGAGCCTGAACAGGAGTGAGAGCTGATTTACAATAAATCTGCTGGAAAGGAGTGGATACAGCGTTCCTGTCCGTTAAACACTGTAAAACCTGTACTATGACCTGTATTACCGCGCAGTCACTGAGTAATGACGCCATTACCTATGACAGATGACATTCTAACGTGTACTTCTTCATGCCTGTTGCCAGCAGGTCAAATCTAACATCATTTATTGTCTGTCCATGTAATCATCAACATTACAGAGCGACACCCATGAGCCTAATCTCGCTCATTTATCGTATTCTGCAGGTCTGGAAAAAAATAAAAACAATTGCCTTGCTTAGAGGGAGGATTAACCTCTATTCTACCTTGGGATTTCTGTAAACATGCATTTGCATTTTAGCATCAAATTATGTTGTTGTTTTATGTGCTCCCCCCCCCGCCAATATAACAAATTTAACCTTTTTATAATTCAATAAACGTGCTCTTGTGACAGAGAGACAAATGCAATTTCCTGACCTCTACGTTGGCCTCATGTTCCCTCTGTGCCTGGCAATGTCCTCCTTATTAGTCTTTCAGGATGGGCGCCTTTAATGAGCAAACAACCAAACCAAACTGTCTGGATAGCGGCTGACCTTGGTTTATCAAAGGCTACTGCTCCCATGGCACACGGTGACCCCCCCCCCCCCGCTATTCCTGAAAGCGCAGCTAGCGCTAATGATGCTACTCAGGACAGAGCATCTGCCGTTGGATCCTGAGGGGCAGATCCCGTGCAGGCGTCTCGGATCACGGTGGCAGTAGGCCAGCTGCATGATGTAGGAGGTGTGGTGCGACGCAGAGAAGTAGAAAAGCTAATCAACGTTCAGCCCCCCCCCCCACTGCTCAACAAACTCAGCTTGTGAAGGCTTGAAAAGCAGGCCTACATTTTTCCACCTCCCTGAGGCAGCAAATGCAGTGTCTCAAAACCCCAAAATTCTATCATAAATAAACATCAACGTTAGTTAAAGAAGGCAAAACTCAACCCAGAGGCATACCTGTATGTAGAATAATCCTGTGCTAAAAGATAAGCAGTCAATGCCACCCGATTCATCCACAGAATTCTTCTGGGTTTTTTTTTGGTTTTTATGGGGGGATGGGGGTCAATTGTGTTGTAGTTTGTGCATGAAGAGAGTATTTGCACTGCATGGTGCTTAATTCACGATGCTGCCTTTGCTTGTAAACTGAATGTGTCCACAAGGAATTCCGCTTTCATCTAAAATGCATCAATTAGCCGTTTGTGCAGAGTTGTACATAAGTAATTAAGTTATTTTTTCCACGACACATGCAGCCGCATCGCTCTGTGCAACAGCACTCTTTGGTGTACTTTATCTTTGCTCACATTTGATAGGCTAGTAGCAACACTTTATTTAAAAAGCATAGAGTTTTCACCTGTGATTTTGGGGGGGGAATCTCAGTTAGGGAGTCACAGACCAAATGAAAAGGATCCAGCTTTTCTGCAAATAACGACTTAATCCAAGTACAAGTCTATACATGTAAAGACAACGGTGTCATTTTGCCTTTCCCTTGGAAATTGCATGTCACACCCTTGTCGATCCCGATTAGATCTAGTTATGGTGCAAATCTTCCATGGTATCATTTCAAGAAGCCTATGCAGTGTCACGGTGTCCAGTTGGAATTTAATCATACTCTCAAGGCAGTTCAAGATCGTCCACATAATAATCCAATTCATTGTAATGCAGTCATAACCCCATCAAATTCATTCAAATTCAAGCTAGTTCAGGTCATATGACTTCATAGACGCTGCTTGAGAGAAAAAGTAAAAGTCTCTTTAAAAGACAGGAGGGAACCTTCTTAGCAATCAAAAAATTATGTTAAAAAAAATAAATACATAAAACTATTTTAAAAAGTTGGCCCCGATGGTGACGTCCTCACACTGATTAGAATACTGCAGCACTGACTTTGTGTTTGTCAGCTGAAAACAATTAAGAAAAAAAAAGAGAAAAAAAAGACAGAAGCCAGAAATCAAGTCAGCATGTGGGTAATCAGAGAGTCATTAATGCTGAACATGAAGCCATTTAACTCCAGCAGATGAATTCCTGTCATTTGATACTGGAAGGGTTTGATAATTGTACCTAAAAAACAAATTAAGAAAGAAAGAAATAAAATTGATCATGCTTTCCACCTGATTCAGTCATAAAATGCTTACAATTGTATTGGATTTTCAACATACAACTACTATTTGTGCAAATGTGGTCTATTTATAGACTCCACAGCACGGTTTGCCTTTCCCCCAGGTCCCAGTCCAAGTCAGTACACGTAACACACCTCTGCTGTCCTCTCCTCAGGCAGGGTCGAACTCCATGACGGAAGGACAGAGATGGACTATGGCTGGGCAGAGAGCTCACTCTGCACCTCTGGGGGATTGTAATGAGCTGGGTTTACACATCACACCATCACCCACACGGACTGCTTGGGGTTTAGCAGCCTGAGCTGCAGACTGGAAAAACTTAATATTTGAAGCCTGCAGAAAGTTCCCTTAAAAAGACATTGGATTTACCATGCGTACTGCATGTTAGTTGTTGGTTACAAAATAATTAAATAATGGTTGTAACAGCAGGGTTTATACCGAAACATCTGCTCAACATGAGTGACACTTGCTTGTAAAGAGTAACTTTACCACATAGTATTCCCATTGTGTGCGTTACTGGTTAAACCTGGATACCATTAATCAAGATGGTAAATCTGACAGTGAAAGCCAGCTTCAAAGTCTGCTTCTTGCAGACTTGTAACTATTCCTTTTTTTTCCCGGTGTCACTCATTTCATTAAAAATAAATAAATACATTTAACTAAAAAATATATATATATTTCCTGTCTGGTTTACAATGACTTTGGCTCTTGGATCAAATATTTAAGTAAACTACTTGAAATACTGGAATTTCTGGCTTTTAAAAAGAACGCATTGTCCTGTAAAATTCCATCCAATCATAATCTTAAACTCATAAACATAAACTAATTGACCGCTAACATTTACAGGGAAGTGCAGTTCAGTCACCTGCAGTCATTTAAAAGAACCCATCTTCCTTTACCACTTTTTCTGCTTTCTTTCTTTAATGGTGTGAAAACTGAACAGAACAACAAATCAACTACACGGATTTTCCTTCTACTGCTTCATGTTTAGCTTTTCTTCCACCATTGATGCATTAGTTTGTTCTGTTCCCTGACATTTACTGATGCAGGTGAACAGGTTTCTGCTCATTTGCAGGTCTGTGCTTGCTGAGAAAAGACATACTGTACCTTTCTACCAAGTACACATCTTTTTCATCTCTTCTTAGTTCATTCTTCCATGGCGACATGGTAGACATGCCTGCATACCCTATAGTTTGACATTCTAATGAGCATTTTTCTTACCTGTAGGCATTTTTGGACGCAGGCCGAGGGTCAAACTTGAAAAAGATTATACACATGGATGTATTGGTAACCAGTGATTTTTCACTCAGTCCACTTCAGCCTTCAACAAGCAGTCATATCTAAGAAAAATGAACAAACGTCAATGTCTGTTTTCAGAACTTTGGGTGTGTTCTGTGGCAAAATCACAGATCACACTATGACCCGATAAGGAGAAAAGGTGATTTCAGTACTTACAGGGAGCATTTGGATGCAGGACAAAGAAATAGCCAATCCAGAGTTCATGCTGTATGAGCCCCCTGCGAACGACAACTGCTTTAAGAATAACACCCTTTACACATCATGACTTAGGTTTTCTAAATCTATGTAGCAATAACCACAAACTCAAACTAGACTTTGACGTCTTTTCCTGATGTGATCAACAGGACATCTGTGATTAACAACTTCTGAGAAAGTTATTGTCGCATAGTTGAACAACACGGAAGCCTAGCAGTATTTGTGAGTTTCGCCAAAAAAGGAGTCTTTCCCGAAGCACGTTCTCTGTAAAATACGAATAAGGGCCCTTCGAAACCAACATTGGAGCCGGTAGTTGTATAATGTGGTTTGTTGTAATGAGGCTTTCGGTATAACATAACCTAAGCAATAACTGGCTAACGTTAGCATGTTTACAAGTGACAGCGCAACAACACCAGAGCACTTTAGCGACCTACCTACATTCAGCTGACAGCCACACAACTACACAAAGTATTATTTGTTCATGCGAGCAATTTCTTCAATTTATTCACTGATATGCTCTGTCAGCTAGTTGTACTCACTGTCCCTTTACAGTTGCTGTTGATAAGGGAAGCACTCACAAAGAGTGTACTCGATTTGTGTTTCAACAGTCATGAGCATCACCAACCAACAATCTTTCCCCGTGAAGTAGGTTTAACCCCGCCCGTGTTGACACTTTGAATGTATAAAACAAGTGCACGTCCAGCAAGGCTCAGCGGTGCGACGCGATTGGTCGCTACAAAACCAATCAAGTTAATTGCAAAAAGGACTAGTTTAACTTCCGGTTTCCGACGCTGTTATGAAAAATAAAGGGTAATTTATAACTGAATCACAAAAATGATCACTCGTGTAGTATCATTTTGACAACAATTTGTGAAAATTATCCCCATAAGTCATATTGCTACTTGTGACGACTTTCAAACTGTATTACCAGTTATTTTTAATAAAAGAATTGAGTAAAAACAAGAAAAAGAGACGGAGGAAATAAAGACATGATAGCAAACCATAACAAAATAAATTATACCAGCAACGTGTAGTACTCCATTTTTTGCCACCTTTGTGCTTTGATGAATTCAAATGATCATTTTTCTATTGAAGAATTAACACCAATCATTATTTAAAATGTGCAATCTAATGCAGTGAGAAGGGTTTCTGCAAATGAATGGAACATCAATCAGATATTTTCTCCAATATTGTGGTAGTGGCGACGGGGCGGAGACACTCACCGTGACCGACAGCATCCAGCGCTGTTGTAGATGAGAGGCATTAAGGCTGCTGTATTTTTCATTCAACTCTACGTTGCAGACACTGATTTTTCTAACAACAACAAAACGACTCTCGCGCTTCAAAAAGAATAACTTTTAAATCAGATAAGTTACTGCAGTTTTCGCACGTGCCGTTTACTGGACGCACACGTCAGCCGCGAACCTGGTAACAACAATTTGAGATATTTATTAAGGCAGTAAGGAGTAGTATATAAGCTCTCCCTGCGGTGGCCGAATAGCACGCAAACAGAACCGTATTCAGCCGAGGCTCGGACTACTATCACCACCGTGGAGTCACTTCTCCCGCGAGGACAACGACGAACAGAAAAAAAAAACAGAGGTAACAAAGATAAACCTTATTGCGTCTCGTGTGTTATAATGCCAAGTTTTATCCCGTAGCTACTGCAACTCAGTAGCCGGCGGGTGTGACAAATAGTCATTATAATAATGCAATTACGCTAAGAGGGAACTGCGGGCTCCCTTACGGAGGAATGAGTTGATGAATATTGATTAGGACCTGCTGTAGCCTATACGTCGTGCTTTTAATGAAAAAATATTTGGCTTATTTAATGTTACAAACGCAGTGTGGCGCATATTACCTTTAGAAAATATTATTTATTTGTGTTTATTCATGTGCTGTAGCGAAGCCTTTTTTCCTAATAGATGTAGGCAGTTGAGCTGCCAATCCCAGGACTGTCAATCATCGTCCTACTAGCCTAGTACTCCATTGTTTCCCCCCTCCTGTTTATGAGTGAGTTGCCATGGAGAGCCTTCCGGTTTCGCTGGCGTAATTACCTTATTTGGAGAAGGGGCGGCTGTCAAGCGGCTGGACTGATGGAGCTGTTGGGGTAACAGAGCTGTTGTGTTTGGTCTCCCACGTGAATAAACGCCAGCATGAGCGAGTGCCTCCGCAGACTCCCGAGCTAAGGCCTGAGATGAAGTTCTGCTTAGTGTTTGATTGGTCCTGGTCAGCCCTTTCACACCCCGCTGGTCTCTAATGGCCTCAGGATGCGGTAGGTTGCAATTAAAGCAATTAACCGTGAACATGTGCAATCAATTTGCCTCCGCTTGTTCTCCGTTTTCAGTGCACACCATTTACAATCTTTGAGATAATGAACTCACTGTGCTGTGAGAAGCTTCTGTTAGCGGTCAGATTTGGGTCGGGGCTGTCCATTGTCCACTGCCATAGGCCGTTTGCTACAGTTGTATCCGTTATTAGTGAGACAGTTTGTACTTGTCCGTTCATTTAACTGAAAATTGGACATGAAATGTACTCTGGTCAAAGTGCAGCAGGTGATCAGCTGTCTCTGGAGGTATGCTGGACTTCTTCTAATGATGTGATGCCTGAAAGATAAGCTAAAGAGTGCCATAAAATGACATTTCATGTACTGTAAAGGAGACTAATCCACATAGTAGTTTTTGAGCCTACTCAGTCTTGGTCTTTAGCAGTGTATAAGTGACATTCAAATCTTTTCATAAGGACTTTGCTTGTGTATGTCAAGATTTCAGGTAGGGTTTTGAGCTGAATTTAGGTCAGACAGACAAATAATACATTGTATGCTTGTACGAGAAAGAATAATGTAATTAATGGCTAAATTAGTATCATAAACTATATGATACGACAGACATCTCTCTCTGGCACTTTTCCATTTGCACAATGACACTTTGGGATCATGTGAAGTCAGGAAATAGATCAAACTGAGCTCGAAATCATAGTAGAGCACATTCTGAACGGGATGAGATCCCATGACTGTACAGGAGAAAGAGAAAGAAGGTCTACACCTGGCCACAAATGTTGGAAAAACCCAACTAATTTACACACATTTTGATGTGCTGACAAATTTTGAAAACACTTATTTTTGTACCAACCATGTTTATCTGCATAGTGGAAAGTTCCTCATGCTTAATTTAATGCACCACAATAAGCACCAGCCAGTGTTTGTATCCTCAAAGGTACCATACAGTCTATGTTTGTTTAGTTTTTTTTTCTCCTGGCAAAAATGACTGGCTTCAGGTTTCCGTTTTCTTTAATACTTCTTTTGTTTTACTCCCATGTGTGGATCTGAAATTTTAATCTCAAGGCGAGCTCTTGTTTTGACGAAATGATTTGTTAGGAAGCACAGAGGCTGAAGAAATTGTGATAAGTCACTTTGAATGAAAGAGTCTACTAAATTAATGTCATGTGATATAATCCTGAGCAGTCAGCCCTGAGGCTATTTGGTAAATCAAATATAAATGGGATACAAATTGCCAAACGGAGAATCTTTGAGGGTAGTTACTGTATCTATCTATCCATCCGTACGCGCGGTCCCTCATCACCTGTTCTGCTAATTCACAGTTGTGTCTCTTTTCTTTTACCGATTTGCTACTCACTCCTGTCTCTTAGACATTTTTTGACTCCCTCAAAGGGGCACATGAAAAGAAAACAACATAGATGGGCCTGTTTTATGTGGTGTTGATGTCAATATGTCAGTGTCAGTGTCTCCACGGCTCTGAGAGGGCTGTAAAGCACCAGAAAAAGCTGTTACCGTGCATTAGCTGCTTTTCCAGATCTGTGAATTTACACTTTCATAAAACTGCTGTATGAAGCATTGTTTATTTTGTTTGTTTGTTTGTTTGTTTTTACAAAAATTACTTTTAATTGACCTTTAATACAGTAAATTCAGACAAAACACAACATGAATTTGTCCTGTTCATTCATTACCTGTATCATGTTGGGAACAATGAAGAGCCAGCTCTTGTTTTTAACAAGGATCAGACAAAGATGAATCACCAATCAAACAATTATTTCTCCCTGTAAATTATCGAGTAATCCAGTATTCTGCACAATAAAAAGCAGCGTAAACAATCTGTTCATCCTAGTGGTTTTTTTTCACGCTGGCTGTTTTTTCAGGTGCTGCTCAACATTCTGCTCATTGTGTTAATCCTCACATGTTTGATGCTGCTCTGTGTGTATTTGCACATGTTAATATCTGCTGTAAACATGGCCTTAGAGGCATTCAGTGCAATTCAAACTATAATAATGCTCATCATGAGATGTATATGTACATTTGCGTGATTATTTGTACCATTTTATTCTCTAAATTGTGTTCATGCATTTATAAAATCGCTTATTTAATCAGAGCCCCATTTGGATTGTTAACCGTTTCTATTTCTACTTACGGGTGCAGGACAAGAGCAGATGTGATATTACCAACAACACCTTTCATGGAAAAATAATTTCCTCTAAACTTGAAGCCGACCATAAAGTAATGGGCCAAATGAACAGACATGCCAGTTCTTGAAAAGCACAGGTGTATTAATGAGTTAACCAAAGAAATTCCATCTGGCTGCTCCATGCATAAGAATCACATCCATAATATTAAATTGTTTATTGTTACTTGTGTCTGCTTTAGCCTCATACGTTGTTTTGTTACACCTTTATCAACGAACCCTGCAGTCTTTTGACAATCAAATTACAGAGCAATGTACTGTTATCCTCTTAGATTTCTGACGGGTTGCAGCCTTCATCAATATTAATTACATGTATGCTGTGACCTGCCAGAACATATGCTGCAGACATATTCAGAGGTACTATGGGTGGACCTTCTGTGCATTTTCCACATCTGGTGAAAGAAAAATCTCACAAGCACGAGTCAGAGTCAGATTGTGCAATGCAGCATTTACAAGACATCACTCAAAAACTGTGTAATTACACACATACATGTCCTAAAAAAGATCTGCTGAGGCTCTACTGTGAGGCGCGGGTTTGTTGGGCTGCAGTACTGCTTGGAAATGTGTAAAGAAAATGCTTATCTAGACAACAGTGTGCATACCAATGTGGAAGTAGTTACAGTTATGTTCTGCATTCAGAGAAAATGTTGATCACTCTCAATTTACACCCTCCTTGATTTAGATTCCACTCAGTGTTGAATTTCATGACTACATTTAAATGCAAATTGCAGAGCAGCAGCAATGTTGAATAGATATTACAATATGTTAGTGGAGAAATGATGTGCTTGACACATAAGGGGACCTAATCTATTAGGAATTGGTTATATTAGATGGGTATTATGTATGTTTTGACTCAGTCAAATAGAAAAATGGTTGAATAAGCAAAATACTCCAGTGCAAATGTATTGTTTGAGGGCCTCGTGTTATGCAGATGGAGACTAAGATGACGTTGGTTTGGAAGTTGTCTTTTGGTGTCTGTGAGCAGATTAAAGTGGTGCACGATTGTGAGTGATCTGGGGAAAGCCAGGCCAGGACCAGAGTGAATCGTCCTTTGTTGGACAAGCACCTGCAGTGCTCTGCCTCCTGCTCCTGACGCAATTAACATTCACCTCCAACCTCCCTGGCCTTCCAACTCTCCAGTCCTTCAGCCACCCATCCTGAGTCTGTTCTGTTGACTGAGCACCTGCGCTGCAGTACCCATCCTGCAAAGCTTATCACTCATGTCTTTGTCTGGTAAGAGTCAACACAGCGTAGCGGCCAAACTACGTTAGAGTTGTATCTATTGCTTATATCAGGATAAATTCGTAGATATTTCCTCCGGACCTATGAAAATCTAACATTTAACCTTGTAAACATATTTCCAAGGAGGCACAAAATTATTATTGTGGAAGCACACTATACTGTTTGGAAAAACAACACATCAGAGGAGCCGGATTCAGGATTTGTTATGTAACTAAGCCAAGAAACCAATACTGTCAATTTACAGATTGGCCTTATCAATACTGGAAATATGGGGTTTTCGAGACATGACTTATTCTAATGAAATCTTATTTTTACAGAGCACATTTAATTCCACAGAGATAAAAGACAGCTTCTCCAGCATGCTAACAGCACCACCTTCTCTCAATATTCAGCTAATTTCAGTGCAGTATTTTGTCATTCCTGCACATATAAAGCTTTCGCAGGATTTGATCTTTAATGTGCATTGCCAAACAATCCCTTTATCTATGAATATTTATAAAAATGACCAGAGTTAAACATCCTACAGATTAGTTAAAAAGGACAGCAGGGACAGTACCATTACCCTCTTGTCCTGTACAACAATTACCAGAAATATTTATGCTCACATCACCAAGCCTGAGATTAGTTTGTATATTATGCGAGCATTAACGGTCCTCCAGATATCCCTACATTATCTCTTTAATTAGGTCAATACAAACCTATTTATGTTTTAAAGAGACATAGTTGTTTTTTCAAACTCCAGCACACTTGTGTTGATACCTACTGTCAGAATAGACTCAGTTGTTATAATTAGGAGTCGGATTCTCAGTGGGATTAATGTTTTTCTGAATTCACTGCTCTGTGGTCTCCTTAAATTACAGGGTGGGTAAAGGCAAGTCTCCTTTACCAGACACATCGAGATGCGTGTGTCTAAAATTGGTTTTAAATCAGGTTTTCACAGCATCCCGTCCCTGCCGAGTTATCAGGAGTCTGGTTGGTGTTATTTATTAGAATATCAGCCGGCCCGAGCTTTGCAACATGCTAACTCTGATAATCCACTCCCCTTTGTTATCCCCTGCCTGTGTCTGGCTCTGCCTTAACAGAGAGCACTGATTGAATTCTTTCCCTGAATATTCCCAAAACCGGCCCTCCTTCCCACCCATTCTGTCTCATTGGATGGAAAATGGCTTTGCATCTTCATGTTTCCTCAGCAAACAACACACGCACAAAGATACACTTCCCCACAAGCACTGGCCCACAGTGATTATTCTTACTGTGAGTTGGGTAATTGGGTGTTTATTAGTTTGCTTCCAACTGAGACACAGGCTAAACAGAAGCACGTCTGCCTGTCTGCTCACGTCCTAACTGAACCACACCGCCCTGCTCCCCTCCAAGGCTCTGGGTCTCTGTGCCACAGGAGGATTAGCCCAACCCTCTGCATTCTGCTGTGCCTTGATTATGTCCAGGGATAAGAGCTGCTTAATTGTAATCACTGGAGCTGCCCTGAGCAGTGTAAACACAGGAGCACAGATCAGCCCGGGCCTTACACTCAGGCAGAATATTGCGTCGAACACGGAAAAGCAACCATGCCGTTCATGCACTTCCACAGAACCAAACCTTTTACCACCCTCTGAGAATATTACTCATTTTTAGACGTTTCATGTTACGTAGCATAAATAATATGTACATTTGCCCTACAATAAGTGTTTCTGCACATTGTAATTGCAATTTATTAAAAAATATTCAGAATATTTTAACTGGCCTGCTTGACAAATACAATATGGACTAAATGTAAGGTGTAGACATGGCCACTGTGCTTTATATTTGGCCTCATTTTGAGTCTTATTAATAAATTCATTCTGGAATTGTTTTCAAATGACGATCAGGATACTGATCCTTAAGGAGAATCGCACAAACAATCGTAGTCTTTTGTTTCCTGAGATAAGGTTTTTCAGTCTTTTCGGGTCCTGTTTTTGCAAAAACACACAACACTCAGAAAAAGGGCAGAAAGTCAGTTATTGAACTTTTTCTGTTTTCTGTATACCAGTCGTTTATACAACCCAACAAACTCTGAATACTATGGTGCTTTGTTTTTTAATTCGGTATCTCAGTAATTCACCAGTTTGGTGTTCTATTTTTGCATTGGAAAAAACGCAGTTCATTAAATTGGTTGAGACCTTTTTTTATATACTGATAATTTGCATCTTTGTTCCTATGTGATGTTTGCTCGAGAGCTTGAAAGTGGAAATGAAGTTGGCACATCATTAAATGATTTCCTTTAGGAGGAACGAAGCAGCTGAAGGGTACCCGCAATTTGTTTGCTCTATCTTGTAATTGCCTCACAGAAAGATTCTAAGGGAACCTGATGGGATGTTGGAATATTTTTATTGGCCGTCCTCTGCATCATCTGCAGTGAGTCTCTGGTTTTTCCCACCGGTAGCAGACCGCTGAAATACTACGTCTTCATCATTGGTGGGGAGTTCACACTGTGAAGGTTAATCTTCCTTTTTTAGATTAGGTGACGTCTTCAAAGGTATTCATTTTCACATCTCTTCCATCAAAATGCGTCTGTTTTAGTGATCTCTGAGTGCATCTCTGCTTTAATCTGACTATTTTTATTAGACCCGTGTACACAGCAAAGGTCAGAAGAAAGCTGCAGCGTGGGAAAACCTTGTCCTTCTGACCTCTCTGCCATGTGATGACCAGCTCTCAGGAGAGAGCCGCCTGTAGTCTGATGACTGAAGTTTAGCTGAAGGCAGCATAGTGGTCATGCCAGTAATCATATGATATTTCTGCCTTTAAATACAATTTTAGAGACAGTTTCTGACCTAAGAATCCCCTCTGATGCCTTTTTTGTTTTTAATCCATGGAGGCATCTGTAATGCTGCATATATCCAGCAGCAGTTTTGAGTTTACCTTCTATAAATAAGCTTTCTTTGTAGAGGGAGATGAGAGAGGATAAGAAGTGAGGACAGGCATGGCTGACATCGGTCATCAATTAGCATTTAATTTGTATGAGTATTTCATTTAGGAAATCACCCTCCTGAACATTAAAAATCTGCGCTAAACAGCATAATAAAATCTCATCAAAGAAAAGGTCTTGATATGGTCGTAGTCCATAATTCGTTAGTATCTCAATTTACTTGAGAATTTAATGTTTACCTGACTTTCTTAAAAGATAATTTTCTATTGAAATACAAAGATGGCATACATTTCCATCTTTTTCTGCTCTTTACAAAGAGAAAAACATGCCAATGTTCATGAATCTGATGTTAAACATGCTACTAAGCAGTCACAGATCCTAAACATTCTTCTGTCCCATATTATTACATCCAATGGATGACTTGATTTGCGAGAGAGCTAGATATGAATCTTACATCTGCCCAAATCACATAAAACATTAATTTTCATACGCATATGATATGAGGAACTAAAGTAGACTTTATAAAAAAAACACTCTCTGCTGATAGAAATTGCCAAGATGAAGGTTGAGAACTTAAAACTGAAACACTAGTAACTTCTCAACTGCATGTCTCTTTTAAAGTGCACCAGTTCACCTCTCCCACCAAAACTCCAAGCTACAAAACCAGATTCAAGGAGCAGAAACACAAAAAAGCTAGTTTAAAAAAAAATGTTGCATCCAGTTTGATGGATGCAGTGTGTGTTTAAAACATCAGGTCTTTTCACAAACCTCACAGACAATATAGAATCTTTCCAGAAACCCTTCTGTGTTCAGTGGGTGGTCCTCTATTACCCCATAACACACTTTCTCTTAGTCCCTCTTTGCATGGGGTCTGATCGATCTGGATTCTGTCTTTAGCTTCATATTTAACCAGAATATGTGACTGTGGTATCAGGGTAACTCACTTACAGAGCTCTATAATGTAGATAAACCAAGACTTAAGTTACTTCTAAGTCTAACTTGTGTCCAAGCTGCAACGTGACACCCAATTTATGTGGGGGTCGTGTGAGTAGCCCTTTTGGAGAGGCTGTCAGATAAAGACAGGAAGATGTTTTTCTCTCCCACTTAAGAGCTGGCAGCAAATATAAAGGGACACTGTCACAACATGAATGCGGCGAAGGAGATGCCAGCGTTATTCATCAATGCCGGGCTTTATGTTGCGGGGGTTTTGATGTGCGGCGCTCACGCCGCAGCAGTTCTCTGTGGACTGTGAAAGCCAGGAGCTGTGCCCAGCTGGGACTGAGCTGCAAGCTACCTTTCCTGCCTCCCGCCGCAGAGAGTTCTTCAAGCACCGGGAGAAAAGTGACCCAAGCATGGAAATGAACAGCGTGCCATCTCAGAATGAAGGATGTTTTCCTTTAGCTTTCATTCAAACTGATGGAACTTGTTTTGAGCATTAAGAAGATTTTAAGTGCTTATCGCTTTCTGGCCGATTAAAGCGCCTATATCCTCGTGCCACTTCCCCTCCGTTTGAAATGCAGATATTTCAGATGTGGAGGTTTTGTCTCTGTCCATGGAGGAGCACTGCGAATGGATATCAGTGCCATCCAGTGTTATGGCTCTGATGAAATCAATTGTGGCTGCTGCAGAGCTTTGCAGCATAGAGGGCAGTGCTGCAGTGGCTATGAGCCTGTCAGCCATGGTGCCGCACTAATGTTCACACCACACTAAGTGAAGTCGTTCTGCCAAGGAGACAAGTCATTCGGGACTGTCGGACAATTCAAGCTCAGTCAGCACTTGAGTCCACTTAGCGGACCTGAATTCAATAGCTGATAATTCTCGAACGGAAAAAGCTCAACTAAGCCTTTTTCGTGCCCCACTTTCACGAGTGTGGTGAATAAATTCAACTGCATTCCTCTGTTGTTGCTATGGCGTCTGAGCTAGATTGCCATCATCATTGCTTGCAGGAAACACAACACGATTTCCCCTCGTGCCCCCCCCCCCCCATGTCAAGAACAACAGGTCCAGGTTCTGCTGTCTGAGCTCCTCGTGTGCCACGGTGCAAGGCTTTCATCACCCCTGCAGCTGCTTCTGCCGCTCAGCTCCATCACCACCGAGCCTCATGGTGCACACCACTTCACAGTGTGAAATGATCTGGCTAAATCCATGCAACCAAATCTTCTTCCACTCAATATTTTCTTGATTATGCTGCAGGCCCGCGGGTGGTTGCTGTTGGGAGTTACAGCTTCAAGCTAGCTAAATGACATTTGGGTTGGTCCCTGTAAGAAGACTAGGATGGTTGAGAGGCAAAGAACATATAGAAATAAAGATAAAACTTGGCATTACAGGAGCCAGCAGAAGAGCTGACTAGTGTGTAAAAAATTGAATCTCAAAAAGATGATGGGCGTTTCATCTAGTCTCAGCCTCTGTAACAATCAGACCTGACCTTGGCAAAGTTACTGCTCTGATCTCTTAAACCCAATTCAGTCCCACAGTTATAAGCCCTAAAGAGGTCATATTGTACTGTTAGGAATTTTCTCACAATGTCAGATTTTGGTCTACAGACACTCTCTCCTGCAGGACATGGCTCTGGAACGACCTGAAATGCCACATTTGAATTTGGAAGATCAGTCTTCACACAATCCTTTTGTTTTCCGAGCTTATTCAAAATTAATCAGGAACTGGTTAGCAGTGTGAAATAATTAAAGCGAGCATTTCTGAGGCGACTGATGTGTGGTTGGATCAGCAAAACAAGCTGAAAGATAGTGGAACACTCAATAGAATATAATTCTCATCTGATCTGTCTCCACAAGAAAGTACTTGACATGTGATCCATTGCTTGTATTGATTTAGTTCAGTGAAACGATGCCACTTTAAGAGCATTGAGTTCAATTTTTTTTACAGCCATATAGAGGGGAAAAAAGATTCGGCCTAGATATAAGATGGATTAGACAGCGCTAAGGGAGTCGTTTCTTTATATGCTGATAGTAGTGCAGTATGTCATCCCGTCACATACACCCTCCCATTCCCCCCCAACCCCCTCTTTTTTCTTCTTTTTTTTCCGTCAGTCACTTTAAACAGATGCTAGCATCATGCAGTGAGTCAAGGAGCGGAAGAAAACTCTTGGGATAAAAGGGGAGGATGGTGGGGGTGATGGGACTGCCATGCCATGAAATGATCCTTTGGTGTTGCTGGCAGAGGTTAAAGCCACCCCTCTGCGACTAAGCCCAAAGCGTGTGTGGTGGTGAGGGATGCAAGAGGCTCTGTGAAAAGAGAATGTTTGAGTTGACTGTTCATATGCACGATTTCTCTGGAAGTGAAATTCTGCAAGTCTCCTTTCCAATTCGCGATTTACCATGTACTTTATCCCTGAGAAGTTGCTAACTCTGTACTCTCCTGCCACTTCGTGGGTTTATTACAATCCATAGATTAGAATGAGATGTATGGATGTATACATACTGAGCATATGTTCAGTATTCACATCAGCAGACATGGCTTTCTGTTGGGAGACTTTCCACTCTTCACTCAGTCACTCCTGATTAAAGAAATGTTAGTTATTTATTCTTAATAAAAGAACAAATGTGCTGAAAATAATTATTTCAATGAATTCCTTGAATAGAGAGACTAATTTCTAAGAAGTGATGGAAAAAGACTCTTACAGTGTGTCCATCAAACTATGTTCTCTGAAATGAAATGCAGGATTTTCATTAGACATCTAGAGCAGATTTAAAATCAAACCACTCGTAGGTCTGAGAGCAGACTATTCCATTTCGTTGAAAAGCTTTCATATGCACCTAATTTTTCTTCCAAATGCAGATCTCATTTTTACCTTTTTGGAACTTCTACAGTTTGTGAGATTGAAATAATTCAAACTCCCCTAGACTCTGTGTAATGCAGCAAGATCGTCCCCATTTTTAGCACAAACAATCCCTCCCCCCTGCTGTTATTAAACCCTTAGATCAGCTTCTGCTTGAGCTATTCTACATGCAGAAATGGTAGAAGAATAACAACACTCTGTGATAAGTGATGTAACCCCAATTACAATCCCATTTTACTTCCAAACAAGGGGTGGTCAGGAGTTTGGCCACTACACATTTCATGATGTTTGCAGAATCATAATGAGACTTCCCTATGATGGAGACCTGTGAGTGTGCCCTGATGACAGAAGATGTTTAAACGGTTCACCTAAAAAAGAACACCCTCCTCCTGCTTGATATTGGCCTTTATTGCCTGGCTGAAACTATAACTGAATTACAAGATGTTGTAGATTAAGTTAATTACCACCAATTACAATGCAGCCAACTCTTTCTAAATGCACAGACGGGATTCTGACTGTGTCTGTGCGAAACGTTCCAGAATCGTTCCAGCTTGTAATTGCCTTCAAATAATCTCCGGTCCCAACATAATAGTGTGTGTTAATTTGTTGTTTTCTGTCTATGCTGCATTGCCCACAAATGTGCCACGATGATTAAGAAGGATGTTACAGAAATGATTTGACTGGCTGCAGGCGGTGCAGTTTGACACCAGTTCAAAATGGAATGCCACGATCTCGCAGGTCCCTTGCGTGAATGCTGCTCCTGCCGGGTTTGCAATCTGCATTCAGATGTTCAGGAAAAGAATGTGAATATTCTGACCATACAGAGACGAGCAAATGTTAATATTCTTCTTAATTGTGGAATTGGTTTTAGGGAACTGCCTATTGACAAGGCTGCAGTGTGAGGAGATGGTCTGCACCACATAGAAGCTGACAGGGCCCCCACAGTACAACAGGCCTTTAACATGCACTGTATTTGTGATTAAAAAAAACTCCCCCTCCCACCCTCCTCCTCCTTCTTCCATCCTAATCTGCTCTTATAGGTCTCAGCCCACGGTATCTTAAACCCCTCCATCTCTAACAGCTGTTGAGGACAGGGAGGTGGGAGGGGGATTAAATGAATCTTAGCAGCCCACTGCACGAATCCCACATGCCTCACTGCCTCAAACCCCAGCAAGTTTCTTTGATCCAGGTGTGTTTTCCGACCCAGCAGAATCCCACAGGATGCAAAGGGGCTCCTACACACGCCAACCTATATACAGACCTCCTTGCACAGCATGCTCGCTGTTTAGATCATCACTTTTGCTTAGTTCAGGGTAGATGAAATGTCCACCTGCTTTGCAACTGTTGATCCTGGAGAAAATCAGTGAATTTTGCTTGTGCCCTAATTGTAAATAACATGTTTAAGTATGCACAATACCCACCATGACTGCAGCACTGCAACCTCCATCCTGTGCACCCTTTAACTACAGGAGACTGTATCTGAGAAATCCCACACAGGTTTCAGATGTTTTTCATTTGACAAACCCATTAGCCATTTTTTATTAATAGCCTGGAATGGCACTGGATAATGCACAGGCAGATGTGGATGACCTGAGCTTCATCTTGCACTAAAGATGACACCCACAGACCTGTTAGTAGTGGAGTTACAGATGCACCCTCCCTCCCTCCCCCCGCTTTCTGTTTGCATCTTTATTAGGCTTTTAAAAGCCAGTTAAGCTCAACCTGTTCTCTGCACTTATCCATCTCTGTTACAAACTTAGCATAACAGGTGTCATGTAAAAATGATCATGCCTCGAGTAATAAAAAAAACAGAAATTGCCTCTGTGGGACATTTTTTGCAAAAAAAGCCTCACTGGCATTCGGTTTCAAATCAAAGCAGCTCACACAAAATGTCTGCTGTAACCCTGGTAACGTTAAGAGGGAACGGGAGATGGGTTGTAGATTATTTACAGTGAGAAGCCACTAAAATGATACAGTATGCCCCTCACTGGGTGTAATCTTCCCAATTGGGCACAGCACAAACCACATGTTTAATTTATGTTTCACTACAACTAAAGTGTCTATCAGGAAAAGATTAGGAGATAATTCAGCCTCTGTGAATTTAAGAATTCTTCAGTCTCTACTGTAGTGTTAAAAACGTTGTGATGGATACTTTTTTCTTTTCTTTTTTCTGCTGTTTCTCCTCAGCCTTGCAGGCCAGATTTGATTAATTGATTATGGATGTTTAATTTCTGAGCACATTTTCTCAAGCATCACGAGATGTATTTTGGGGAATTAAGGTGCTTTGTGCCTTATTTGACAGGTGTACAAGTGCAACCACATCCACACACACCAAACAGGCCATGTTTGATGTGCCAATAAGAACCATGCCTGTGCTTGTCTTACTGTCATATGAGACTTCATCTTTGATCATGAAATGCCACTTACCTCCTTCCATTTTAGAAATTCATCAACAAACACACTTCTTCCTTCCTGCTTGTTTTAGGTTAAATCATAAGAACTCAAAAAGTGGGAGCAAAAAGAAAAACTGATTGGCAATGTGTCTTTTTTAATCTTCCAAAGAAAAACAAGCACAGTATCAAGTGTAATGTGAGATATTGGCTCCAACTGTTTGACAGTTATGGAGCATATCATACAGCACATAGTAGGGGAGACCTGAAGATTTTCTGTCTGGAGGCATACGTGAGCTAAGGCCTCTGCTCATATGTCTGCCCTCTTCTATCAGGTCACACAATCCCCTTGATCCAAAGGAAATTACAGTTTTCTACCACATTCTCTTGAGTCATCACTGTTATTACATTGATGGGGAAAACTTTCGGGGGAAAAAACAAGAAAAAACCTCTTATATCTTACAAGCCACTAAGTTTCTCCCGATTTACTGTTAAACAATCTTTGTATCATCTGTTATCCTTTATCTTTCATAATCCCCCCTTAAAAGCAGCAATATTTGAAGTATTACCCAGTTTACACCCTTTATAAATTGGACTTGATGAGGCAAACAAGGACAGCACTGAACACCATTATTGTGGGATGCTAAATGTGACTCTTAAACAGAAACCATTTATTATCATTTGCTGTTGTCACATAAACATTATGGAAGACGCTAACACTTGTTTTCAAATGTTTACGTACATTAAATTGCTTTTGTGCTTCATGCTTTCTTCCATTGGACTGTGGCGCCTGTATTCATTCATTATCATTATCATCATAATCACCAGACACATTCTGCCTAGATTATGTACACAACTTGAGTTCAGTTGAGTTATATTCACTTTTAAACTTGAACTAAGAGACATTTCATAGTATTTTTAAATGGGATGAAATCAAATTTGTTAAGATAATGATTGTTCACTTGCACCCAAACTGAAAGGTTTAGAAAAAAGGATTTACTATAAATCTTTGGTTAGCATAACATCCAAGCCAGTTATCTGGAATTCCTAAACTAAGCTAATAGCTGCTGTTGCATTTACTTTACATTCCACTTTTCAGCATTGGCCCAAAATTTACTTGTATTTAAGGGCAAAATATTGATTTCAGAAACATATTTAATGGCAGTTGCACACCTATTGAAAACTTGTAACTTGGAATTGAAAGGTAGCTGAAGGCTAAAAGGTAAACATTTGCTAAATGTCACTTTTTTACACAGATCTCAAAAGAAATCCTAAGTTTGAAAGTAAATCTACTGACTTTTTGGTTCATTAATGCATGAATTCATTTATTCATGACTCATTAAGAAATGTATTTTTTGCTAAATGCAAAAAAAAACACCTCATTGTTCACAACCTGTGCTAGTGTGTAATGCTGCAGTATGGATTTCACTTCAAGGGAATTGACTGCGTACTAGTCTAATTTCAGAACAGCTTTCTTTCTGAAGAAGTACAACATTAAGCCAACCAGCCAGTGAGGTGGCAGAGCAGTTTTGGGGTGGGTTGGTTTTAACACAAATTTGCATTAGTTGGTGGCCCTGCTTTGGTAGCCGTATTATCATTTTTAACCAAGAATTTTAAACGTGCCATTTTGTAAGTGTGAGCTGCTGTCTAAGTGTTTAAGATCAATTGGTTTAGAGAGAGAGAGTCCAGATAGCTGTTTTCCATATCTGTCTGCCCTATTAAGGACCCACGTGTTCATGCATTTATTAGACAACAAATTGAGACAAAAGCTTCTTCTTATGTTCAGGTGTGCCACTACTTCAGAGTTCACCTTTTGGCTTATCTTTCAGTTTATGCATTGTTTGCTACATGTGCTTCTGCAGTCTGTTATCCTGCCACACTTGCCATCATGACCCCAGGAGGCCCTGTGAACATATGTCCTACTTCTCCAGCCTCTACAGTCGGAGCATTTTGCATTGTCAAACATTCAAATATAGCTCTTTAATTAAATGCAGCAAAACAGAACTGGTGTGACACTCATTGCTGCTTACCCTTTTCTGATGAATTTTTCAAAGAAGTTATTTATGAAACTCCGCAAAGGTCTGTGTAAATCATGAACGGCACACAATAAATGCCATTTTACGTCTCAGTAGAAGCTTAATAAAAATGTACAGAGCTGTACATAAAAATCTGTGTATGGATGGGCCCCTTTTCTCATCGTCGTTCCATTTCTATCTAAGAGACCTCTGTAATTCTAAAGCTGTTGACCGATCCCTAGCACGGCTCAAAGCCAACTTCTTTTCTCCGGCCTCCAGTGACAAGTCGTTTAACATTGCTGTCTCTGGCTCAGTTGGGTTTGTCCAGCAGCCATTGATGTGGCCTGTCTGGGAGTATCGAGGTCAGGCTAAGACACTTCAGTGGTTTTCAGGGCACAGCACACACGACAGCTCTGGAGGTGAAATCTGGTTCAGACAGCAGCTGGGGGAGGTGAGGAAAGTGCGTGGTGTCATCTAATTCCCCCCCCATTTCATAACGGGAGCAGATGCTCAAAACTCCCATCCCGATGGGGTCATTTTTCTCTCAAGTTTACATATAAGAATCACCACCTAATTTATGTTCATAAGTGCTTAAACTATATGACTTACTCTGCCAGCTTTCATGTTACTGTGACAAACAGTGGTGTGCTGGAAACAAAACTCTTTACACCACTGTTGGCAGTTAAAGAGTAAATGAAATGGCACATCAGCTCCCAGGTGATTTAGACTGTGGGCGTACTAATCAGTGTCTGTCTTGACAGAATATTTGAAACATCGTCGTGCAATGAGACCAGAGACCCTAATCTCTTCATGCCCTCTCCTCTAAAGCTTTGAACACAATAATCTGACACAGTCAGGGTGATCAGATTTTTTTCCTTTTTTGACACAGTATGTGGATTTTTGGATTTGTGATATAACTACAGTGAGGCTCCAGCGTCAGCGGGACATTGACAAAGCAGGTCTGTCTAGTGCAGTGATTATCTGACAGCATTTGGGAGAGGATGCCAGCTGTGCTGGCACACAGCACCGGACTGGATGAGGTTTACACAGTGATCATTTACCAACAAATCAGGATCAGAGGTGTGGATACTTACTGAGGTGAATAATGCTTCAATTAGTCATATTTATCTTTACTTTAGCTTTACTTTTACCCGAAAAAAGAATATACATATATAACTTCAAACTGAACACAGCCATACCTTTTTAAGTAGCACTTTTTCTTGAATAAATATACGCTGAGTTTGACATTTTTACATTACTTCTATTTTAAATTGAATTCATTTTTCTTTTAATCAATAGTCCCCAGAAAGACAATTTTGCAGCTCCAATTTTCCCTTCATGTATTCCACGTGAGCCGTGTTCCCGAGCCTTCACCCCTCCCCGCTTTTTCCTCCCAGGCTTGACTGTTGCCCCAGCCATGCTATCAGCTTTTAAGGAGCTTCCACTGTATGGGAGCTGATCACATTTAAAATTGCTCACTATCTCACTAAGATGAAATCTCGCTCCACACGGATTTTCCTCTTAATACAGTACGAGGATTTTCTCGCCCTTAAAATGGAGACAAGTCCAATTCGGATCTCCTCCTTTTTTTGCTTAGCTTCCACTCTGTCACCCTCACATCCTCCCTGTGTGTGTCGTCATACTCTGTTTTGCCCATCTGGAGTTTTTTTTTCGCTCGGCTTTCAGAAAGATTTTTATGCTCTGGTAGGTGTTCGGTCCAGGTCCAGCTGGTGTTTTGTTTCAGAGCATTATTTTGCCTGTGCAGTTAGGTAATTGTTTTGATGTATGGATTTATTTCAAGCTGTGTCAGACATGTTCCGCTGGCAGAAGAGACAATTTAAGGCTATAAAACAAGCTTTGTGTATTTTAGGCATCTTTTATTTTCAGCTTTATTCGCAATAATCTTGAACACTGAGAGATTTGGTGGTGTGTGGAGGTCAGATGATTAAAAAGCTGCTCGGCAGAGAGCGCAGGCTAAACTGACAGGTGTTGGAGTGTTAGGAAATCCTTGGCAGAGTTAATTTGGATTAACCGCCTTGGCAGAGAATATGGGACATTTTCACTGTAGGCTTTAGGCTTTATCTGCAATTCAGCCTTCCATCGGTTATCTGAGAAAATGTCAGGCCTGCTGCTCTGTGCTCCTCTTCCCTAAACTGTCAGGCCTTGATGTCTCTCGCCTGGGACAGTTGCGGGGTAATTGATGGGAATTGGTCATCACTGCACGCTCACCAATTGACAAACACACACAACTGACACCACCTCTAACAATCCGACGCTGCAAACACTACTGAGGGCTTTGATTTCATGCCCGTGCCTGGATGGAACCAGCTGATGCCTCAGAAACTTGTCGCTCCCGAACTTTCATATTTCTATCAGTAATGGATGAAGGAGAAACCGCATTCAAAGACTCACCTCTCCTGTATGCTCTCTGTAAGAGCTTTGCTCCTGCATTCTTTCATGCAATGTCCCTGTTGTATCAGATGGGGTCTGCCTGATTGTTCTCATTTTAGGGAGGACATTAAGCTAAGTAGATATGCTGTGAAACCAGTTTAAAACAGACTGGCATCCCCCATTAGCTCCTTTGACAAATGCTGCTATCCAAAGAAGAGGCAGTGATGAAATCCAGGTTTTCATTAACATGGACCTGTAGACAAAAAAAAGGCAATTTCATTTGTGCCTTTCCCCTTTTTTTTAGCTCTAAATAAAGCTGGTACCTGATACTTAAGAAGTGCAGGTTGTTTAAATGAAGAGAAGTGATGAATATGGAAAGTTACAACAGCAGCAAGCAAATATGTGGCTGCAATCAAGACTAATTCTGCTTGTTAGTGATGCCCTTTATTTTGTGAGGGCTGCATGAAAAACAGGTGCAGTTGCACTTTCGGAACATTTTTTAAACTGTTCCATAAAATGAGACTCATTCATCACTGACTATACATTGTGCAATTGGCCACATAGTGTATTTTCCGGGTTCTCTATATCTTATGCAACTGTAAATGCAAAGCTTCTTTAAAGGCTAAAAAGACACTGTTTTAGCTGAGAGTCAAGCAATCCTAATTCTAACAGCGGAGTTTTGATTAAGATATATATTGTGTCAACTGTTTAGTCAATTTAACCCTGAAAAGAGGCCATTGCGTTCAATGTTTTATAAGGATTAGATTTACTGATTTAAATGCCAACATTTACTAAAGATCTAAATGTTGTACAGTGATGTTTCCTTCCCTAGAACATCAACACGGTTTCAGCACTTCTGCCTGGTTTGGACCTAATTGTGTTTGATGTGATGTAATCTGGAAAAGAACTGGTGAGAGGATGATGGGATTTGTTCTTTGAAATGAATGAACCTGAAACATGCTTTCCAACAGCTCCAGCATTTTTCACCTTGGTGATCTGGGGAATTAAAAAGAGAAAAAGCTGCTCGGTTTGAAATATTTAGAGCAGGAATCTCAAACTGTGGCCCTGGGGCCATTGCTGTCCTGCAGCCTTTAGATGTTCCTGTGTTTTAACACACCTGGAACCAGGTGGAATCAGGTGTGTTAGAACACAGAAACATCTCGGTCCTGTGGGACAGCGGGCCTCGCCGACCAGAGTTTTAGATTCCTGGCTCAAGCAGTTCTGAGACGGAAATAGGTGCTCCAGATGCCTCTGAGTCAGTTTGCTGAATAAGAGGTGCCGTTGACTATGTGCTTCCCCATGATGACATGCTCACACACACACACACACACACACATATACTGATAAACACCAGCCCTGCAGTCTTGCCTCACGCACTCATCTAACAGCTCAACAGATTCAAATGCTTATAACACATGAGTGTATACGGCCACATCGCCTTAGCAGGGGTCATCTCTCCCAGCTATGTCTCCAGTTCTCCAAACACTGTGTTTACTCTGGTGTTATGTAAGGTCAACATGTTCTGACAGGCTGCAAATTATACGCCATTAATGCAAATTACTCAGCGTTAATACTGGAGAACCACTTGTCATATCTGCCATCTGGGGGCTATTAGTCAGAGGCAGGGCTCATCCTTTACAAATATACCACAGAACATTTGTAGTAATCTAAGTCAGGTGTGTCACAGTCCATTGTTAAACTTCCTGTTATTCAACTTTACAAATAGACAACAGGAGAGAAGAGATTGAATATTCAGAAACAAACTAGAAAATGTAAATTAGGTTGAAATCAAAGGCTTTGAAAGTTCAAATCGGTGGTGATGGCATCTGTGCAGATAATGTTTGCAGCTCTCTGACAGTCCTATTTCGTTCTCACTTTGACACTGCTGACAAAAGCTGAAACAAAATATTTTCCCTGCAGACCTTGATGTAAACTGAGGGTTGGGTGGCCGTTGAGGCATTCAGTCCTGAGGTGACACCGCTAGTCTTTTAGATATGTTATGCAGATACTATTCCTGGTAATGTTGATCAAAGCAAACAGTTCCAGCTCAGAATTTAAATATTCCTACAGATATATTCTATTTTTCACATAATTTCATGCTTTTTATGCACCTTTGAAATGGACCTCCACTACAAGCAGATATGAGCCCGTATTTCACAGCAGGAGTTGTGAAATATCAGCTATTGAAATACACTTTTAATGGGTTTAGAGTTCACAAAAGCAGTAAATGATGTTGGAAAAAAGGAGTTTAACGTCAATGGATGATTTAAATATTACAGATGAAGCCTCGGTGCCCTCTGTTAAGGATCTAGGGGTTGATTAAAATGACAATTAATTTTCTTTCTTATATGACTCACTCAGATATGAACTGTATAAGTATAAAAATGTGATCATTCTTTGGTCAAAAAAAGGTGAATCACTTACAGGACAGATCTTTTGACCCTTTCAAAATGGAAGATTTACATTTTTTATTTTCTTCCAGACAGTAAATTTAGCTGGAAGCCTTTTGGGGGTGAATCTGGAAGATGGCACTAGGGTAGGATATGTTCTTGTGATTTAAAAGCTGAAATCCTGATTTATGCCCACAGCATTTGAGGAGTACACGTCTACCTCACTGCATTGCATCCTGAATAATGGGAGCTGCAGCCAAAATGTCCCCAAACACCAATGATGGATCCACCATATGAGCTGAAAAATACAAGATGGAGTACGTATTTGAGGGATTGCTGGAGTGTATGGCAATATGTATTTTAAAATTTAAGTCGAGCTGAGATACTGAACTGTTTTCCTGTGCAACATTTCAGTAAAGCGCCCTCTAAACTGATCAGTATTTCCAACTGTCTGGATGTTGTAGTCATGTTAATGCTAAAGTACAAGCTGGAGAAGATATAGTTTATGAATAAAAAATCTCTATAAGCAATATTCATATATGATATGATGTAAACTGCCATGTCCTCGTGATCTTTAATACAAAATATTTCCCCAAACTAAATAGTCCAAGTCCAAGTTATGCTGATTGTTTTCTTTCCATAAAGTCATAAATTAATTTTGATTTTTTTCTGTCTTTAATTTTTATTTTCTAAGAACATATATAAAATGCCTTGTCCTCTAAACGCCACACCAATTCACAGTTTTAGAAAAGTGTTTAAAAAGACTAAAATTATTCAGCTTATTGGGTGAGTTATATAGGGTAGTAGTTGCCACAATGTGTTGGTAGCATATATGCAGTTTTCCTTGGGTGCAAACATATTTCTGCACAAACTTTACTGTAAATATTGTCTGCATGTTTGCCCACATTTATCTGTGTACATGCAGATAATCAGAATAAATGCTGAACAATTGCACGACAGAGCAAACTTGTGAATGAGGTACTTGATGAGCAAGCCGGTGACTTCTCCGAGCGTGTGTTTGCATGTAGGCGAATAAACAAATGGGTCAGTGTCTGAACGAGTGTGTGAGTGACTGGTTCATTATTACTGATGCTGCCTGTTTTTCTCTCCGTGTTAGTCCAAGCGCTGCTGCAACGTCTTTAATGTCTGGCTGCCAAAGGTCTGTATTCCAGTTTAATGGAGCAGTTGTTGCAATAACTGGTGTTACAGTGCGAGATTGTGCTGGGCACACAGTTCCCCGCCCCCCCCCCCCCGCCACCGCTCACTCAGTCATCGCTCTTCACGCTCGTCTCTCTTGAGAAGCGCTCAGCTTTCCTCCCGACTCCGCTAGATGTTTGCTATGGCTGACGAGTCATCAGAGGCAGGAGCCTGGTGAGGTTTGTGCAGCCCTTCTCATCACTGTGCAGGAAAGTAACTTCCTCTGTACAGTGACGATGCTCCTAAAGAAAATAAATAATGGAATTCTAAAATGATTCACTGGTTGTGATTTTGGTCATCTTTAAAGTGACTCTGTTTTGCATTATTATTCAGTCTTATAAGAAATCCCCCACTAAGGTCAATTTATCTTTTCTGACTAAGGAAGCTGCTGATAAAAGGGCACCTTTCTTTATCCTGATGCAATCAGCAATGGGTATTCACTCTATGTATTCATGTCATTCACAGCTTTCACCATTTTCAATCGAATGACATCAGCTCACATTTCAAATCTACTCGTGAAATCAGGTAAAAGCAGAAAAGGTTTCCCTCAGTCCTATTAGCTATGTTGAAGCAGGAAGCAGAATGCAAATATATCTGCTTGTACATGAGGAATGAGCACACAAGATTGCCATTCTTGTCTGTATCTTGAATTGAAATACAAGCTGAAATGGGATTTCACTACTTTTTTCATCAGGACATTGATAACTTTGGATCGGTCTTCTTTTAAAAGATCAGTTTGCCTGCTTTTGACATGAAAGGGAATTTAATGATGGAGGTCTTATGTATATCTTTCATCCTGGCAGGGCTTTTCAGGATCACACATCACAGCATGTTGGATTTGATCAGGGGGACTACCTCTGATTTGCTGGGAGGGTTCATACCCCGCCCCCAGCCCCCCCCCTCCGACTTCATGCTTCTGACTTCTCCAGGGGTTTCTGTTGAGGTGCATCAAACTAACCTCCATGAACTGCAGCTCCTCTGTCTCTTTGAAGCTCAATCAGTCTACACGGGCTATGTTTGTTTAGGCCCGTTCAATAGAATCTTTTACCAGAGCAGTGGAGTGTTTTTTCACCTCTGATTCATGGTCTGCGTCCTCAGCATGGGGCCGAACAGAGGAGGCGCACTCTGCCTTTCTCTTTTGGCTGTTTTGAACCTGCCATGCAAAAGGGCAGAATTTGTAAGCAGATGCTCGAACAGGATGTGGTGAACATGGTGGTGTGCGAATTCCAAAAAAACACCCAAAAAACATGAGTTGATCTCAGTTCTTTGGCATTCCAAGTGAGAGAGGGGTGTTTTGCTGCGGTGAGAAATCCTCCTTTTACTCTGCAGCCACAGCTACGTCTGATGGATGCAACACTGGCAAGACAAGTCGACTAATTAGCATCCAACAACAGCAGCTCTGTGGGTCTTCCAGCCATGGTGCAGCAGAAGAAATCCAAGCTGCTTCTCTGCAGATGGGGGTTTTGTTTTGCTTTCACACCCATAGAGGGCAGCTGTGCTCTCTACAACGTCTCCACTCTAAGAGAGGAGCGTCCACAGAGGGAAAGAGACCTAGACCAGGTTACCAGAGAGGGAGGCGTGTAAATCCCTGCAAAGAGTCTGTTTCTTCGTCCGCTTTTGGCGCATGTGAAGCCCCGAGTAGATGTCTAATGAATCCAGGAATTGGGCCCAGACAGGACAAAGCTTTGTCTGGATGACCGGACTCTTCTCGTTACTTTGTGCCTTTTTCTTTCAGTTGGACTCTTTCAACTTGGCCGAGCTGGCAGCGTAAAGGAGCAGCCATTGATTACCACTGCCTTAAATGACTGAGGGGTAATGAATCATGGCACGGTGAGGGGCTGGCCCCTGACATCCAGACGTTCGGCATGAGGAAAATTGGACCTGCTTGCAGAACGCGGCTACGGTTGAGCTGCTATTCCCGTGCAGAAGAGTTGGCTGAGGAGAAAGGCTCTCGTAGATGTAATGTGTTTTTGTCAAACAGCAGCAGCTGAGAAAGAAAGAGACCGAACAGCGTGAGTGCTGGCATGAGATCAGCTCTCTACAGTCGGGCTGCTGGCAGACACTGGACTGTAATAAACCAAACAATATCACATTAACGCCCAAAGTCCACCATTAATGGGGCCAAACCTCGGCCAGCCGAATATGTCGAGCATGTACACACCACACACACACACACACACGCACGCGCACACACACACACATATACATTTGCACATGGATGCACACTGTGTACATTCCCACTGTATTCCCATTGCTTCAGAAAAATGACCAAGCATGACAGCACCCATTAATTTACATCACATCGTAAATCAGGTGGCACAAGTTGTTTTTTATCCCCTTCTTGCTGAAAAAAAATGAAGGCCCTCTTTGCGGTTGCTAATTCAGCTTTGCTGGACTGTCCATCATACTCGACAGACTTGTTGTAAAAAATGGTGCTATTTATGGCACCTGAAAGGACTGTATTAGGG
>CAJRST010011112.1:5597351-5646602 GCA_907169785.1 Menidia menidia | reverse complement strand
ATATGGCCTGAAAAATCTGTGTTTGTGTTGCATGTGGGAGCCACCCTCCAATCCTGTTGCATCCCCACTTGTTGCTGCACCTTGGTACCTTGACTAAAAGGAATGGTGTGCTTTTAATCGGTCAGGGGCCGTGAATTGTGAGGCCCGGGTTCTAACAGTGGGAGTAGCTGTCAGCGTTAAATCTGTAACCGACATGGATCAAACAGCAGCTGTGTACTGTCTGAACCTCAGTGCTACACACTAATGGCTCTGAATGGACTGCTTAAACACACTATGGCAGCAGAGACTCCAGCACTCAGACAGCTATCCTCACTTTTATTTACATCTCAGTTTGAGCTCATATACATGCAGAGGCAATAGAGCTCAGGTCTTGGCTTTTTTTTAAAAAGGAAGGCACATTTTTAGCCTGAATTTGAGCCTGAATTAGTTTTGTGTATCAGTTTAGACTTGTGTGGCAGTGATGATAGTGTAGATTATGTACCCTCAGAAGTTGTTTTTGCACTTTGTTACTTTGTTCATTTGTTGTCAGAATTATGCCGCACAACTAAGAGTTTAAATTGATTAAATTGGTGTGGAGAGGTACCAGAAACTCTCCACTTTCCTGAGAGAAAAGAGTGGCTGTTTGCTCCACAAAGACACCTCAGCTCTTACTTAATTCCTCAGAACCTTCTTCTCCTTGTGCCCTTTTCCATAGTTTCCCCCGACCATCTATGCTTCCCTTCCTGCACCCTCTGTGAGCGCCTCTCCTCATTTCAGAGTCCCTCTTGTGGCAGCCTGCAGACACTGTTTAAATTGGGTGGAGTTTGTGCCGCAGATGCAACCCCAACAAAAAGGGAAAGATGGGATATTCATTTCTCTGCTTGCAAACAGAGCGCCTCATCTTAGCTTTTGGGGGCGAGGGCTTCGTTTACTGATAGTGTGCTATGTAGATACAATAAACCAGGTGTCTGCGGCCCTGGTTTGGGATCACTGTGAGGCATCATTGAGCACACACTGTGGTACAGTTTGGTCGGCCTCGCCACAAAGGAAATCATCCCTGACACTACAAACTTCACAGCTCACTTTGAGCACCTAGGACCCTTTTTTTCTTGTCTTCCTGCCGTCTCTCTTCTCCCTCACCTGACTTCCTTTTGTGTTTCCTGCTCCACACTTTTCACCCTGTCCTTAGCCACAAAGACCACGGAAAATAAAAGGCGTATTATTACCCCACATCATTTTATGAGCGGAGCAGCTTTTGACAGTTTTCCGACCTGCTGTAGCACAAAAGCTGATCTGACTTGGCAGTATAGTTTGTGTTTTGTTTACCACTATATGATAGTTTGGGTTATTTATGCGGCTTTAACTTCGAAGCCTCCACTCTGAATACCAATCTCTGCGGCGCTGGTGCTTCTGCATGAGTATTTACCGCTCCTGGATGGGCTCCAGAATCAGATACATGGCTGCAGGCTTGAATAGATGTCAGGAAGGTCTGCACTTGCATTTTTCTATTGGGAGAACTCAATATGGTGTTGCTTTGTAGGATGTGAAAGGAGGGGTGAGGTGAAGTGGGCCAGCAGATATAAATGGAACAGCATGAACTGAATGAGCAAAATATTTGGGACATGATATCGAGTTGCGCCAGTTTAAAATCTCGACTCATCTGCTCCCTTTCGGGAAAGGGCCCCTTTTGAGGCATTGCAGCAAACAATTGCTTTCGATTGAATTCACTTCAGTTTTTTTTTGCAATTGTAATTTTTCTGTGTTTTTAGTGTATGAGTGACAGGGAACTCAGAAAATAAGGGGTGGCATGGTAATTGAATACAGAATCTTAAATGCAGGAGAACAAGCAAACTGAAAAGTGTGGAGTGGTTTTGAAAGTATATTTGTGCAGTCAGAGGATTTGAGTTTGCATTTTTGAGTGCCACAGATAGGGGGTTGAGGCAGGGAAGGGATTCCACGGTGCATTAAGTCCATCTGAATGGATTTTTACTGTGCTCCGGTTTTTATAACAGTACTGAATCACCATTTCCATTTCCATAATTCTTTCCATCTTTTGTTGCATGCAGCAGACTTGGCAACTGTGGTTTGACACATTACTTGTGCCAGAGAAAGCTGTGTGTATGCTTGGGTGTGTATGTGGGAGATTTGAGACTGGCTAATCCATAAGCCATAATAGGGGGACTTTTGCTTTTAATGCAATACCAAGTCAAAATGTCTTTGTCTTTGGCGATGTCCGTTTTACAAACTAATTGGGATGAGAGTGGGGGGTTTATACCCAGTCTGAGCTAGACTGTGCAGGTTTGGAGCTGAGGGATTAATTCAAAAACAGGAATTTTCGCATTGACAGCATATCACAAGAGAGCCTAGAATCAGAAAATGAGTCATTTAAGAGCTGAAGAACCAAATTATTGTTTGGGGGTGTTTCTGCAATAGGAGCAATAAACCTTTTATTAGACTGTTCTCAAAGATAGATTAAGAATTTATATCTGAAGACGGTGCAGCAGACAATAGGTCATAAAGACAAATTATGGCATATCCATATTGAATCTGAACGATCGGAAGGCTGGATATGCATTCTAACAATCCCTCACATCCAGGGAAATCACCACAAAAGCTTATATCCAGAACAAAACCGTTTAATTGAGCCTATGAGGCATATTGGTGTTTTGTTTTAAAAGGAAAATCAGCTTCCGCTAATTTGTTTTTTGGCCTGAACAGACGGGAACCAGTGAGCCACCTGAGAGGGTTAATGGAAAAAGTACAAAAGTTCAGAAAGACCCCCTCCCCACAAACACACACACACACAGGCTTTAATCCCTTTTGTTTCTTTAAACTGATATCTAGTAAGACCTCCTCCACTGCTGACCCCCCCAACATCGCTATCCCTTTATCCTATTAGCAGTAAACTAATTGGACTTCTGATAAACAGCACAAGGTCACAGAGTCTTGAGAAAAGACATCAGTTAAAGTGCTCCAATCTTGGAGGTGAACGCAGGGCTTATATCAATTAGAGGTTGACAGAGTCATTTGAGAGCAAATGGAAGAGTGTAGCAGGTAAGTTTCTGGGGATATACAGTTTGGATGTTTTTCTCCACCTGTTTGATCTTGAAGACGTCTAAGACTTCTTTTAGTGAACTTGGACGTTGTGTACTGTAGAGCGTGATCAGCCTATTGACCAGACACAGGAAGTAGTGCTCCGAGCAGTCTGTTAATAAACAGACACTAAAGATCAATGCTGCATGCGCATCCTTGGGGCAGAAGCATTAACAGAAGAGATTACAAGACTCTGATAAATGTCCCAAACCTCTATATTGTAGTTTTTAGTGTTTCTTTAGAATTTCAGACAACGTGAACTATGACTATTTCTTTTACAAGCTTGACTTTTTTTAACGAAGGTGCTGACATTAGTCATTGGACTGAATGAGGATGTGTTCACTGTTATTCTGTCCTGTGTTAAATCATTTTTGTGGGTTTTAGTTGGTTCCGGTTCAGCTTGGCGTCAGTGAGGACATGACACCTGAATGTGCACTCTTAATTCCCACCGAGCAGGCTGCATTCAGGCTTTAAAAATGAGCACAGCCCGTATTTGTTGGGCGCTGTGGGGAGCTGGTGTCTTCTGTCAAAAGTGGTAACTCACCTTCATCAGGAGTAACGGCCACACAGCACACAGTGGCACGTCTAACCCTAAGAGGCAGAGACTGGACCGCTACCTTTTGGCCCTCAGAGCATGTATGATGAACTAGCTAAATCATGCTATGGGGAAGGTTTTCATTGACCTTACATATGTACAGATTTGGACCAAAACATGGCACATATTACTTTTGGTTTAGATACAAAAGTAAACCTAATGTACAATACACAGCCTTATCCATTCAAAATACATTTCTGAAACGCTGAAAAATGATCAAATGCTGACTCTATAGTGAGATATTTTCAAGTGATTGCATTTTACGCTCTGTAGGTGATTAGAAGGAAGACTTTGGACAAATTAGAATCTGTGTGCATGCAAAACCTTTAATGTATTATCTGTTTGATTACAAGGTTAAATGTAATAATTTTTTATTTTTGAACTGTGAGACACAGTATCTGAAATATCAGACTGCCACATTTTTATTATCTAAAGCTCATGAAACCACTTTTATTTATGAAGTGTCAGTACCAGTTTTTAGTCAAAACATATACTAATTGGTGAAAAAAAGCCAAAAAAGGTTGCTGCTCAGATAGCTGTGCTAAAGTTAATTTCAATGTGAGAGTGAAATGAATTAGATAAAAAGCAAATGTTTAGCCATCTGTAAAACTGATGCTTTAGGCAGTTTCTGTCACATGTTAATGAGGCATTTAAAGAAAAATGTGTCTCATCACAGTAATTTGAAGTTAAGAATGACTTTTTTAGATGGAAATAAGCAACAACAAAAAAACAGTTTGGCATGTACAGTATGTCATTAATCGTCCAGCTGCTTCACATGTGGGAGCAGAGGATCACTCATTTGAACTCCGTCCCTGCTCTTTTTCTGTGAGGAGTACTGCCATTGTTGAAGATGCCTCAACAATCTCTTCAAATCACTTGCACGTAACCTCGTCTGTCAACATCAGTTAACCTTCAGCAGTATCTCTGAAGCCAAGCTGCTGAAGCAATCCTGTTCCTTTATTGCATATTTAATAAATTATTAGTATGGGTTTTCCTGTTGACCAAATATGGTCGCTTCTGGCTCTACAGAGACATCCGATGGTGCTCGAAACAGCAGTGACAGCAAGACCATGAAAATGTGCTCCCACTATGACAGGCAAACTGTACAGCCTGAGTCCATATGATCCAGCCTGCCTTCCCCCATCCTCCCCTCTCATCTTATCTTCACCCCAGTCCCTTTTCACAGCTGGTGATCAGACACTCAGGCATGTTTTTGACTCTGAGCAGAAAGGAAGAGTCAATTTAAGTTTTGAATTGAAATGAAAATCATCTCTAAACCAAAAATAATTGAGGTTTGAACATGCATTTTCCATGATCTAAGTCAACTTCTTCCTTTTGATTTTGCAACAATGATAAACAGGGCTTGTTTTTTTATCTGTTCTGTTCCTCAGGTGTGGCAGAGACAGGTGTTGGTGCACCTGACAAAAAGTTTCATCTTGGTTTTGTGCACAGAGTTAGAACAAAGTCCACTTTGCTCTGGGACCATAAAGAGTTGTTGGGGATGTGTGTGCCTTGCTGCTTTCAAGGTGCCCATCAGAGTGTGACTGAGGCTCAGGCTTTGGAGTTGAAAGTGTGTGTACATGTGGGATGGAGTGCTTGGCTGCTGGAAATGAAGGAGAATGCTGGGAAATCTGTCTCCACTGACCCCGTGGAGCTCTATATGGACTGCAGGGGGCTGTCATTCAAGAGAATAGCAACAAATTGCTTTTTAATCGATCATATTCCCAGTAAAGGCCATTCCCAATAGCTACATGCCTGAGACTGCACATAGAAAAAGGCCAGGGGGCTTTAGATTAGCAGATCACTTCAGATCAGTGCATACAGCATCATGTTTCATTGCTCTTTTAAAGTCACAGCCTGTTAGTGAAAGTGTTTTTGCTATTTCAAATGGGAAGACTGAAGGAAACCTCACTATGCTCATGCGGTTTCAAGTGGAGGGCTTAAAGCTGGCTGTTCCTTTGTTGTTGCAGAAGGCCATGAAAGATCCGCTGAGAAAACATCGACCGTGCAGTCACATGGGCCATGTGCTTCCATGGAGGCCCCACAATACTGTAGTGTGATCACCACACCAGCTCTGGCTTCTTCTGCAGGGGATATCAGACCAATGTTGCTACTTTTCTTTCTGAAATACATTTTCCATCGGGCCTCTGAACATTGATGTGACTCTGCTTTGCATGCATGATTAAAAAATCTCTTCCAAGTGACGCTGGAGTTGCAAAGACAAGATTTAGACACATGTGATTCTTTAAAGTTGCATGTGTGATCATCTTAATAGGACTTTCACAACTCACCCTAATGTCTAAGAGAATATGAAAATGCAGAAGGGCCAAATAAATAAGTGAATTTCTGTGAAAAAGCAAACATTTTGCAGCTTTCCAAAGCACAGTCCGTACTCGTGACTTGATGTGCAGGAAAGGGGGAAAGGATGGAAGGGTTGGATGCACTCATCTCCTGGTTGTGTCTCTGTCAATAGTCTTAGCCCGTGGACAAACAGGACATGAGGCTGACCGCCCCCTTCTGCACCAGCCACACGGCTGCTCATGTTCCAGTAGTTTTTTCCTCTTGTTTACGGGCGGCTGTTTGTGTATTGTCGCAGCCTTCCTGTTCTGAGCAGAGGCAGACTGATAGTCAATGAGTGTTGATTTTAAATTATAAATCCGATACCAGCCATTCGATACTGTCAACCTCTGACCTGTTGGAGTTATTCCTTCAGCCACAGCCAGTCAATACGCTGATGTTATTTTCAATGTGACACGTCTGGCTGGAGAAACGGACAGGATGGACATCTGCTCAGCAGGCTCAGGATATCAGACAGGAATATAAAGATGTATCTACGAGAAGCTGCAACAATGGGAGGCAAATGGAATAGTGATAGACTTTATGTTGGGCTCAAATATGATGACACATTAGAAGTCTGCCCCCCACCTCCATATTGGTGTACGGTACATAATCTGCATGACTCATTTAATTAACATTTTGGCATAATTAGCAACAGCTGTTTTTCCTCTATTGATCCCGACTCCTTCCGATATAGACAGTTTTGATACATTTTGATAGATTTACATTTAATTAGCTGGTTTGCAAAGAGAGCTCCCCCGTTGTTGCATTTTCAAGTCATAGATATTCTTCAGGGGAGGATTAGATGGCAAATCTAACATTAGAAATGTAACCTGCTCCGAAATCCATTCTGAGAATCTGACACATGTTGAAATGTCTTTCTTTTTGTTTTGCAGGTGCAGCAGCTCAAGGGTTTTAACTCCAGTCTGATAAATGTCAGCCATCTCAGATATTTGTATGGGTCTTTTTCATCAACTGAAGGTAAGAGCCTCCTCCCTCAAAACTAGTGAAAGTGTCTGTAGATTGTATTGGATTTGAATCCAATACATTCTCTTCAGTATTTTCAGATTATCCACACGTTGCAGTTTGGTAATTTTTACTAACCGACTCAAGAATTATTTTGCCAGGAGAAACTTTCGTCAAATATTTTTTCTTTTTTTAACGGAAGTAAAAAAAAAAAAAGATAAAATTCTTATCTCCCCTGCTTTTTCGTTTTTCCCAATTTCATGCTTCATACTTTGCTTCAAACACCAACCGCCGCTGTAGTGGATTTATGGAACAGGTGCAGCATATTTTCTAAAAAAAGCCACATATGCTGATGGTGTACAAAAAGCAGGAAGACGGCTCACCACGTCAGAGTCGGGAGGATGCATTTGGGAAGTGGCATGATTTATTGATGGGCTCATAAACCACACGGCTGACGTAGAGGCGACTTTGAAGCCACGTCATTACGTGAATAAATAGCTGATTTCTAGATTGGATTACGGTGTCTGCAGCATGTTTTTTATCCGTAGAGGAAAAAGTCCCTCCGCTGTGTGGCATTAACATTCATGAGCAGTCTCCACTGTTCCATCCTTTTCAAATTTATTGCAATTGCTGTATGCTCCCAACGCCTTCTCATCAACTTCCTTGGGTTTCCCTTCTTTTCACCTACTTTCAATGTAATGATTTACTTGTTTAAACAAAGGAAGGGTAATGTGTTGTTGTCACCTGATAAACAGTTCAGGCGGTGCTGTTGGTTGCCCGGGAGCTGTAAACTGAGGTTGAACCCCTGTGCGGTGGTAAAAATAACAAACCAGACAAAACGCTCAGGAAAATGGTCCGTCTTTTCCATCGCCTTTACTGACTTGGACACAAAGACACATGTCTGCCACTGATTTACTCAAATGACGACTCACAGGTATGAAAAAAGTTTTCTCTTTTTGCCTCTGAGGTTAATCCTGTTTGCAGCCACTGAAACAAACCGTTTAGTTCATCTGAAGAAAAGGAGTGTCCTCACCCTGGATCATGTTTTGTTTCTGTCTTTTTCTTGTACTTTTGGTTTAATGGTGTGGAGATACTGCGCTTGCTGTTGTAGGGGGAAGCAGTGCATCACCCGGGCAGCGTCCAGACACCTCCAGAAGTTATGTCCTGGCCTTAGATGAGATATAAGCTTTAAGACTCAACATGAGCAAAGGATTTAAAGACATTCACCGAGAAATGGTGAGAACAGCTATGCTGACATGTGGTTATTGAGAGCACTGCCATGGGAGATTAAGCCACCTCCACTGCCTCCCATGGGCTATGAATCTGCTCCGGTTGGTCTTTACTATTCCTGTGAGAGGCGTTGCTGGAGGGTCAGAAGCACTGTTACTCCTCTCTGTCCTGCTGCACTGCAGGTTTACAGCGTGCAGCATCAAATGATATCCCTCTGCTTTTATTATTTCCGATCGAATGTTTTACATCTTCAAAACCCTGGGATGTTTCCTTAGTGGTTCATGAACGAGGAAATGGGTGTCCATGTGTGAACTGCCTGTCAAACGGGTCCTTTCAGGGATATTCAAGCTCAGCTGTTCCTGAAGCCACTCACTGCTCAGCCAGGACTCATTCCACAGATAATGATGGAGAACCCTTTTAATTATAGCCTTGGTAAATTAAGTATGGAAGAAAACTTTGTACCTGGGTGTCTTTTCTTAGATGGAAGATTCTTTATGGGCAAAATACAGCTGTGTATATATAAACCTCTTAGTTTTCCCCATGTGAGTTCAACTTTTTCCACTTAAAAATGAGCCAGTCAGTTAAAAACTCCAATCTTTGCACAAATAGGCAGACTTTCTCCCTGAATTCGGTTCCGTCTGGTACCAGGAGCACAGAGCGATGTTTGTATGACTGAGCTGAATGGAGCTTTATCAGGAGGGATTTCCCTTTGTAAATGTCTCCTGTTTGACTTTTCTCTTTAACACTTAACCAGGAGCCCTTCAGTCGTAAATATCACTTTCATAAGCGTGTGCTGTGCCTTCACAAACTATGAGGTTCAGGAACAGCAGGATCAAGTTGTAAAGCTTTCAGAGTAAATGTGTGGCAGAGAGGGTTAGGTACACCGACACAAAAGAGGCCGAATGGTCCAGCCACCAGCCTTTCATCTCAATTCAAGGTCAGTTCATCCTTAAATCTTTGGCCCTCCAAAATGTCATTGGTTTAATTAATTCTCTTGAGCCTCCCAAAGAAAGGCAATTTTAATAGTTAGGGAATGCATATTAATCTACTGGCAAGGGGCCAATTATGGCTGACTGTCACTGTTCCTGAGTACGAAGTGAAGACTAATTTGACCTCTCAAGGCTTGAGCTCTGTGATTAAACTTCTGTGTTCTCGGGTTTTCATGTAATTGAACTTCAGAGCTGCTGGTAGGGACCTCATTCAGCGGAGCTCTGAAGAAGATATTTGCTATTTTTATCTAACACGGAAGCACGGCATGGTATTATTGCTATTATTGTTGTTGTTGTCGTCATTTCACTGTCAAAATGTGTAGAATGTGAAGAAACCTATATTTTCAGAGAATAAAATGATAAATTATTTTTAACATCAGGCCAAGACCATTCCAGTTCATTATAAAATGTGAACTACATGGTACAGAACCTTAATTGACACCTTTACATCATTTGGAAACATGCCGCGAAGTCCCTATTTTTAAGTTTAATGATTTATGCTTACCAGACACTATTAGGGAAAACATTTATATTGATTGTGAGGGGCTCTACAAGTCAAAGGAGTGCTCACATTAGTGTCCATTTCTGATATGATCACAAATGGCCTATTTCAGAAGTTGGCTTGGCTCTGTGATGCACCTGAAATATGTGTAATATTCATTGGGAGGTTGTGTATAAAATTGTGAATGTTATTTGAGGTCAATGGATTTGAGATGTTATCTCAAATGAAAAATGTTTCAAACGACTTTAAACTGGTGTATTGGTTCAGCAGTCAACGCAGTTGTCTTTAGGCGAAGAGAGACAGAACTCAACAGGTTTTTCACTTATTCAGTTGGTCAATTTTAGTTGAGTTTTGTGATCATTCTGTTCCTCTTACATCATGCTCATTATATGGCTGACTGACTGGTCTGAATATGCCTTACGTCCTGTTTTGTCTCGTAAGACTGTGCTCCTTTCTGACTGTCTTATCATAATTCTCATAATTAATAGTATTGATGTTTTTATTATTATGAAACTATTTCTTATTCAGGACTATATCTCATGTCAGCACCAAAGAGTAATTAAGACCATTCTGTCAATTTCCAAAAAACTCCAGAAAGAGGTCGACTCACTGTATGATAACAACGTTGGCAGTTCTAACACAGACGTAGTTTTGGGATTGCTAAAACCAGTTTACTTCTGTGTATACGTATATGTTCTCGTAGTGTGCTGTATCAATATGTGCTTGTGGTTCATTCAAGTCCTGTTTTGGACTTTTTTTCTTCCCATCTCATCGCTTTCAGTTTTTATCTTCTTTTTTCATTTTGCTCTTTACCTTGTTCTGCCCATGTGCGCCATTTCTAGCATTTGGTTAAACTTAGAGTATTGCTTTATTCCCATATGTCCTTCATAGTGACACCTCTGAGGAACCAGTGTTACGCTTTTATTAGAGTCGTTCATATTCTTTAATAACCACATATTATTGTGCCGCTCTCGTCTTCTTTTGAATATTTCTCACGCTGTTAATAACAAAAGTTTCAGCTTCAGATTCATTGAATTTACCCCCTCACGTCTAAGCCATGGTGCCTCTGAGATGGCTTCATACCATCCAGTCCCTCAGTTTCAAGATTAGTTTATTTTTCATTTTGATTCATTCAGTGCCTGAATGAGCCCGAAGCCTCTGATTACCATTTTATGCACTCAGGGCGTGTTAAAGGTTCAGGGAAAATGACTTTAATAAGTTAATGTATATCAAATGTGAGGCGCTTTTTTTCTCCGACTGAATCTGAGCAGCATGAATTGGATAGGACAGAACACAAAATGGGTTTTCAGCCATGCAGTCAGCTCCAGTTCACAGTTGAATGTGCAATCTTTTTAGGAAATTACAGGTTGTAATGACAAAGCCTTCAAGTTCCTCACGTCTGCGTTTATTACAGTCATGACTCAGGCTGCACAGGCGCTACGCAGCACTTAATGGTTTAAAGAACTGGGTTTCGAGCCGCCTTAAGACTGTCGGTTTGACTCCAGAACCAAATGTGTGGTGCTGAAGGAGGCGGAGTTGGGGCAAAGAGTCCAGACGTGGATGTGGTTGGGTTGGAGCGTAACGCTCAGCCGTGGTTCTGGTGTAATTGCTGCAGTCGACCAGTCACTGTCAGTGCGATGCGTTTCCCTTCTGGCCATGCACCACATTAGGAAGACCCGTGAAATGCTTTGGGACTGAAAGTTCACGGCTTCTCTCAGTAATAATTACATCCCTCATAGCAATGTGGCATGAACAAGCACTTAACTTTGGTAAACCTTGATTTCTGGGCAACACTTTTGGAGGATTTGTTAAATGGACTCAAAGAGCAGGACCAAGCAACAGGGCTACCATCCTGTGCGTCTCCTTTTTTTTTTACTGCCTGTAGTTTGGAAAGTTTGCCTTTTTGCTCCATAGTTAGAAGCAGTCACAGCTCCCCCTGTCTCTGTTTTTGACTTCTTCCTTCGTTCTATTCGTGGCATAGTTCGAGCCTGTAGCATTTGACTCTACCGTACTTATCTCATGCTGATATGTGAACCACCATGCAACCGCCCAACATATTTATAGTCCCACACCACAAGTCAAAGCCAGACTTAACCTTCTGGAAGGCGCAGCAGATAAAGGGCATTCCAAACAATCCTATTTTAGTCTGTAAGTTTGTGGAATATAACTTTTTTTTTTTTACAAAAATAGAGTTGTCTGTCCTACTGTACAGATTTCCACACATTAGCAAGTTCTTATATGCCTCATACACAATGATTGCCGTGTAATTTGCCAGAATAATTATCCACTTGCACAAGCAGTGACAGAGCCCACAATTTCCAGGAATTAGTGGTGGGTGGTGCCGTGTTGTCCCTGCTGTGGTTGCTGTTGAGGCTGTGTTTTGGATGCGCGATAGCGATGCAGCGGAGGATAGCATCAGCAGAGAACTGGTGAGCCTGACTAATCCAGGGATCTCCTGCGCGGTGTGTGTGCGGCTGGCCGTCCTTCACGCCTCACGCCTCACCGAATGAGAGCGCTCATCCACGTCCTCACATCCTGATGGAGTTTTGGGAAGGTTTGGTAGGGGTCCCCGAAATGAGCTCAGTGCATTATCACCAAATTAGGCGAGGCTTTGCCTTTCATCGGGAGATGCTGCACGCCGCATGCAAACGTTTAGGCTCTTTAAGGTTTTGGTTTCCCTCTCCTGACGGTGGGAAAAAGGACATTATCAAAACGTTTTTAATCCTAAAGGATTCGATGTTAAATGGGATGTTTCCATGTGATTTCAATTATATTCATTATTCTAGTCTTTGACCTCCCCTTGGCTGCACAGCCGTCACTTTATATGAGTTCTCTGTCATGGCTACAACCCTCTGAGACCTTAATTTAGGTTTAATACAGCAGGTCTCATCTTCCTGTTACAACAAAAAATGAGAAAAATGACAAATGAAGACACTGTCCAAAGCTCTGCCTCCTTTAGATCCAAAGAAGAGAAATTGGGAGCGCCTCCGTGTTAATGAGTACAAGTGTCCTTGCCATCAGACACCAACATGCTGTTTTTACTGTACACTACCAGACAAAAGACTGGACGCACTCACTCGCTTAAAAAAGAGTGTCCATACGGCAGCCTGATGAATTGTTGCTTTTCTTTATTTTCCCCTTTGAATCCTGTGTTATGGATAGCATCGTGAACTTTCATCTCATGAAAGAGTTATTTATACATTTGCTGTAATTTTCCTGCTTTGGCAGTATTTTCAGCCACATAATCACTGTATGCTTTCAGGGTAGTTGTTTGTGCGTATATGCAGTGTACCGTGTGATTTTGTTTGAATTACTTTATTCTTTTTTAATATCCTGAAGTATATTTAAGTCTGCGTGTGTGCGTTTGTTGCATGAGAGGAAGTGAAGGAGTTACTGTAAGCCTTCTGTTCTCGGGCTGCGGAACCACTATACTGGAATGTTAATTGGTATGACTGGTCTGCCTCTCAGATAAGACACAAGGTCAGATTTAAAAAGAAACACTTCCCACAGTCTTAGCCGAGGCAAAGGGAGGGTGTGCATATCTTCCCCTTAGTCTCTCCCACACAGCTCCACATTCTGTGGCCTCATGATAAATAAATACAAAAAAAATTAAATAAAAAATACTACGCAGTGTGAGGTGATTCACGACAGACTCCAAAGCATGTGTATTATTAAGAATGGAGCGGCAAGGTTTTGAAGTTATGCTAATGTGGTGCCTTTTGGAGCTACAAATCTAACAGTCATTTGAATAATTTCCCATCCCTCCTTTTTTCTGTGTTTTTTTTTTTTAAAACTACCATCTCCTTTCCATTTGATTATAGCCGCTTATTCAAGGACGCTACCTTGGCATGAAGGCCCACACATGCTGTTTAAGAGAGGAAGTGCCGGTCCATTAAACGGCAGCTACAAAAAGTTCAACGTACACTTCTGACAGGAGACATCTACACACACACACACGCACAACCCAAACTGAAGAGCTCTTTTTTTGTATTAACTACATGTTGCCACGTGTTTAAATGCATGTTGATTCAGAATATAGAATGCCATTGGATGTATGTAGAGCTCAAATTACTCTGCACAATTCTCAATGGACAAAATAAATAGAGCACTACCATGTTTAGCTTTGGAACTGAATTTGCTTAATGTCAACATTTGCATTTTGCTCACATTGATGTGAAATGTTGCTTCTTATAATACTTACAAATAGTGCTAAGATACTATATTATCATCATTACTATTTACTTATCTACAGACAAGTTGTTGCAGATGTAATCATATAGCACTGAAGCTATATGAAGAATTTAGAGATGGTTTGATTTTTATTCACATAGATATTCACATATTTTATTCTTGGCTGATGTGGAAAATGCTCAAATATTAAAAAATAAGAAAAAAAAGATCCATCTAAAAAGATTGAACAATTGTAATGTATTTCATATGAATAAAGCAGTGTAGCGCAGACTGTCTAATGACAAAAAGGGCATCCACAGGAAGATTTAGTAACCTTTTCAGAAACTTGAGAATTTTCCTGACCTCATTTGTTCAATCTAAAGGGAAGTTTTTAATAACTGTGAACAAAAAAAGAGCACAGAGCATAACAGCGTCCTTGAGAAGTTAATGAGGTTAACTAAACCTTTCAGCTGAGAAACAGTTTGTTCTTTGAAGTGATGAAAAGCAGAGAAAAGAGGAAACGTTTTCACAAAGTGGCACATAAAAAAATATTGGATGAGATGTTTTTGATGCCAGGACCAATGATTTGATTCTTTTCATATACATTTTTCCCGAAGGAAGGTATATCTATAACTAAATTGTATGCTTAAAGAACAGTTTCTTATATTAAATGTGTTGAGCTGCACAAGTGATTAGGAGACTGACCAGTGTTAGGGATACTTTACAATATGTTGAACCGGCATTACAAGCCAACTAAAAAACAAAAAAAACCTCAAGGTTCGTTTGCAACCTTATCAATAGTGTTTTTCTGTCCTAGGTTTTTCCATTTGAAAAGTGTCTTTTTTTTGCACTAAGGGGAACTTTTATTAGAAATTGCCCTGATTGACTTGTTCGAAGTTGCTACTTAACCAAAGCAATTTTAACAGAGCAAAAGAAAAGAAAAGAAAAACTTAAATTTTTTTTGCTGAATTATTGGGTTTGTGACATTGTCATCTGAAACATTTCATTTTTAGAGGAAAGGTCACAGCTTTCATTCCGGCAGTTCCGCAAAAGCCTGAATTTTCAGCATTTCTCTGTAACAAATCCTTGAGACAAAAAATCTGCACCATTTTTCCTCTGCAGCTTTTGCAGAGGCGATTCGTTCCTCTTTTCTCATCCATAATTAAAACTTGCCCTACCTTGACAGCACAAGGCACAATTTTTCTCCCGAGCAGCTGCCAGCATTGCAGTTAGTGGGTCAAATGGCCCAGGTGAGGGCATCTTGTTAACAGATACCTAAAATCAACCACTATCATCTACTGTCTGTTCCATCACTTGATGCTTAGGACCGTGACCTTTTTCCAGTCAGGAGCTGATTCTGTTTGATTGCTGATGGGTGACAATTTCTCCCTTCGCTGACTCCCCGAATGGGCCCACAGCAAGACCTCTAGCCCAGGAGGGACCACACATGGAGATAGAAGGCAAGCTAAAGGTTGGCTGAGTCTCAGCCTCATTTATCTCTGTCATCCACACCGGGCTGTTCGCCGTCTGTGTCCTCTGGGTCACAGTTGAATTAGAAGAAGCGTGAAAAACTTCCTGAATGTTCCAGAAGAAAGTTGACGACAATTTAAAAACGTTGGGTGCACAGTGAAATAGGACTTTTAGTGAAGTTAACAAAGTGTAAAATCTAAGCATATGAGTCCAGCAGCAGACATAATCTTGCATTTGTAAACAATTTGCTTGCCTTGCTTGCGTGTAATTTATCTTTAAAACTCCCAAATGGACGTTTGGAGATGTAGGAGGCGTAACTCCTGACATTTGAACTATTACGATAGCCTTTTGGACTTTTCACCGTCAGTCCCTCTGACGCTGATCTCCCAAAGACTTTGAATTACAGCTGTTTTCACAGGTGTGCACAATCCCCCAGAGGAGCTCCGTGGCGGAGAGTTGAATGCAGCACAAGCTGCGTCTGTTCTTTCCTTTTGTGAAGCGAACACGCTGTTCTGGAGTGTGGTACTACAGGTATTCTCTCAGTCCAGCGACATGCACGCTAGTGGGGCTGGGTGATGCATTGTTTCTGGATTAATGTAATTTGTGCCAGATAACAGTCACATTGAGGGATGGTACGCACCTTGAGTGCATTTGGTGCATTGAAATAAATCATGTGGCTCTCTTCAGCTTTAAAAGCCATCCTCTATCTTGTTGTTTGTTTTATCCAGTTTCCATTACTTACAATATCACCCCAGACAGCTATTCTTCTTCTTTTATCCTTTTATTTGAGAATTATGCCATAGTATAACTCAAAAAAGGGAAATGTAGAGGAAGCTGACTTTTTTTAGATCGCACATACACATTAGCTTGACTATCACAGGTCTGTGACACACTGATTGAGCTGCAACCTATCGAGTGTTTGCCATGCTTCCTGCAAAACATCCTCAGGCTGTCCAACTCCCCTCCAACCACTGGAGATTAAATTGGTGCGGCTAATTGTATCTAATTCCAACAAAGCCTTCAGCCAAAACCTGGACCGACTCGAATAACAGCTGAAATATGTAGAGCTTGAACAATAATACAATTTGAGCTCATTCTGGCAAAAGGGCACTGCGTGGGGAAAAAGGAAACGCTGGCTCAAAACCCCCTTTTTCCCGTCATTTTTCCGATGTTTGTATGGGATCAGTAAACAGAACTGAGTGTAAAACTGGTTGTTGTCCTCATGACTGGGTGCCCAGAGTGATACAAAGTGAAATGAGACTTTGAAGTTAGTTCTTTTTCTGTGCTCTAGAGGAGCAGAGTGTGGGCAGGGATGGCTGCTCCCTCTGTTTAACCCTCACCTCCGCTGTCCTCCTTCATTCTGTGCCAAACAACCCCGACGGCATGGACAGTCACACAGATCCTGGTTCAGCTCACCTGTCCCCACGGGACCGGCACGGCCACCGAACGATCGGGGTGTCCAAAGAGGAGGAAGACCAAGTTCGCAAGCAAGTTCTCTCCTGTCATCTCCAGGGACGCAGGGGGAGAATCGATAGTTTTTCATTAACCTGTTTTCCTCCCCGTAAACGACTCGATACAGCCTCGGGTGGCGCTAAGCGTTATCACTCTGATGGTGCTGGAGATGATATCTTGCTGTCACACACACACAGACATGTACCAGCACGAGCATCTGAGCACTTTTTCTGTCTTCTAGTTGAGCTAACATTCACTGGCAAGTTGTTTGGGGCCAAATGTGATGGAAAAAAACAAGTAAGAAAAAAGATCGTATGTCTTTAGAAGGCAACCTGGTGCAGTTTAGGGACTAAGTACAAGAACTGTTTTGCACATTTTTACGTCCTCTTTTTTTTTAATAGTTCAAGCTGCCTTTAACCAGGATACCCCAAACCTGGAGAAGGACTTTTGATTTGCATTTTGATGTGAACAAGATAAATGCACCTTTTTTTTTTTTTTAATGCCACGAATACAGAAAACACTTATTGACTTTTACAGTGCATTAATCTCCACTCAAACAGTCCAGAAGACATTACTCCAGAGCTACTGTGCTTTGCTGAGCTACAGCTTGTAAATTGGGTGCTGCCACCTTGTTTTTAGACAGAAGAGGCGTTCCCCTGCAACCTCTCCAAGCAAGCCAAAATTGTTCAGTTTTTTTCTGTGTTTTTTCATGACCTTTAACCTTTAACGTGCTAAATTAGGCCTGTAGAGTGTGAGCTGTGGCTCTTAGGGTGAGGTTCTTGGAAGGAGTGGTTTTTGGAAGATTGATAGCTCTCTAAAATGTTTTTTTTTTTGTGACTTGTGAATCATCATTTTCATTATAAAGAGACAGAATACAATTATATAAAAATATATTGTGACAGGTCCTTCATCGAAAGAGAGGATTGTACCAATAAAACTCACTTTAACAGTAACATATATATATATATATAAATAACACCCACTAACACCCACTAAAAATATATTGTGACAGGTCCTTCATCGAGTCGGTCCTTTACAATTAAAGACACATTACAGAGTTATTTATTCAGGATTTCTTCTGTGTGAAACTAACAGTTAAATAAGAATGGGTTTCTTCAAAAGATGTCTTGCTTCTTCTTGTGTGTTTCAGTTGGTATCATTACACATGAATCAGGTCGGATATTTTGCAGATGTAAACAACATCTTCTAAATTAAAGTTGAAGTCCAGAAACTGAACTAAAGTGTTCACACATGCTCTGAAATTGCACAAATTGCAGCAGTTTAGCTTCCTCAAAGCCACATTTCTTGGGCTTTTAACGAGTTTGGTTTTTCTCAACTTGCAATATCTTCAGCTCAACGTTTGCACCCATTTGTTGACTTTTTTAAAGTTTTCCAAATGAACGCCATTTAAATATGTATGAACTGGTCAGAGCTTCCCCTTAGACGACACTGACTCCATTTAGTTCATTTCACAATCCACTCGTTGCCACATGACTGTAGAATCGAGTCCATTAAACCATTAGATAAAGCAAATTGTAGTAGAATGAATACATTTTCTATTCCATTTACCAGCTTGATGGCCACATAAAGAATTGTACAAACTGACTTTCTGTTACTAAGCAGTGAGATGATGTCGAGTTGTCATGCATGAGTAGAATTCACTGCCTCAGAATGCCTTCCTTTGCTTGAATTCCTCACTTAGCAAACTACTGAGCTGGAGCAAAATGAAAATGGTCCCTTGCCTTGTTATTACATGCAAAAGTGTTTAAATATGATGCTAAAGCTCCCCTAAAAGTGTCAATCTATGTCCATGGTGAAAATAAAAGTACCTCAACCATTTGACATCCATTACATTATAGACTTCCGTCTTTTATAAGGCGCACAGCACTACCACAAGCTCGTTCTGTGACTTATATCTCTCATTTCTCTCTCTTATCACAATAGCAAGTGTTTAAAGTTGAACAGATAGATCTCTTTTCCGATGTAAGCTTGAACATCGTGGCCCTTTCATTGCAGGCACAGAAGGACACAGTTCAGCTTCGTGTTCTTTCTCAGGGTTTCTTTATTTATTTCGTTCACGGCTCCATAAGGATTTAAGAAACAGCGTGTGTGTGAGATTTAAGAGATGAGCATCTTTCATACCTGAAAGGTGCGATGGCCTTTTTTTTCTTTCTTGTTAATCTAAATTCCCTCCGCCGGCAGTTGTTGCAGCTGTCATTGACAACAAGTGCTCTGTGCCTGGGGGGTAGGACCGAGCGGGCTCTTTAGCATGCATGAGCATCGCCGTTTTTCCTGTCGTCTGCCTGTAAGCATGTATTTTCTGAAACCTTACACAATGCACACAAATCCTGGCCAGAATCCCCTTGTTGTATTGCCACAGAAAAAAAAAAAAAAAAAAGCATGCAGGAGGTTCATCAAACACTACACACTGCTGTGATGAAAAGCCAAACATGTCTGGTGTGCAGCAGCTGGTGAAGTGATGAGTACAAATCATCCAAGACACAGAACAAATTCAGAGGAGGCGATTATCACTGCCAACAGAGGCTGAATTTCTGCAAATAATTATCAAATGATAGAATATTAACACTTACGTAACCACATGTAATCCTGGGAGCTGATTGGACACTGTGCCAGTACACAGGGACAGCGTCATCTTCAAAATCTACTTAAAAGTTCAATATTTTGCCAGTGACTACATTTTTAATGAGAAGGAAATTTGCTTGGTGACTCGCCAAGGAGCTGATGGCGCATATAGATACACTGGCCACATCCAAAGTGTGTCTGCATTTGGCTGGTGGTAATTTGCTGACCTGAAGGGAAGATGAAGGCGGGAGGGCTGCCATGGCATAGCCTGTATCCAGATGGCTCAAGATGGAAGAGGATGCATGCTAGCACTTTTCCCTCAGCCTATGTTTCATAAGGTAACCAAAAGCACAAACAAAGGCAGTGAAAGTCTTGGTTTTTAGTTGCAGTCCACTCTCCCCTGCTCTTTGTAAAGATGGAATTCTGCTCTGCTGAATGGCTGTGCAAACTACAAAGTTATATCCTTTTTCTCCTGATATTCTACTGAGGAATCTGATTTTCAGGGCCATTATGAAAGAATGTTGACTAAAACTGACTGAATTTCAGTTACCACTTCAGTTATTCTTTTTTTTTCACCAGTGCAAACTGGGTTTTGTGACCGTAGGGCAATTTAAAACTGGTTTATCACCTAATCTAATGCTCTGTAGACCACTTTTCATCCAGAGTAACAGTCAATTGATAGCGATTTTTAGCAGCTAGCTGCATGATGCCGAGATTTTGCCTTGTGCCTCAGGCTGTGACTCCTGATAAAAAAAAAAACTGCTCCATTTGCTCACCAAAAACACTCTGAAGTATTTCAGAGCCACGGGGTTAGTGACTAACCCTCAGTGACGGCACTCAGATTTATGCACACGTATTTCAGAAAAGAAGGGAAAAATAAAAGCAGCATGGTGTTTTTTTTTCCCAGTTCATACCATTTCCTTTATAAATATAATGCGAAGAAACATATTTAAAAAATCCCTGTTCTGTTTGGCCTTAAGTAAACAGTGGGACTGATGTCAGATACAGCCCCAATAAAGAAAATATGTCTGAACTGAGTCTTTCATATGACTAGCTGTTCATAATGTTTGCCCATGATTAACATTAATGAATTGTTTGTGATCTAACAGGTCATGTAAACAGTCTGAATCCCCTTTTTTCTGCATGTTTTGGCAGTAACTGCAGGATGACTTGCATAAAGACCCATTGGGATCATATGTGATATGAATTCACCTCACAGCTCCCAACGAAAGTGAAGCAGGGTGAATCATTGGGTGCACCAGGCTGGTTTTTCTGGCTTGCCGGTGTCATGCACCGCACAGCTCCCCGTGCTGCTGTGCCCCGGAGGATGCCCTAAAATAAGATGTGTGGAAAAACAAGCCACGGTGTCTGCATAAGTGAGACTTATGAATGCCAGAATCAACCTTGCGTTGCTGATGCTCGGAAGCTGAAGGAGAACTGCAACCTCCGTCACTTCACATACCCTCTGTGATCTTAACGCTAATTAGGAGTTCTTTGTTTATATCAGCTCACATTTGGGATTTGCACAGCCTGAGAAGTCTGTCTCACATTTAACTGTCAGCACTTTGATCAAAGTGATTAGAATGACGCCTCCTGTCTAAGCAAACACGCTCGTGCTTTTTCCCGGCTAAGATACCAGCCAAATTGTGTTTTGTTTGTGTGAAAACCAAACAGCTGCCGATTTTCAAATCAGCTGAAGAGCCTCTCCGTAATGACAGATTCCAGTTGTGGGCTTCGGCTCTGATAAAAACCCTTTCCATGGATCATTTTGGCCATGTTTTTTTGTTTTGTTTCTGTTTTTTCTTCCTCTGCTTTAATTGCTAGTCTCAATGTGTTGCTTTGACTCATGCTAGCCCTCTGGGCCTGTATGTGTTTCTGACTCCACGTCAACAATAATGAGTCCATTTACTGATGCAAAACAATACAATCCCGTATTCCAGAGTTTTATTGTATGCCGGATTCTGAAAGCATGAAGCATATCTATCTTTGCTCTAATTTGATTCTGCAAATACGATACAGAGATCAAAGCTGATTTTCATTTTAAAATCTGCTTTGATCTTTATTTCCATTATCAGAAGCATGATTCACTTCCTGTGAAGGGATTTGTCTTCACTGCGTGAATTGAATGTCATGTTATCTTCTCCGTTAAACTTATTTTGCTGCCATTTGCACCACAAAGATTTTTCCCTTTTTCCAATAAATACAGCACATTGTGTGCGTAATCTTATTTCTTGTAAAACATAGTTGCAAAGGTGGAGCAGAAATCCGAAATGTGGCAAATGGGCTTGTCAAGACTGAGTCAATATCCTCCTGCGGAGTGTAAATCTTAGATTTTCAGTTTGTTTTCGCTTCTGCGTTTGCGCGATTAGACCTCATTAGAGTATTTCACAGGTGTTGCCTGGATTCATGCCAGCATCGCTCATTGTCATTGAGGCTCATCATCCATAAACATGCGGCAGGTTATCCTTGTTTGTGAATGAGGATGGACATGCACCGGCTCAATCAATGCCACTTATGTCCCGGCTCATTTGCTTCTCCTCCTCTTCCTCATGCACATGCCAGCGTTCACATCTTCAGCATCCTGCAGGTGCAGAAGAACCTCAGCTTTGCTTGTGCACACAGAGTGATCATGCTCTGACTGAACTTTGGTGGTGGTCCTATTTGGATTAGGTTGTTTGCATATGGCTCGGACTGTGTATAAACGGATTATCGGAATGTTTCCCTCCACTTATCCTCCTTTTGTGCGTGTTGCCTTTGCCTATAATCCATTGAATAAGTAATGGTCTTTTTCCATGATGAGGCATGGCTCACCATCTGTAAACATTCTGCCCCAAACCCCAAGCATGTTATTGAAAAATGAATTTAGCTTCAGCAGTCTCTCAGCTTTATGTTGATTCCAAATTAATAGTTTGTGTCTCAACATACTTCCGCTACCTGCACAATTGTAAATTAACCTTGAATTTTAATAGGTTTTTATCAAATCTGTTATGTGCAAACTCATTTTTTTTCCAAAGTCCTATAAATTTGAATGCATACTAAATGTAATCTGACTGCGTTTCTCATTTGCTTTGCCTCCATCTGGTGCTGCTGCAAAGCACGTCGATAGTATTTTTGATATTTGGTTTTAAAAGATATAATTCGATGTTTGTTGCCTTTCATTTAGGAAGGAATTTAGTCTATTAGATATATTTGAGTCACAAACATCTAAATCATAGATATTTTGTTAAGAATGAAAAAATTACAAGGATAAATATCTATCTATCATAATAGATAATACAATGGCAGCTAGAAACAGCAAGGCACTACGTTCTCTTCAAGGTCTCCCTGATATGATAGTTTTATATTCACTACATTTGTGTGGAGGGCAACATGCCCAAAGGCCCTGCTCTTGAAATGCCAGACAAACTGAATATTGAGTGGTTGGATTTGAAAAAGATGGAACAAATCTGTGGAAATGCAGATGATGTTCCTTTTACTCTCTCTTTCTCTATATACTGTATATATGTTTTTTTTTTTAAGTTCTTTTTAAATGTATTTTCTGACCAAAAGGGCTCTTTATCAATGTGATCGGTGATGGGATGTTATGATAACATCTTTAAATTCAGTTTAAAAGAATGTTTAACTCAGACCAACTACATCTTTTGGAGTTCATTTAGTGATTGTCATATCATGTAGACAGTTAAAACTTGTGTTTCCAATGAGGGAGGGGCTTGGAAACAGATTTGAATTTTGTATTAAAACATGTAGTTTTGGTTTGGGTTCATTTACACAATGAATAGTGTATACATTTTGAATTAAAAAGTTAAAGCCAATAAAAATCATGTTCTTCTACACTTTAAAAAAAAAGTACGTGCAAATGCTGTGCTTTCATTGTGATGGTGTGCTACACACAGCATTGCAGTTCATTTGTTTTTTTAGTTTTTTTATTGTGTGATGACGTTGGCACGGTTTATCTGGAGCCTGGTTACTTGTGTAACAACATGACCTCCGCGACTTCTGTTTTCATGTGTGTTCATTTGTCCATCTTATAATTTGCATCTCACAGCCTGACTCGATTAATGTGTTTACTGTGATGTGTGTGTGTGTGTGTGTGTGTGTGTGTGTGTGTGTGTGTGTGTGTGTGTGTGTGTGTGTGTGTGTGTGTGTGTGCTCATATCTGTCGCTGGGGTCTCAGCACAGCCCCTTTAAAATGAGCAGTGGTACATTTTGTCCCCGGAGGGGGGCATGGTTCTGACCCCAGAGGGTAGCCCAAACACTGCAGGGTCAATGGAGATGTACTGCCTCAGCTGCCCAATCTGACAGACCTAATGCAGCTATTTGTAATAGGATTCTCTCTCTCTCCGGCTCTCCGCAGTGTTATCAGTGGCCAAGCGAGCGAGCTACCGAGGGGCTCAGGCCAGCTCATCAGTATACCGTTCCCCCAGCGTCATCTCGCTGCTGAACAAATGACCACATTAGGCTGAGTGGACTGCGGCGGGGTCATTAAGGCTGTTCGTTTTGATACAAAATCAATTTTACATTTCACTCTGGAAGAGGCGCGTGCATAAGTAACACCGGCCGGTGCACTCAGGTAAGGAAAATGAAAAACACGCAAGCGTCGTTATCATCAATTTATTCCTGTTTAGGCCCGATGGTGCTTGGAAAAGTTTGGAGTGCCAGGCGGGGTTTGTTCTATGGGGGGGGGGGGAATTCAAGAAAATGATGACCATCGTCAGAAGCAGATGAGATGCAGGTGTGCCCACTGATTGCTCCGTGGCATCGGTCAGGTCGATGAATCACAGCCCAGAGGGGCAAAGCCTGAAAGGAGAGGAGGCCCATCGAGGATGGATGGAACACAATAAATGGGCCAAAACTGGCACTTTCCTTAAGGCTTGTCTAAATCGGCCCAAAAATGGTCTACTAATTTCTAAAGGTGTTTGCGTAATTAATAAAGACCCCCAAGATCAGAATCAGTGAATTTGTCAGTTTTCCGGGTAGTTCTGCTTTTAGATATTTCAAAAGTGGGTACTCAGCTGTCACTTTAAAAGTTGGAGTAACTACTGGGCTCTCTCAGTCATTTGGAGGGAAATGATGGCCATGGGACAAGCTGCAAACACAGACTAATCGAAGTGGTGAATGCGCTTGGAGTCAAGTTTCTCATCAAAATTCACTCATCCCCAGCCCTCCCTCAGCATTCCACCCACTCCAGTGGGAACTGGCTGGCTGTTTCACTGTCATTATTTTTGCTCTGTCTACCACTTGCTGCTGGGCAGGTAGTGTTCAGTTGGTCGAATGTGCTTTCAAGATTTTTCCCCGATTAGATCGGCCCATTTTGCCTGGCAAAACACAATCAGTGGCTCGATTACAGACACACACAAGTAGCATACATACATTCATGAAATGGGTGAGCCCGCTCCATTGATTGATGGATGAATTTGTGTTAAACAGATTCCCGCTTAGACCCGTTTTGGCACCCTGTGACCTCAGAGGCCTACTCTTGTCAAAGAGCTGTTAAACTTGTGTTCAGACAAGCCGAATGGCTTCGACTAATCTGAAATGCTACGAAGGCCGCATTTAAATCAACAAACCAACATTTCCTCACCCTTCAGACACAGTTGGTTGTAAAAGTGTGGCGTTTTTCTTTTTTTTTTATGCTAGCGTGTCTGCTTTCATGAGGCACTCTGAAACATTAACTACAGCTCCCAAACCAGGAAAACACACTGTTTAATCACCCGGATAGCACCGAGAGATTCTTCCGGGCTTTGCGCAGATTAAGAGGACATTACAAAGAAATGAGGGGGAGAAAATGGTCCACGGGTTCTTAAACACTCTCTGGAGAGACTCTAGCCTTTATTTTTGGTAATTTTCCTCCCGCTTATATTTATCCACGGACAAGCTTCGCTCAGTTCTTTTGTTCCTCGGCGCCCTAATTCATATTCATGCCTCTGTATACACCGGCACCTGGGAGCTACTCTTCAGAAGGTGCACTTGCGCTTTTCAGGTTGCTCAGAGGAGTTGTTGATGCAGGAGTGCTGCGGCAACCACCAGCACTCTGAGGGCCCTCACTTCACAACCCACTGCTCTCAGAGTTTTGGCAGATCGGGCGAGAAACGGCGCAGTAAGGTGTTTCTCTGGGTATTTTAAATGACAAATACTCAGCAATACAATCTCCCCCTTTATTGCTTCTTTTTTTTTTCCACCTCGTGATTTAGTATCTGAATGCCAATTGTAAAATTCAGAATGGGTTTTGGTCTTTTTGTGGCGTGTTTACGGGTTTTTTTCCTCAGCGCCAGTTGGGATGCAAGTTTCTCACGGCCTCTTATTAACTCGTCTCTTGCTCCTGGATTCTTTCCTTCCCTTTTAATGATCGGTGTTTGTCAGCGGTGAAGCATGATTGTCACTCGATGCCAGTAACGCTGCTACAGCGGAAAAAAAGGTTTTTATGTCCTTCCTGATAAAGCTGCAAACAGCAGCCAGGGAGCCATAACAATGGAAGGATGCAAATCTTTACATAAGATGGTTCTGACCCGGGCACACATTAGCAACAATGCCCTTTTTGTGGACGGAATACCCAGTAGTAGCTCTTCACCGGAGAAGAATGCTTTATTTTCCGGAAAAGTTCATGATTCATTTTGGTAAACAAGGATTTAATTGTCTCTCTGGTGAGGCCTGTGTACAAAGCCCTGACATCTGATGTTAAATTATAGCCGTAAAACTCTGGGCAACACTGAATTTGCGTTTTAGTGCCAAGCTGGCATGGACCGTTGGACCCGTTCAATTAAAATCTGCTCTGAATAGAGGTAAGGCAAAACTGTCGCGCTGATCTTTCAAGAAAGGCGCCCGATTAATATAAAATCATTTTGAATTTCTCCGCGTGAACGGGGCCCGGAGTTAATCTTGTCTGGGAATATGTTCGGGTCTGTTTTGAGTCTTGGCTCTGCAAATACACCTGAAGGGAAAAATGGGAGCGCATGCAGGTTTTTGCTGGAGTTTTTTTTTTTTTCATCAGCGGAGAAGCAGGGTGGCGCTGGAGTGATGAATTGAGGCTGCCTGTCTTGCAGGCTGACACCTCAGAGATAGTGTTACCCTGTCATTAGATTTCATCTATAAAGCCAGCCTTCCCGCTTCCTTCCACTGCGCCGGCCTGCACATCATGAATGAATATCAGTGTAGTATAAATTCATTTGTCTCTTTCATAGTTTTTCTCTTTTCCCTGAATCACTATCGGCTTCTATCCAAGACGAGAGCGCTCTGCTTTGCCGACTGATAGAAATACTGAGGCGGAAGACAAGAGAACACAATGAATGAATCGAGCTATTTCGTACCTTGATGCAGTATTTCACAAGGAGATGTTTTATTTTTTAGTAATACTGACCTTGATGGCGGTCAGCCTTACTCCAGAATTTGTTATTGCACTTTCCCTGCTCTCTGGAGGAGCTCACTCATGGTTGAGAGTGATTTAATATGGACCGTTTCAGCTCTTTTCTTGCCATGACTTTTGGAAAAGTTCAGCAATATCCCAGAGTTATTCCCTTGGTTTCTTTAAATAACCTTAATTTTTGTAACAAGTCTGTTAAAAAGCAAGGACTGAGTGAGGGTGCAGACAAGGAATGAACAATTTAGTGGCACTTTCATGTTTGTTTTATTTTTTACAGGTTATCCTGATGAGATTGTTGCATTTGGACTGAGCCTTTATGATGTATCTTGGCAAACGATAAGCTTAATTTGCAAAAATTTTAATGACACCTTCAATCTTCTCATCACCAAATAGATTTTTCTCATGAGCCTCCAGAGAGGTCAGCTTGAGATCTGCCGGACTGAATTGTTAATGATGCAAAACTAGCTCCGATTCAGCCAGTTAGAGCAAAATGCAACACGCGCGATGAGTGAGATTAATTATGTAAATATTTAATGCATATCTGAAGAAGAGATCATCTTTGTTTTGCTGACTCTTTAAGTGGATTGTTATTGGCATTGGTTCAGGCTAGAAATGATGTAAATGAAAATCAGCAGGCTGATTACTACCATTTATTTTTGTACTCCTTTTATACTTTTTCTTTTCTTTTTCACTTGCTGTGATTTACATGAATGAAAATGCATATTCAGAGTCACAGATGCAAAAATAAGGTTTGAGGAAAATGTGGAGATGGATTATATATAGATTGTTATGAGCGTGGTTTTGTTTGGATTGTTGATCTTAGTTCTATTTTCCGTGCCTTGGTTCCTGTGTTTCATTTTAGTATCCTTATGTCTGCCTGGGTTTCTGGTTTCCTGTTTTACTCTGCGTCTCTCTTTGTTTCCTGTGTTTACATTACTTCCCTCAGCTCCCAGCGTTATCATCCAACTACCTGCACCTGTGTTTCTCAGTCACCTGGCTTTCATTCCACTAATCACACACCCGTCTGTGAAAGCCTCTCGATCATTTCACACTGTGCCTGATCCTTATCGTCAGAACGCCATATCTCTGTCCTGACTGCATGTGTCTGGTCCCGTTTTCTTGTTTTCACCCCAGTGAGTTCTTTGGTTTAGTTAGTTTCTAGGTTTTGTTTTTCTTTCAAGTTTAGTATCCTTTTGTTGTCCATTTTTGTAAATTAGTTTTTCTAGAGTTCCTGTCTCATATTGGTGTTACTTGTGTGTATATTCACACATCCCTTTCACCATGTCACCACCCTTAATCAGTGACATAGATAGGTGTGGGCTAAGTTTTGGATGCTCTTATGGTGGCACTCCTGCATCTTTCTGCTATCCCAAACGTCCACATGGGGTTAATTAACAATACTGAATTAATTTGAAGTGCAAAGTAATTTCTCCAATGACCACCTTTATGTGTCAGGACCTACTATGATGCAGAATAGTCATTTCTAAAGTTGAGTCAAGCACTAGCAAAGTACCAGTTGGTAGTAATGAAGCAAAAAGGCTGTTGGGGCCATTTCTGCTCTTCGATTCCTCCATGTTAGGATACAAGTCTCCTTCTAGACTCATTGGGGTTACGTTGGCATGTTCCTTTTTGTTTCCCTGAGCCAGTTCCACCTCAGCTGAGCAGCATTTTGCCTCATTTTCCATGAACGACCTTGCAGTGGTGGTGATTTTCACCCCTTGTGATGATGTAGGATCGTCAACAGCTAATCAGCTGTACCCCACAAGAGTTTAAATTCACTGTCTACTGCAAACACTATGTACCTCTTAATAATGTTGTTATCAGCTTGAACAAAATGTTTATTTTTGTGTAATGAACTGCAGCACCTGGAACAAAATAAATGACTGTGATACAATTCATATGAGAGGCATTAGAGTCACCTTTAACTGGAATGTTGTGTGTAAGCTGTGTGAAAAGCAGCTGCAGAAGTTCATAACTGAGCTAACCTTTTTTTAGCTATAAATGCCTGTTTTTAAAAAAAAAAAAAAAAAAAGCGGCCATAAACCAGCAACAAAATCCTTTTTTTTAGAAAGTATTTTTGTTGGCGTTCCCATGACAGTATATCATTATTTTCCCTTTTTTTCCCATGTCTTTGGTTATAAGTGTGTAGCTAGGGATGTTTCTCCTAGAACAGCTACAGCAGAGGCAGCTCATGATGTCTAAGAACAATATTTTTTCTTCTCCACTGCTCCGACACTTTCCAACCCACACGTACCAACACAAACGCCCGTTTCACCTCTCTCCCCTCATTTTCTAAACAATGGCTACTGCTGTCTCTGCAGATATCTACAAAGGATATTTCACCAGGCTTACAGATGAAAAAGAAAAAATTAAGAAAATATTGAGTAAATTCCATGAAATGTGGGGCTTAAATTTCTATAAAAACATCTGTACGCTTGGTCTGGAAAAGCTGAGGTGGGAACATTCTCACTCATTCCTTGCGAATGCCATTTTTTATGTGTGCATATGTAGTTTATGCATGCACTCCCTCAATACTTTTGCTGCTTCTCGCCACAGTATAGAAATGTGAGTGCATGCTCCTCAGGTGACAGAGAAGTGGCTATATGTCACAGGAGAGTGGAGTGGAGCATCAGAGTGAGACGGCTCAGGTGAGAGCAGATTCCTCATTGTGACTGGGGTCTCATTAACCCCTCTGCGACAAGCAGGTCACCAAGACCAGAACAGAGGCAGATGGCAGCAGGTTATTGCTTATTGCGCTTTCTTTTGACACAAACTGGACTGGAATATCTCATCCAGCAATAGACAGAATTACATAAACACCAGCAGGACTCTGGCACTGGTACCAGCTCTTTTAAAAAGCATGTTAAAATGGCTCCTGCTCTCCTTATTTACCTTCAAAATGACTCACTTATGTTCAGACTAATATAGATTCATTCATTAGTTAATTCATTAATTCATATTGCTTTCTTCTTTCTTTGAATAATTGTCAGGTAAAGTCACAATATTAGCTTTAAGAGATAACTCAAACACTGAAGCTTGACGCAGAATGATCCCCCTTTTTTGCTGTGATAGGTAAGTCATTATTGGGTGATATCCCAAGGTGATGGCTTACGGGTTTATTGGTACTCATAGCCTGCCTGTAATGAATCGGTAACAAGTCTAACTTTGAAAGTGACCTCAAATGTGAAAGAAAGTTTGATATTGCGCACTGTCAAAATATCCAAACAAACCAGTCAGCCTCTTGTCCTTCCAGTTCTATAGCCTTCAAACTTGCCTGAGCTCGCTTTGTTTTGGCAGGAAGTCTTTCTTTCTGTGCCACAGGATTTTTCAGTCACTTCTCCATTAATATCTAAAGAGGCTCAGAGTTCTGATGATATGGAACAATTTCTTCCTGATATAAAAGGAAATAGGGATGCCGACTCTCTACGCCAGGTCTCAGTGATGCGTTCTAAAACCTGAACCTCTTGTTTCTCATGTTGTGCAAAGCCGCCTGTTTGCGTGGACCGACTACCATGATCTTGAAATATCTTTTTGGAATTTCCAATTAGCAGCGCCACGCTTTGCAAAAGGTGGAGCGCGTGCCTGCAGCACGACGTGTCTTCATAAGGCTTTTAGCCAGACAATTACCTGAAAACACAGAGCTGTCAGGGGCCTCTCTGCCAGCACATGGTGTTCCAAATCTGCTGCACCAAGTTTCTATTTTTTGTTGTTATTTTTTGTCTTTTTGTGGTCGGGTATGAAAATAGAGAGAATAGCTGACATGGACGATGAGTCAATAATGCTGTGGCTGAAGCAACAGTCCATCCTTTGGCCTTAGTCTATTTGGAATAAAGTTTACAGGTGGGCGGGGTGCAGAAAGAAGCAAAGATGCCCATCTGGAACACGGTTGTAGTTTCCTGTATGATTTCCTGTATGATTTAAATGTGTATTGCTCCCATTCATGCTTTATGTAAAGCTTAAGAGAATATAAGACAAGAAGCTACTGTGTTGAATCATCTTTAATTTTAAATCACAGCGACAATCTGGTATGTTTTGGAATAGAAAGACTAAGTCAAGCAAACATGGCCTCAGTACTAATTAATGTCAAAATGACACCCTGGGAGCTATTTGATTTATTCAAAGAAACAGCTTTACTGTGTTATTTGTACTTTCCTGGTCACCATTGTACTCTCCAGGGTGTACCCTGCCTCTCGCCCGTTGACCACTGGGATAGGCTCCAGTTCCCCCCGCGACCCCATCAGGGAATAAGCGGTATTGATAATGGATGGATGGATGGATGGTCACCATTGTTGCCCACCAGTATTTTAAACCTTAGCCTCAGGTTAATAGACAATGATGATCGTAAAAAAAAACTTTTTTAACCATGATGAGCTGCTACCAATTTTTCCTGTATGGTGAGGTTCCCATATGAAGTCCAGCTGAGGTCATGTGATTTGTTGACATCTATACTCTGCATATCTCTGCATTTGCCATCATATCCATTTTCCCATCTTGGTACAGTTTAACATTGATGATCTGGACTGGAGAATGGTTTAGATGTTCCAACTATAACTTTTTTCCCCCAGTGAAACTGTTTTATATCCTTCTAAAATATACTTTTAAAAGATAGTTTTCCATTACTTTTTAAGGCCAGAAAACAATGGTTTTGTGACCGTCTCACAACCGGCCGTAAGACTATGCTGGATGTCTCATAAAACATATTTTTAACAGCAGTGACGGGCAGAGGCTCTTTGATGGTCAGGACACTGTATGACTGGCTTAGGAAAGAATGTCAGAGCGCCTTTTACTCCTTTCAAGACTTTGGACAGTTTACTTGTGTAGCCCTCATGCACAGCAGTCATGCATTATAAATACCTCTAAATACATTGATTAATTACATCAATTAGAATAGTTGCTGGCTGAACCGATGTGTAAACTGTTTACCGAGCTGTTGTTCTTCTATACACATGCAAAGAGGCAGGGACAGTCGAAGGAGAAGACCTTGATCAATGAAGCATCAGCCTTTTGCACACTCAGTCCCATCAGCAGCCGAGCCTCACTCTACATTTATTATTAATCATTGACTTACACTTGGGTGTTATTCTAACGATGTGGGTTGCAGGAAGACGAGTGGTAATAGAATATGCAATTGTCTGCATAATGCACAGCAGGTGAGTTGCGGGGTACAAGGCACAAATGTTGGATGAGAGGTCTGCGTTCACGCTGTCAGATAACAGTAGAGGCATCGGCAGCCTCGGTGCGGCTGTCCACAAGTTTCAGAGTCGGAACCGGGGAAATAAATCATATCAGATGATGGTGGAGGCATTTTAAATCCCTTCTGTTACCCTGGCATGGGCTTTATAGACTTTACAAGCCTGTGACAGTTACTTGTTATCAGCATTTCGTCCCTCATAGTTGCCGGTACAGATAGCTTCGTAGCATTTAGATATCCAGTACTTAAGTAATGTCCCAGTGCTGTGTCAAAATTGGACATTTACCAATCCCTGTTTAGCCACAGGAGCCCTCAGCTGCCACCCGAGTAATCACAGTTTCCTGCTATTAACCTCGGCTCCACAGAATCCGGAGGGAGGTTAAGCAGTATTAGCCAAGGGCATCAGACGTTTGTTCATTCATCATCACTGACCATCAGTTTTCTCCTTCCGAATCCAGCTTTCCGTGTTTCTGACCAGTCACTCAAAAAAGCACGGCGTCACTTCAACTCGAAATTACGTTTGTATTAATCGGAGCAATATGCGAGTAATGTGAGCTGCAGCTTTGTAATAATATGATCTTCACTTAGGAAGGATGTCGGGCTTCCTCTGCAGCCCAGAGAGAGAAACAGATAATGAATGCAGCTGGGCCTCGCTCCACCTTTGATGTTTGCACCATAAATCCAAGGTGCTCGCAGACTACCTGTCCTTGAAGTGAACACACCCTGGAATCAGTGGAGAAATTGAGATATCCTAATCCCCGATAGGGTGACTTTCCTACCTCAACGGGGACCGTCTAATGACAGATAAGAAACGTTTTAGGGCTTCTCCACATACAGATATTTGTTTTGCAAAGACTGGTTTTTGCATCTTCTTAGCAGTTGTTCCATCATTTGGAGTTCAAACATGAACTCGTGCAGTTTGAGGCTTCACACTTTGGGGATAAACATGTTTAAATGAAGGCTATGTTCCTGTAAGCATGGAGAAACATTTCAAATTTAGCTTTAACTAAAAAGAAAAAGGCCTTTTGTAATTGAAGAAATCATGGATTTTACATTAAAGACCCTGCCTGTCCACACAGCTAGTCTACTCGATAAACAACTTGCTCTTTTAGAAAAATGTTTCTTCTGCTTCAAAACAACCTCACTTCCCTCTATTTGTGAGACGAACTGCTCATGAACTAAAGTTTGGATTCGTGTTTATTTCAAATCAGTATCCGACAAGAGCCAAGAATTTTCTTAAAGTATGATGCAACTTTTAAACTGGCGTTGCGGCCCGCTAAAACTAAAGCATGAATAAATGTTGTCCTACGAGGAAGTGTGAACGGGAGGGAGTGTTTGATGGCATCAGAAGTGACATCTTCAAGGGGGCAGTCAATCCAGCCGTTCGGCTGCTTGGCTTTGGTTTCCTCAGCCATCAAAGTGAGCCGAGCCTCTGGACAGCTCGGCGCGCAGAATGACTCATCTCGTGGCATCAGGGCATCAAAAGCAATTTGCACCGCAGCCTCTGACAGTTGTGTTTATCCTTCTATGCGCTTGTGGTTTTCTATACTTTTCAGGTTCTACTGTGTGAATACTAAGATCAGGTAGAGGAATTGGTTTGTTTAAAGTATTGAGTAAGTGTTGCCTCATGCTCCAGGATCAAATCATGGCTGGTCAACCTTCTGTCTCTTATATTTAGGGGTGCAGTGATCTTTACTTAAGCTCTTAGTGGAGGTTTCGTTGCCTGAAGCTGTTCCTCTCAATGTCACAACAGAAGTGTTTTTTTTTTAACCATGTGTGACGGTTTATGTTCACAGCAAACAGCTGCTGTATTGGATTTTATTTGAAGAAATTAGTCCTTTGAGAAAAAAATCAGTGAATGTTTTAATCTGGGAAGCCAGCACAGTTTGTACGTACGGACAGCAACCCATGAAAATATGAGGCAAGCAACTTTCTCAGTGGAGGAATTCTGTCAAAGGCAAGACTTTACCTCCCAGCAAACTCTAGTTTTGATTCAAAATGAATCATTAAGCGGTGAAGGGTGCTCAAGGTGAAACGATCCCATATCTGGAGCCTGTGTTATTTGCAGAAGGCTTCTAAGTGTTATCTATAAGATTCATTAGAACAAGAAGACATTTATCTCTTATTCCACCCATCTCCACCCATTAAATAGAAGTGGAGAGCAAAGACAGTGACTGGAGACACTGAAGGGTTCTCTGTAGCGGTGTCCTCTGGTCCATCCAGACAATGTAGTTCCAGGTTTTAGGTAACACCATGCGTTTTGTTACCTTTTTGCCATATCAGCACATGAACCAACATCACTGAAATATTGAAAATGATAGAGGCTAAATTTGATTTATTGTTGTTTTTTTTCTAAGAACTAAAATGTTTGTTTTTGATAAGAAGTGCATTGATTGACATCCAAACGCTGATGTCTCCATGGCAGTTTTTGAGAGTTGAGCATGATGCTAAAGATGTTTGTAGCTTTAGAAGCAAATTAATGGAAATCAGAACTACAGCGGTGAGTAATGTCCAAACGGAAATGAAGAAGTGGAAGAGCTCCTGGTCGTGTTTCGTCTGTGTGAGAAGAGCACTTTCAGATTCCTGGGCTGCTGTGACTGTGCTTCATTTGTCTGTATGTATGTAACAAGAGCCCGGATTTATTCATTGTCAGCGGGTCGGCTGATTATACATGCATATTTTAAATGTTGTTTTTAATCCACAGATCTTCCCCGGTGGACAACACAAACGACTGGACTCCAACAGAGCTGCCCCTGTCCTCGGCCTGCCTGTGGTCTGACGGCTTTCTCATCAAAGGTACTCCCGATTTCCTCCCCACACCACCTGCTTTCATCGCTTTGTTCAGTTCTTCGCTGCAGTAATTACATTTTCTTACAGCCTTTTTCTTTGCCTGAAAATCCAAGTGTTCACTGCTATCTCTCTACTAGATGATAGCTTCTCCCTATCGCTTAAGTCCCCCCCCCCCAATACATTCAGAGGCTCTTTCCTTCAGGAAGTGTGCTCTAATTTCAATAATTCACGGGGAAGAATCAGCTGAGGTAAATCTATTTTTGCTCTTCTTCATGGATTTCGGTGTGCTTCGGAGAAGAACGGGAGAAGACTTTTGTTCTGGTCAAGTATTTCTAAAGACAGGCTCAGCTGTGTAATTGAATGTTTGAAGTCTGTCACCAATAGTCAGATAGAACCTGCGAGACTTAATTGCAACTCAGATGTCTCGTGCTGGCAAGCAATTTGCTTGAAAACTTTCTTTAAGAAGTAGGGCACAGATAACACGAGAGCTCAATGAACTACTTGTGTTTTTGAATATTAATCTGTGCCTTCAAAGGTACTCACAAGAACTTTGTCATTATTTTAATGAGGCAGTAGTTTTAATATTTCGCAGTAGCACCTGTTCAGAAATTTGTATAAAACCTCATCAGGCAGTATTACCTTCTACAAAAAAAAGCCAGTGCATCTGCGATAGACTGTATTGTCGGCTAAAATGGGGGGCTATTTATATGTTTTAATTAACCGCTGTGTCTTTTTTCATGGAACTAAAAAGGACATTAATTGTCAGCTGTATATGCAGTATGTTAATGTTGTTAATGCATGTGTTTGCCAGTGTTTTCCATCATGAAATCCCCACGCATGGCTGGGCGGCTCAAACACAAAGGATGAAACGAAAAATATGGATGGTAAACAACAGCTGAAGTTCTTTTCCTCTGGCTGTGAAAATGATCAGCTGCGGACTCAACGCACCTCATTAGGCTGCGCTTACGCTGGCATCACTCCACAGTGCCCCCGTGCTATTAGCAATCAATTAAATGTAACCGATAGCAACAACCAGAATCCCAAATTTGGAGGAGATTCAGTATGTGTGACAATGGATTTCATTTCCCCCCCTAATTTGTCTTTTTCTTTATTTACACTAGTATACATATGAGGAACATAGCAATAGTTCTCATCCATTGTCCATACCATTTATTCATTGGGGGGTTGGATGCTAAAACTATATATATTCTCTCATCTAAGAGATTCATTAAATGTAACGTTTGAATTGGAGATCTGGTTGACTGTGACAGTGTTAGCCAAGAGTGATGAAAATAATTAAAATAATGCCAATTATTTTCCATGAAACTCAAAAGTGGGCATCACAAAGAAAACTGACAGAATAAGTAGTGTTTCTGCTCTTCGTCTCACTAACTTTGACATTTTGGATCCGCTCAACATAAAGCTGAATATCAGCCAACACTGACACAGAGTTTGTGTACATTCCTCTCGCTATAGTACCCCCAAAAATACTTTTAATCCTCTCACTGTTATTGCTATTTTAAGATTGCTTCGGTATTCCTGATGATTTGGGGAGTTTTCCTGTTAAACAGTTGGAAATGGGGCCTTATTACTGATCATTTGGCTGTCATTGAGGTATCGGCTTGTTTGAAAGGTTCGTAAAAGTTACCACACGCACAAACAAAGGAGGAGCAGGTGTTTTTAAGCACCCAACTGTGCCACTGTTAGCTTCAGCCTCACTTGGGTATCAGATGGGTTTAGAGAAGGAATTAATTTGAACCGCCTCTGGAAAGGTGGAAATTAGTCAGCAGGGAAGAAATATCTCACCACCTACTCAGTCGCTGAGCAGGTAATTGTTCCAAACTTGGCATCAGGCACACTCAGCTACCATTATCTTTTACCTCCCAGTCTGTTCTCTCATCTCATTCATAACTTCTTTTTCATCACCCTGTTTCCATCTAACCAAAGTCCTTATAATACGCTTATTCAGCTCTGGGTGCCCCCCCCCTTATGGCTGCTGATCTCAGCTCTGTCTGGCTTGATTTGACATGAATAAATTATTAAAGTAATAGATCTACATTTAAGGAATGTTCTCACTCACTCAGTTCCTGATCATTGGTGGAAGTGCTAAGCTATCTAAAAATGAAGTTACAGCCAGCTAGCAGCAAGTTAGCTTAGCATAGTTCAGCTGAAATGCTTTGATAGAGTTAGCAGACTACTTGAATGACATCCATCCACCTTCTGGCAATGAAAAAAAGAAGAAAAGCTGAAACAGTTGCTTACAAATCTGGACATGAAAATGGATGGAATGGCTCCCATTCCCGGGCCCTTATGTCACCACCATTAAACTCATAGTATGTTCGCAGGCTCCAAAGTACGAGGGCTTTAACACTTAGAGGAATGTCAGGCTCATTTTACAGGAGCACTTGGCATCTTTCCACACGGTGGTTTCAAATACCAGAGAGAGGCACCTGCTGAAATACACCGTGAGCCGCCATAAATCCTGCTCAGTGCTGGTCGACGGTAGCTCTACACTACGCGGCCTGATCCCAGATGCTTTTCACCAAAGGTTCTGGAGCGGCCCATCAGTTGGCCAGCGCTTCAGCTCGCTTTGGTTCAAGTGCTGCTCACAACATTTGGGCAAGGGGTCATAAACTGCCGTCATATAGCCACACGTCCGGCTAACTAAGGAAGGACATCAATTCAAACTGAGGTTGAGGAATATAACACCGGATTTTGTCAGTGGGAGATTCGTTTTAAGGAAGTCCAACACACATAATGAACGAGGTGCCCGAGATTTATCACCGAATCCTCCAGCAAGCCTTTGAGGGGAAACGGCTGCTGTATCTCATCTGCCGAGCCGCGCTCAAAACCGGGCTCGCGTTTTTATTTTTATGACCGGGCTATTTTTAGAGCGGGCGCTTTATGCTGAAGTGCGTTGGTTGCACAGGAAAAATTCTCACCACAGCCCAAGTGAAAAGCACCAACCCCAAACAGATTATGAACATGTTTTTCTTTTTTAATTAAAGATGTTTACGCCTTAAGACCTCTGAAACGTTACCCATGTGTCTTTGTGGAATTAATTAAAGATTTTCCGCTTTTTTTTCACGTCTTTCATCAATTATAATCTCGTCTCTTTCGCAGCTAAACTGCTTGTATCGGTGTTCAAATGTGACATCGGTGCCCTTGGAATTGTGCTGCCACATAGAGATGGGTGTGATTGTGGTTTAGGTCAAACATGCTGACCTGGTTATGTTTTTATCCCCTCTGACCCATGTTATTAGCAAACATCTGCTTTAGTACTACGGTAAAAAATGAATAAAAATAGGGGAATTCTACAGATGTCCTTCCCTTTGCATTCTTGGCTATTTTAAGTAAGGCCAGAAGGTGGTGTTTAATGATAAGCTGTGGGGCGTAGCTGACATGCTTGCCATATTATTCCCCTCATGACTCAGGAAGCCACGGCTATGCTGCCCCACCATCCCTCCAGGGGTGTGAATCATTAGAGCTTGTCTTCAAGTGTGTCCAATCAACATGGCTGTTTAGACTCTATTTGTGTCACTTATCTTAAGTAGCGGATAACTTTCAAAATACACAAGGGTGCTATTTTTTGCCATTGTCATTTCTGAGCCCTGCTTCCATTTTAAAGTCCCCAGCTGCTGCCTATAAACACATACCAGACAAATACTTCATTTCAAGAGTAAGGAAGCTAAAGGAATATTGAGAAAATGAAGAAAAAGAGACCTATTTCTCTCATTTGAACCGATGTGGTGTTCAACTCGTGCAACACAGGCTTCTTGGAACATGCCGCTGCAAGTGGAAGAGTCAGACAAGATAAATAAATGATCAGCGTGCAACAAACATCAAAGAGGCATTGTGAGCTTCAAAGGGAATAGAGGCTTCCCGCTCACCAGATCGCATAGTAAAAAGTGGATTTTTTTTGTGTGTGCACACACTTAGACACGCATACGGCTCACTCTGTTTCCATAATTCAGTCTGTTTAGAATTCTAATGGCTGTACCTGCATTGATCCGCCCCGCTGAGCCACAGCACCCATCTCCACTGCCTGTTTCAGTGACATGAGACGTTAGCGAGAAGGCATCCAGTATGCTTTTGACTACACTGAAATGTTGTTTTTTTTAAGCCATAGGAGTCTGGATTTGTTCTACACTCGGCGTTCTCATTAGTTAATTTCAGCAGTCAGATCTGTAGTGATTTTAGATAGAGATGCTAAATGTCAGCTGCGTGGGGGAAACCTAAGCGATGTTTCCAGTGGTGTTTCCATTAGAATCTTTTGATTTCCACAGGATTGTTGGGTTTTAATAAGGGAAATCACCGTGACATTAAAGCAGTCGTGTGCAGACACTTTCAACGTGTTAATTATGAAAAAATCATGTCACTGAACACAGTGGAATGTTTCAAATCTGATTTAAGCTTTTGATCTGATCTGTGTTTGCAAATGATCGAATAATTAAGGACCCTTAAAGAGGCTTTCATCCTATCTGTTACTGATCTGAAGATGAAGATGCAGTTTGGTGTTTATGATGTCAAATGTGTAACTTTGCATTTTCTCTCTTGCCTTCCCTTTGTTTTTCTTCCCCTTCTTCCCCAGCTCTTTGTCTTCTGCTGCTTTCATCCCTTTGCTTCTCTTAGAGTGGGGGATGACTGTTTTCTAACACTTCTCAGCCCACTTATCTACTCGGTCTGTATTGCCGCAAATGTGTTTTTTCCACCCCCCCCATTTATCATTGTGCCCTTGATATCATGCCATCATCAGTTATGGATATCAGGCTTTATGAAAAACAGTGCGTGGTGCGTCTGATAGCAGGCCGGGTGTCCGTACGGGTGGCTGTGGGAATCGTGCATGTGTTGGATCTGTGCCTGCGACAGTGTGTCAGAATACATTACGGCTCAGTGCATGGCTATATCCAACCATGGTGTTGTTCCTCCATGGTGGCTGTGATTCCTCATTTGGTGGTGGGAGGGAGGGGGGGAGGGGGGCATTTCCTTCTCCATCTTTGTGGATGTTTTATCGAATTTGTGGATTGTTGTGTTTTTTTCGCTTTGTGGATGTTGACGCTAAACTTTCCTGAAAGTCCGTCTGCGCTGCCAGGATTGTGTTAATTACCAGAAAAGGCTCCAGCTACTGAAAACAAACACATTGGCACCCAGCTGAGAATCCTCAATCAAGTCTTTTGCCATGCTTGACTTGATAAATCAGACTTCCATGTTTAACCACCTTTTGAGGGAAGAGTTTAATCACGTCCCCACCCCTCAGTTTTGTGGCACTTCTCATTTCAGCGAGTTAAACAAACAGTTGCAGTTGCTCTGTGTTGATGTATCATGATGTTTTTTGTACTCATAATACTTGCTTCGCGCTTCTGTTTTGTGCCAGTTCCCTCTTGGATAGTGAATAGATTTTCATTTTCATTTCAAGACCTTAGATCTGAGGCATTCGTCAGCCCGATCATGCCACTCATTAAGCCCGTGGGCTCGGGGTGTCTGTAATGACCTGGTGCTCCTCCCTCCCTCCTTCTTTCCCTCCCCCTCGGAAGACCCGTACAACTTCACCCCCAACAACCGGACATGGAGGACTATGACGTCCGCTCCGCCGCCAGCATCCTGGCCTCGGTGAAAGAGCAGGAGGCGCGTTTTGAGCAGCTGACCCGCGCCCTGGAGGAGGAGCGCCGCAACGTCACCCTGCAGCTGGAGCGTGCCAACGCGCCCCCAAACCCCTCCAGCAGTCAACCGCTGGCATGGCAGCAAGTGGTGATGCAGGTAAAACCATGCCCCCCCTGCCACCATCCCGTGCTTCCATGTGTGGGCCTCCCTGCAGGGACAGTCTCCTCCACCCCTATTCTTGCATTTGAGCAAACTCCTTCCATTGCCTCGCTCCTGGTCATTACTTTTCCTCATTGCTGGGGTCTTATAACCTCTGTTTTTTTTTTCTTATGATGACACCCTTGTTCCAGTTGCCCACCCACCCAGTCTTTGCTTCCAGCTTCCACACCATCTTGTTTCATGTCTTTTCGCCCACTGGCCTCTGAAATTGTTCGCCGGTACCGCTTATTTAATTTGGCCTTTCCAACGAAGCTGTCTTTAGAGGAGCAGGACACGTTAGATGTAGGAATCAAAGGGCAATAATCTTCCAGAAACGCGAGCGCTCTCAACAAAACAAGTTGACAGATTTACTTCATACTGCTGGCTGCTGAGGAGAAATCTTTTCATTTTCGCCATTATTAGTCTCTGAAAGTCTGACCGGTGCAGGTGTTTTGGTCCTGCTATGCTCACACAGGTGTTTTTCCTGTGTGTTCTTCTCTTGGAGGAAAGCCTTTTAACCTCCGCCGTGTTTAGCAAACAGCACGGTTTGGCATGGCCGCGCCTGTTAGACTTGGGCACATCAGGTTGAATCACGGCAGAGGAGGCCATCTCATGTATTATTGAGAAAGCAATACTTGCAGAGATTCAACATTCACGAGTGGTTGTATTTGCCTGCTCTGACATTTTGCACAGAGTCAGTGAAGCTGGAGGGAGGAACATTTACATCTCCTCTTTTACCATGAAGGCCGTTTACTGCTTTTGGATCTCAATATTGAAGAAAGAAAGGAAAAGATTAATTTAAGGGTGTGACTGTGCGACGTCTACTAATTTGGCAAACGGTGTGGTCTGCAGTGAAACATGCATTATAAATGATTTCAACCACAATATTAAACCTGTAGAGATACACTTTGTGTTGTCTAAACAGACACTTGACATCTTTATAAATGTATGTACTGTATATATAAATGTAACGCTTTTATTAGCTTCTCTACTATCAGTCTGTTTTTCCTCCAGCTATTCTGCCCTACTGGTTGTTCCATTCATTCTCTGAGCTTTTCCACCTCATGCTTTTTTCTTGCACACGACTTCCACATTGCACTGCTGTCATTGGGGGTCTGAGACACTGGGGGATCGGTAGCGTCCCGTTTTAATCACCCTTGGGATGTACGTCAGCCATCCATGAAAAACGGTGTTGTCCTCTGTCAGTGTGCATCTGATGACATGTTCCCTCTTTGCTGTGACGACAAAGACCGTCCCCGGAAAACCCTTCAACCCTTGCTGTTTGTAAACTGGGCTGTCAGTGTTCAGTAATTGGGTACCATTCGTGCAGTGATGCCACCTTTTACGTCCCTTTGAAATGTCATTCCATCACCAAGCACTGAATGCCTAAATACCAAACCCGTCTGGATGTGTGATGGGAGAGGGAAAGAGGGTTGTAGAGCACCAATATGTCCGCGCATGAGCCCCAGCGCTCTTAATAGGGATTTATGTGCTACAAAGAATACATCCGGTTCTTTTCTTTATCTCTGCCTTCTCCTCTCGCAGCTTTCCCCTCACACTCACCCACAATCCTCAGACTGCATGGATTAAAATAGAGCATGGATCAGTAACTGAAGGCTTAGATTCCCAACCACAGGGCCAGACTCAATTAGACTGGCCATTATTTAAAGTTTAGGTCATGGAGGAAAAAGTGGACCAAGCCTGGTTAATGAAATTAGATGAAAGTAGACAACTAATGAGCATGATAAGCTACTGATGTAGATAGCGCTCTGCTGCAGGGCACTCACCTCCGAACAGAGCGGGTCTTAACATTTCTGGGCAGTTAGCACTTTTATCTTCCTTTATCTTTATTATCAGCTCGTAATGCAGGCGACTGAGCATGCAGCAAATAAATGTGAGCCAATTATCCTATGCTTAGATAGATGGCTAGATTTAAACATACCAGCACTGAGTTTTATTTCAAATTACTCTTCGGTGCACCGAGGTGCTGGACGACTTTTTAAAGTGCGGCTCTACACAGCGGCCCCGTGAGTCACGAGTCACACTGAGATGCTTTGATAGTGACCCGCTGTGGAAACATAGCTGTTAATTCTTTTGTATTTTAAGCAAAAAACTGTTTGGAGCGTGCATTGATTTTACATTTGGTGCCGAATCTTTCGAGAATGACTCTGTATGTAACACAAAGTCCCATTCAGACACTTCATGAACGGCCACCAAGGCAGAGGATTGAATAGTTAATGCTATGCCATGCTGGGAGAAAAATCTAAACAGTGCTGTCCAACTCCATTAGCCTGTCCGGTGAAATTGTCAATACGGATTTTACTGACATGGGGCAAGGAGCTTTAAAATCTAAATTTATCAACAAGCCCCCACGTGTGGTGACATTCTAAGATCATACCCTTTCTTCATTTTATATCATGTTTGCTTGAGGTAATTGATTTTAGCCTGAGGGAGTATTATCAGGAAGACTCTGAAAGGTCAAGTGGTGAATGGTGACGGTTCTAAGCGAGGAGGCAGACAGACAGCACTCAGTTAACCATGTCTGTGAGGAGCTATGGGAGAAGGCGACCTCATTCCATAAACACCAGACAGCTAATCTATCTGCCCCGAGCTTCCACCCGGAAAATGCACAGACCCAGTCCCGGGAGGGAAACTTGGGACCGTTTCTTGCATGTCGGTTACCAAACAATACCAAACAATGCAGGTGTTTGATATTCGGTGGGCCGCTCGTATTATTGCGGATTCAGAGAAAGATTCAGAGAAAGAGAACAGTGCGGGCTTTGATCTGTGCTGAAGATGCACAGGCCCTGCGATGGAGCCTCCCTCCACCCACCTTTCCCCGCACAGCCCACAGCCCCCCGGTCCTGTCCGGGCACAATGGACACAAAGGGCCGAGGGTGCTATAGCGACAGAGGATCTATCCTTCCACTGGCTGGGCCCGGGAGCCCCTGTACCTCTGTAAATCACCTGCCTAACAATGAGCCTCAGTTTCCCCCCTCCCTTCTTCTGTCTGCTCATGTCTTCTTCCGTTTCTGGGGCATCAACAAACCTTCTTGCTTTTATAATCTCCATAATTACTTCATCACCTGTTTTTTCTTCATTATGGACAAACCTGCGAAAAAGTCACACAGAAATGATCTGGCTGCTTGTTTTCTTTGGTTCCGTCTCTTCAATCTAATTACGTCCCACCACAGTTTAAAGTTACTTGATGCACTTGATATTCTCACATGCTTCCACTGAACAACAGCGAGCACTCAAGGTTTCTGCATATGTAGAGTTCCAAAAAGCAGAGAGAGATGAATGTAAATGACTGAGAACTGAGCAGAAGCTCTGGTGCCGGTGAGAGAAGGTCCGTCCAGATGCGTGCTGACGGTTGTTGGTTTTCAAAGTCTCCCTACGTTTCAAACAATCTATTTGCTGATGCAGAAGCTGCTTTCACACTGGCGCTGCTGGCCAGAATATCACACCGGAGGAGTGTTCAGAGTGTTTGAACAGACAGCTGCCTCGTGCACATGTCTGGAGAATTCACGGGTTCTGAGCGTGAATTCTTATGAATTCACATAAGAACGCAATTGGCACTAAATCTGGCTGCTAAAAACAACTGAGGGTGAAGAAGTGTAATGACAGAGAATTACTAAAAGAAAAAAAGCTAGTGACGGAATGCTCCTTCTTGCCAAAGTGAAGAAAAATGTACTGTTAATATTCAAAATATCCAGCCCTCCACTCTCTCCCCATTGTTGAAGTCGAGGTAATGATGCAAATTCCTTAAAGTCCTTTTTTGTGTTTAATCTCTGTATGCAGGGCTGACATGGAAGAACAAGATTCTTTACTCAGGGTTGAGGTTGCACACATCACTCTTGTCCTGATAAATGGAGGGAGAGACAGTTTTGAAGGTTAGGTAAGGGGGAAAGCTTTTTGTACTGTTGGCTATTTATATTCCTCTGGGGTGTCCCGAGCCCTCATCCCTCAGATCTGCCTGAGTGTTGGTGGACTTAATGCCCGTCCTGGTGCACCTCCCTGCCATTTGATCACGATCCATTAAACCATTATGTTCACTAAAAGCACGAAGAGGGCCGTCCAAAAAACTGCTTGCACCACATGCCCTCTGCGTACCCATGAAGACGAACAGAGAGGCTAAATGTCTAACGGGCCTAGCCTCAACCTGAAAGTTCAACATGGAAGTTTACTGTTGGAAGTTGACTGTAGTCTAAACACACAGCTGGGTTTTGCTGTGAGAGACAAAACTGTGGCCCATGTGTTTGAAATAATAGTCCTGCTTCTTCACAAGACCCCTGTGCCGCCCGAGGAATGTGACCTGACCTTTTTTCAGAGTCCTGCAAGATAAGAAAAACAAGACTTGATGCTGACCTCCTTCAAATAAGAACAGCAAAAAAAAACTAAATTAAAAACAGTCTTGCAACATTATGGCCAGGTTGAAGGTGTTCTTCAAAGCCTTGAATTAATTATCCCCGCGAGTTTAAAATACCCGCACGACATTTTTACAGCATGACTTACAAGCACATAAACGGTGGTCGAATGAGGAACAGGAGCATCGCTGAGCCTTGTTTTGGGAGGTTTGCTTGCATAAATTCACACATACTGAGCAGGATCACTTCTTAAAATGAGCAATATTTTAGGAGCCGAAAGGAACTTAGAGTAAAAATCAAGTCTTTACATCCATCCATCCATTATCGTTACCGCTTATTCCCTAATGGGGAGAACTGGAGCCTATCCCAATGGTCAATGGGCGAGAGGAGGGGTACACCCTGGACAGTCCGCCAGTCCATCGCAGGGCCCAAGTCTTTACATTTTAACTTTTAAAAAAAATTCTATGAGTACATTTCAGTAATTGGCAACTTCAAATGGCTGAAGATGCAGTATTATTTAAATATATTAATGTTTTTTTGTTCAGATGATTTAGTTACTTTCATGCTTTTTCAAAATGTAAGTTTGGGAATTCATCTGAAAAAAAAAAAGATTGATTGAAGATTGAATACACCAGCTCACAACCAATACTATAAGGGTGTTTTTCCTTGGAACTATCTCTAAATATCAACTATTTTTGCAACATGCAGTCCTGTTGTCTTTTTCTCATGGTGTTTTTTGTAAATCCTCCATCTAGAGTTTGTGCTCCTCCACATAAGAGCCAAAAAGTCAGAGCCAGCTGTTCCCTTACGCACATTTATGTCATGACACTAAATGACACTTTATGGCAGAGAATGGGAAACTATCTTAAACTTGAGCAGTCAAGTGGGTTTGGCCTCAGATGTGGTAAATGGTAGCTCAAAAAGAGGAAGTCACAATATATAGAGATTTTAGGCAAAGCTAAATGAAGTGGATCCTCATAATCAGAAGGTCACGGTTTGAAAATGTCACAAAATCCATGATTCCCACTCAAAAAGCAGAAAATTCTAAGTCAAAATGTTTTCTTAGTTTCTTTCATTCTGAGATGTAACAGTGTTCTGGATACCTTAACTTATTATGTTTCACAGAATATGGCTGAAATATGTTTGGATTGTCATGAAATAAGAAGATCTTGTCATTTTTTGGAAAACATTGTTCACAATTCATAATAGAGAGCATCATCCTGCTGTTGCTATGCTTCCATTTTGTCCGTACAGTTTCTGAGTTGCAAGATTTAAGAAACAAGAAATTACAGTTTTTTAGATCTGAAAGGATACCATTCCAGCAGAGTTATTTTCCTAAAATGAAAGAAAAACTGCCTTTTGATGAAAAGAAAGCAGCCAACTCTAAAATCCTGCATGGCTGACGGACCATTTTTCAAGCGAAAAATAAAATATGATTGTAAAAGTCATTAGATAAGGATTTTATCTGCAAAAGCCTGTTGTGGACTGCACCATTTTGTCCTGTGGACTCTTTCCTCTTCAGCATAGTTTCCTCTGAGCAGGGACTGAAGGCCAGTGCTATCTTTAAAACAACTTTCCTGCTTTTTCTCTGCTCCGTGCCAAGCTCATTCATTACCTCATTAAAGGCTGAAGATGAAGAACTGTTTCTTAAGAAATGTATTCTTAGCAGTGCAAAGGAATTAAAGATGAAGTGTCTTAAAAGACTCCTTTGAAAAGGAAGATTCTAACATGATTTCTTTAGAATGGCGCACCATGTTTGTTTTTTCTCTTTTGTAAGTCTCCTTTTTACCACTGACATCTTTCTCCTGTAGAGCCTCTCTGTTCTCTGCACCCGCCAACATTAACAGAAGCAAAAAACCAGGATGTTAACAGATGCAGATCCCCATCCGACGAAATGTGTCGACAGGCAAATTCCAAATTCAGGCGCCGTGATCCTAACGTCAGGATTATTCATACACCAAGAAAACGTGTTACAGGCTTCAAAGGTGACTCAGAAGAACCAAACATTTGTCTGGTTGCTTTGGAGCTCTTTTTCTGGGGCATATTGAACTGAACTTTTTTTGGTGGGGGGGGTCTTGTGATGGAAAGATCTGTTAGTCAGCACAGGCCCCACGTTTGAGACTGAAAAGCCCCAAAAACTGGCTGATTAATGGTTTGGTGAAAAATCATCTCTCAAAAAGTTAATTTACAATACTCGACATTGTTTTTACTGCAATGAATGGCACATCAAGGAAAGGCAAGCACAGAAATTGAGTCACTCCCAATATTTATGATCTGACTTGGTACCCATAGGAATGGTTAAAGAAAATAAAGCGAGAGCTTCTTTTTCTTGGGGATTTATATAACTATCATAACAGATATCTATTCAGCTTTGTCCACTTAAACAATGCTGGCCCTCGTAAATTCATCCAGGCTTCTTATCTTATCTGCTTCCTCTGGAGACAGAATCCTCAAATTTATGTGGGCAACAAAGGCCTCTTTGAGGACGGGAGGATATTTTAATTTAACGTGGGGCACCTAAGGCCAAACTAACCTTCCCACATGAAGAAAAATGAGGTTATCACAACGAACCATGTCTGCGCTTTAAATATGAACACGTAATGGATTAACATGGGTGGTAAGTCTTCAGTGTCCACCATAAATAGATTGCCTTTGATAGTTTCCAAAGAGACGTAAACCCCATAAAGAAATAGAGTTCCCTTGATTTTTTTAAAAAACTATTCCATCAGTGGGTGACGGCTGAGGGAAATGGACTCAGGCAGATTGAAACTGAAGGATTGCGTCTTTTGTTTTATCACTTAATATTGTGTTAAAGATGTATTTGTTTATTCTAATTGTGAAATAGAGCATTTTTACATATTCACACCATGCAAAATATTTTAATTTGAGGGAAACACCTGTTTTAGTCTTCCAAAAAGTTGAGACAGAAACAGAGGTTGGAAGAGAATTAACTGCGATAACCTGAAAATAGCATTTTAGGGGAAATGTTTCCATTTTTTGGGATAGCAGGGGAATTATTACTAAAGTAAACTTGCATGGATGCTCAGGTTCCTGTCATGTTTTTGCACCTTAGTTCTTGATTGCTTTCCAGTCCATGTTTTACAGATACATGCTGCTTCAGATTTTTCGATTTCCAGTGTCCATGACATAGAAATTTGTAAAAACGTTTGTGAAATCAATGAAAATGACTGGACACATGTGGGCAGAGTTGTCGAAGACGGAAATCTCAATGCTGCTTCTCACATGTGTTCCCAGGAGTTAAAAAGCACTTAATGGATTTTTTAACTGAAATTCAGGGCCTAGATGGCTCAAATGGATTGTCATATTGTGAAGTCACGACACATCAACTGAATGTATGCGGATGCTGCTTTTAAACCACTTTTCAATAGTAATGTCGTTTGAATTATTAGTGTTACTGTTGGAAGTAAAAAAAGATCTAAAAGTACTGGTGCACGGTGAGCCTGAGCTTTCATTAAGAAGAAATGGGGCAGTAACACTCAGGGACACCAAACAGTCCTGCCAGGCCGGTGGAATGTGAAACCTCAGCCATTTCCCCCTCCGTTTTTTTGGCATTTTTCCCTTTCTCCGCGTTCCTCTTTCAGTCCAGTCATCTATTTCTTTTTTCTAAATCTCCCGTCTCCTTTCAAAGTTGTCCACGGTTAAGCCTCAATCGACTTTATTAGATTAACATTCCGGCTCAGTGTTGGTCACAGTCGTAGATGTTTGGATGGGAATTCCTTCACGTACATTGAACCCCTCCCTTCTATCAAGTGCAGTGAGACGAGTGGCACAAAGGGCCGGAGAAAGGGAGCTGTTTGTGTGCATGTAGGGTGTAAAATTTTTTCCGAGTGGCCTATGGGATGCCTTCACTTTCAATAGGGGCAACTTTTGTTTTGTGCGTGATCCCCCCCTGGCCCTCCCCCTCCTCCTCCTCCTCTTTTTTTCTCCTCTCTCTCTGTCTGTGCCAGTAAGGGGGAGGGGTCGGCTGGCTGACAGACATATGCAGCTGGAGTGCAAAGAGGGAGCCGGTCCCTCCCCAGTGATGCCAGAGATAGATTGAGAGCCAATGACCCAATGAGAGAAAAAGAGAGCTGCTACATTTCCAGCTCTGGGAACACCTCCTCTCCCCCTCCACTTCTTTCAGCCTGGAGGTTTTTTGTTGTCTCACTACCTAACTTTTTTTTTTGCCGAGTGTGTGTTTTTGTGTGCTCACGTACACTCAGCACAGATCACCCACAGTCCATTTCCTGGACTCCTATACCTCCATAAAAAAAGAGGGTTGGGGCTTTGCTCTGTATCTCATGTCATTCCAGCTTAAAAACAGCATCTATTCACAGAAGAAAGCACCTTCCTTTTCCAAGTCTGTCAAGCAAACCTCAGA